>JAQPZY010000681.1:0-333608 GCA_029931535.1 Margaritifera margaritifera | reverse complement strand
CAATTTTATAATGATTTTAATTAACTTCTTAATTTGGTCTTTGCAAAATATGTTATATGCAGATCATCAAAAAACCCAAATCTCACCTACTATAAAAATGTGTTTTGATTATATAAAATGCTGGAAAATATGTAGCAAAAATTAATAACAGAATTGAAGAGTTTGAAAAAAAGTGGACTCTGTTGTCAATTTTGGCATGTGATTTTTTATATTTAATTAATTATTTTCTAAGCTGTTTAACATTTTTGCACTTTTTGTGTGTCAAGAAAACAATATTAATTAAAAAAGAAAAACAGACATTGAATAACACCTTGGGGTTTGTTTTGTGTGCAAGTGTATTTTTTATGTACAATATTTGTGAATGTATTGAGTATATAGTGTTGTGGACAAGTGTTTTTGTGTGTTAAATGTGTTTAAGCAAAATATATGTAAAGGTCAGGAATGCCAAACTATTTAAGGGTAAATGCTCCATACAACCAGGTCTACAGTGGATTCTATGTAGTGCAATGTGTAATAATCATGAACAGAAATAGCCTGAAACACGAACAATGACCTAAAAGCGCTTCACACGACCACAAACACATTATGTTCAATAAAAAAGCAATGTCCTTAAATATATTCTTGAGGCTGAATTGTACAATGAACCATGCATAAGTCCAAAAATACAAAACTACGGGATGTGTGCGTAAATAACACTTCAGTTAATGAAACATGATAAACAATTCCAGCTGTACGTGTACTTTTATTCAAAATGATAATAAAAATGACAATTGAAACTGAACACAAAATTCCCACAAACAACGACATATATATATATAAATATATATATCAATATATATATATATATAAATACTATATTATTGCGTCTGATAGAAAATGCATCATGCTGCCCTGCTAGCATTATTACTCTTGCATGCTGTTGCATTGCGTCTGCTACAGCTACATACATCCTCCCAGCTGGCTCAAAAGCAGCTCTCACATGCCTACTTAGCTATTGCCTTTTCTCGCATGCCTGCTGAAAGCTCTCTACTTTGCTCTTTGCGGGCTTGCTTATATATAAAAAAACTAATATTCTGATTTTGTAATAATTTAAAAGATATATTACTTTTAATCAAACTGATTAGTCTGTAAGATTTCATATTTTATATTTTATAAATGATTTTGTATGTAAATGAGTGTGGGTGGGATTTGGACATGTTTCAAAAGTAACCTTTAATGCTTACAAGTTGACAACAAAATTTAAATACAAAATTGACTTATTACTAAGCACAGCCTAATGGAAGAATGGATGGATCATGCTAATTGCAATTTAAAAACACCAAAGTTTCTAAGCATGAAACAATTACTTTTAATTTTTTGTACTAATGGATTGGGAGTAACCATTCTAAATCAGAAAAGTCATGCTTTGAAAGCAAAGAAATCTAGTAGCTGGACCTCAGAAACTATTGCTCTGATTTTGTAATAATTTTAAAAGTTATCTTACTTTTAATTAAAGTGATTAGTCAAAACTTTTAAAATACATTTATAAAAGATTTTTTGTATGTATATGAGCATGGATGGGGGTTTTGTAGATAATTTCAGAAAGGTATATGTAGATACTTTTTTCTCCTAGCTATTCCAACTCCTCCCTTGTAAAATCTTCTATAACTCCTCCCCCAGAAACAGTTAGAACTGTCTCATGGCTGATAAGGAGAGGGTAGGGGGTGGCAAGACAAAAACTTAGCTGTATGGGTAATATTCAGCTAAAGAAAGTTTGCATCGAGAGTATATATTGTACTTTGTACTTCTAAACAGAACAACATCCCACCTGACCCCTATATATTTCAGATTATCATCTGAGGCTGATTCCATGCTTTACAATGGTTTAACCAGTGATTCATTGTACAGTACTGTTTTACAAAAGGTGTAATCTTGTGATTTTGTATAAATGAGTAAGGAAAGTACTATTTGTATCATCATTATGACTGAATAAGTTCACTAGCATACAATTCTGTGCATTAAATGATAAATCTTAGAGAATGTATCTACCCTGGCAATCACATCGTTTCTGTGAATAAGAAATTCAACATTATTTCTAAACAGGGATAGCAACACCTGCACTATTGCTAGGTTTATGGCTAAAATACACTTGAGCACATTCATTGACAAAACAGAGAAGTGATCCTAAGACAGATCAGGAAATTTGCAAAATTTGGCCAGGATTTTGGACTTCAAAGAGGGAGGATTTTTATCAACCCGATGCAAATGGACAAAAATTACAACTACTGAACAAATCTCCGTTTTGGTAATATTAAAATATGTACATTATTTTATCAAATCAGCCCTTTCACAGTACTTATTGCCATTCATACTCTCCTTATATGTACCACAAGTTTTTTAGTATTTCTTAGGAGATCCTGGATTATATAGGTGGCAGTCCTCATCATTGTTGATCTTAACACGTAGGACATGATGCATTGTTACTGGATCCAGATTTCTTCTATAGTCAGCCTGAAATTTCCTCAGCGCTATCACCATCAACACTGTTGTTGTCATTGTTACTACAGTAAAATCTGTCTGGAGAGACCACCCCTTCTGCCAACAATAGCAGTCTCTCACGACAGGTGGTCTCTCATAACAGGTTTGTGCAAAAGGACCAGTTTCCAAGGTTAATATTCAATACTGTTTAAGAAGGAAAATTACACACAATCACTGTACATGTATTGTATTCTTTATTATAGTGCTTGTTAAAATATTGCATGCATTCATCTGAAAATAATTGTTATAGCAATACAGATATCTGTTGTTCATAAAACATTCTCTTTATAGTTGAAGATCACGTGTGCATGTATTATTAGCATATAAATTGCAAAATTAAATTAGTGTATCAGTGATCAATTGAAACATTGAAACGACTGTAATGGTTTTGCTCAGGCCTTGGGTAAATATGGAATAATATATATATATTATATAGATATATATATATATATATATATATATTATATATACACACAAATGAATAAAATCAAAAGACATAATTAACTTGTCCAGAAACAGAATAAATTAATGTATTTAGAGATAACACAAAGGCCTAATTCACCAATAACATAAATGGATTAACTCTGTAAAAAAGGGTAGTAACTGCCTGCACTAAGGTGAACAGATGATGGATTGGTGTGTGGGGTGTAATCATTGAAACATCAAAAAACCAACAAACAACATGACCCTTCAATGATGACAATCAAATCCAGAAAACAATTATCACTTATTAGTGTTAAAGACGAAGACAAAGACCACATTGATCCCAGGCATTACAGATTAACTCCAAAGGCAAATGATGTACTCAACCGCTACACTGAAGCCCTTTAAAAAGATTTCTCATTATTACATTATTGCAGTCGTGTGGTTTTCACAAAAGAAACAATACAAACCTTCAAACTATGTACATCCATGACTATTCCATTTTTTAAAAAAATTGGTTATTCACATGACTTCAGCACTACAATGGCAGTTAGTAACATGTACTTTAGTCTGCTTTACAGTCTATAACAAATGACACAACTGGCATGACCTGTACAATTATTTGCTTTTTTGTTGTTGTTGTGTAAACAGTCCTTACTTCTGAGTGGTCATGGTTACAAAGGATTAATAAAAGGTGAGTGGTGTTTGTCTTAGTTTTTGTGATACATTCATTCATAGCAGTGCATTTAGAACAATCTGCACTTTGCCTGCGACTCTATTAACGGTCATGTTTATAAAGGATTAAATGAAGGTCAGTGATGTTTACATCAGTAGCATAATCCATCTCTGCAAACTTTAAACACATAAGCAAAACCAACACTGTTGACCAAATAAAAGGGATGCTAATTGTTTTATGCTGCTTCAAATTAGCAACTAAATTGTCTTGCCGTGCTTAAGCCAGTTCATAGCCATGTGATCACAGCAGTATTACAATAAATATACTGCGTGTGTGAAAATAAAAGGAAACAGTTCATAGCCATGTGATCATAGGCAGTGTTACAATAAATATACTGCATGTGTGAAAATAAAAGGAAAACAAATAAATTTTTAAATAACAATTTGCATACATGGGAGATTTCAGTGAGTGATGGGAGGGATAGGAGACACCCCTCATCTCAGGAGGAAAATATTCCAGGCCAGGAGGTTCACATGTATGCTTTAGGGCAACACTTTTTATGGAGGGGAGTAATACTTTGGAATAAAAACTTCATGAAAGTATATTTTTTTATATGTAGTATATGATTATTTAAGAAAATAAAAGCTGACAGCTAATACGGATTTTCATGGAATTGTATGTAGATGTCAGTTCCTTGTCCACACAATGAATACATGTACTTATTTTTTTCTATTCTCTCATTTAGTACATGAATAAATCATGTGTTTTGGACTTGGCTGGATTTCATCCCTTAAACCCTATGGCATGGTGTTTTCATTTGAGATTCTAATAATAAGATACTTTCTATATTTAGCTCTTCAGGCCTTTTGACCTTGAAAGGCAGGTCAAGACATTATAGGGACAGACCTCAGATTCTTATAATGAGAGGAAATAATTAGTGATAGTGGTTATCTCCCTTGATTGAGTTCTATGTAGCACTTCAAACAATACAGATTAAATTTCAACAGCAAAATACTTATCAAAAATAATTGATTAAATATTTTTCAAATTATTTATGAGTGTTTTTTAATCAATTCTCTGTTAAGAGATAAAGTGATGAAAAAACAAATTTTTTATAATTGAGATTACATGTATTTCGAGAAATATTGGTGTTTGCCTACACTCATAAAAAAGGAACATGATTATTAGTATATCATAAGTTATGGTCATCCCCTGGATCCTGTTTAATGTAGTATTAACTCAACCCTCAAAGCCATCTGTATTCTTAATGCTTTAATTTGTTATTGCTCTTTTTTTTCATTGGAAAGATTCCTATATTTGAAGCTGAGCTAACATTGAATGATATTATATCTATTAGACAGCTAGCTGGAAAATGTGAGACCCAATTGTGATCTTGTTAAATCCATTCTAATGCTTCTTAAAACTAAATTTCTTGTTACAAGCTTACAAACATATAATTTGGAATAGCTCTTTTAAATGTTACATGCCCTCAAAATAAATTTCAAATTCATACCCCTTTGATTCCACCTGTTCTTCCTTTTGTTGTTAATCTGCTTTAATATCAAAGTCTTTCTTACAAAATGGACATCGTGATAAATAAATGTCAGTAAAGCATACATTACAAAGAAAATGGTCACAATATGTACACTTCTTTGTTTCCTTTTCGTTTACAAGACTCATAACTGCACTTTTCAGAACCCTCCTCAACCTTTAGCCACCCTTCTCCAGCACCAGATGTGGGTTGAGGTGAATCCTCTTTTGGATCATCTATAGAAAATATGGAATATATACATGAATCCTCTGGGCAAAAAATATGCAATATACATCAAAGACAAGCTTATTAAAAATATAATAGGAATCTGTTGAAAAGAGAATTATTTCAAAGTTTAAAACTGTACACATATAGACTTTAGATACTGATCTTTAAGCCATTTAAAAAAAATGATATCCACCTATAAACATTTCATGTTATTCTATATAGTAAATGTTTAATTTAATAATGGTGTTGACTGCATTTAATTTGTCTAGCTAAATTGACTAAACTGCCACCCCCAATTTACCCACTTCCTTAGCCTACTTTACCCCCCCCCCCCCCCCCCCCCCCCCCCCCCCCCCCCGCTCCCAAGAAAAGATAAAATGTTATTATGTCAACTGCAATTGAAAGCACATTCCCCAATTCGGTCCATTGTCTTCTACCCTCCATGAAACCAAATTGTGTTTGGTATTTCTTTAACATGTGATGAAATACAGCTAGATTATTCTCACAATGAGAAAATAAGAGATAGTATGGGGAGGTGGAAAAGGAGACTTTGGCCATTGGTCTCTTTGGATTATAACTTTTGATTTATATTTCATATCTTTTGCTTTTGTAATGTTTTTTACTTTTATGTAATCTATTTTTATACATTTGTTCTTTCATATTTTTTAAAAAAAAATTATAATAATTATCCTATCTTTTTATCACAGCCATCTAAAATCAAAATTGAATACAAGGGAAGTAACTCTTCCAGTCACTTTCATATGGCTGACAGATAGGTATCTGCCTGATGTCAATCAGTATCTGCTGTCACCAGTGTTTAATCATTCATTGCAAACAAAAAATATTGTCCAAGGTTTGTTTTGGTGTTTTACAGCACAACAACACAAGTAGCTATGTTTTTTTAGACAGATGTAATTGGAGTAAAGTGCCCTGCACAATGACACACCGTATTAGCCCACCAGGGCTGATCCAATGGTAGGATTCAAACCTGCACCCTTTTGGTCACGAGTCCAGTATGATAATCACTGAACTACCATGGTTCCTGCCTCTATTAGTCATGCCTTAAAACATTTAAATGAGCGCACCAAGCCTAATCTACAAACCCAAGCCTTCAGGAGATATGTGCAAGGTGGGATAGAATCTACAATGGTGATAACAGATTCCTTTTAAGAGTTCCGAGATCATAGTCATCCCCACATCACAAGTATCCTGTAGTTTATTGGAAACTGATATTAGACAAATGGTAACATAAGCAAAGCAACTAGTAAACAATGAATATTTTTTAGTATGTAATTATAACAAAATATTGGAATGTACTGATAGACTCCACATATTGATGTACATATTCCCTATAATCATCCACTAGCTGATGTAGAATTAACCAGATTATCATACTTTACTGTTTTACCATATTGGACCATACTTTAATATATGTTGGTTTTTTTAACCAGGAAACTTAAATTGGAACATGGGATTTTCAACTCCAAGCAACCAAGTATTTAGTGCACTGTACATAAATAGGTGAGTCACTGTGATCTGTTTTCCCCATGAATGGTTCAGAATCATCCCTGAAACACCAGTTTCCATGAACTGGAGGTAATTTCAGGTTAACCAGGCTTTGAATGATACTAGATTCGAAACTGTAAGCTCTCATGGAATTTGTACTATCAAGCTCAAAGGGTAAAAAGGTCATTTTATTCATGCTAATTTTGACAAACAAATTTCAGAAAATATGGCCTCTGAGGTATACTAAATAGATCAATTATTTTAAATATAACTCAATAAATGTGGGGCATTCAATGTATATCTGTTCCATTACTCAGATACAAAGTCAATTTCTTCCATAAAAGCATTAGAATACTAGATGAAATAGCTGTTACAGATATGCCAAATAAAACCATAACAGAAAAGTTTTGAAATACTGATTACCCTCAACCCGTCTATCCTGGCAGGCCTATCATATAAAAGGATGAGTATGATCCACTTGAAAGCTATGATATGTGATATGTAATTATCCTTTCTGGCATATAAATTTCAAGAACATGAAGTCATGGAAAAGTCCTGCCAGGAACCATCAAAACTTTAATTTTAATATAATATTGCTGTTTGTGATGCCATAGTTTTTTCACCAGTTATACTATATGTAAATTTTACTTAGAAAATAATCCAATTAAATGTATGTGTTTGATATGTACCATCATGAAAGCTGCTCTATATCAATCTCTAGGTGAAACATTATGCCATCCTAATAAAATTCCATTTGATGCAAGATGATAAATAGTTCTTCAAAACAAGAGTTGTTAGTAAGCAGGAGCTCTGTCAGTATTTTTTAAGGGCAACCCAGTTGTGTTATGTGCACACTTAAAATGCATGTTTCATAGCAGCAGGTTAAAAGATGTTGAAATTTGAGCACATAAACCATCTTTAATTAATGTTAAAAATCCTGGGAAAAAGTCACATTGACCGAGTTCTGATGTGTGAAATGCTTTCATTCTAAGATGTGCTTTCAGTTTAAGTTTGGCAGCAATAGGTTCAAAAACGTTTTGGTATCAGAACCCAGACATAATTGTAGGCTACTTTTATTCAGTCCTGAAAAGAAGGTTACAGTGACCTAGTTCTGGTACACAACCTATGTTCATCTCAGGATGTGAACAAAGTATAAGTTTAATGTTAATAGGTGTAGTAAAATAAAAGCTGCAGCCCACAGAGAGAAGCTTGACACAATTTGTAAGTAATTTTAAATAAATCCTGGCAACTAGATTACAGTGACACGGTCTGGGCATGTGTTTATCTTAAGATGCACCATCACCTTAAGTTTGGTACCAAAAGGTGAAAAGGTACCGACATTATCGCATAGACACAACTGTTAAGCAATTTTCAAAAAATCATGGAAAGAAGTCACATTTACCCAAGTTTGGTGTATGATACACCTTTAGTGTAAGTTTAGTGGTGATTGGTTAAATGGTAGTGGAATTTGAGCCAGTTTTGGTGTAGAACACACATCCATCCTATGATGCACCTTTAGTGTAAGTTTGGTGGTGATTGGCTAAATGGTAGTGGAATTTGAGCCAAAGCACAATGTTTAAAACAATTGTTATTTAATCCTCAAAAGTAGGTCCCAGTCACCTATTTTGGTGTGTAATAAATGTTCATTCCAAGATGCATCCACAATGCAAGTTTGAAATCATAGGTGAAGTAGCATAGGAGTTATAGCCTAAACAAAGAGAACAAATGGAAGCACTGATACATTCCTGGAGGGAAGGACATAGTTTTTTTAATTTTTGTGTAGGTTTTAACAGCGCTTTTAACACATATTGGCTATATCATATGGACAGACAAAGAGAATCCTATATATCACCAACTTCTCAAAGCAGGAATATAAAATAAAAAAGAATGTAATTAATGATAATATAGATCACCTCTAAATTTAGCTTTAGTAATCTCCAGCAGTCATTGTAACATTAATTATCATGCAGGAAATAAATTCAGACTAAAGTGATGTTAACAGCAAAATTTTGGCTTTTTCAGGGCTGAGCAAATCCCATAGCCCAACGTCCCGGACTAGTCATTTTTGAAGTCGGGCAAGTAAAATTTTCCAAGTCGCTTGTCCGGGACAAGTGCTTTTTAAAAAAAGTCGGGCTAGTCCTTATTTTTGTGCTTTAATCACTATATCTACCTTTATGTGGCCAATCATGCCCTCCAGGCATACTGAATATTTGATTCTAACCCTCTTCGTGTATACATTTACATCCTGTTACCGCTTGACTGCATATTGGGCTAAGTGACCAAATTATCGGCAAATCAAAACACGTCAAACAAAAGAAAGCCAGTATGATCAATTAGTAGTGTTTTAAGTGGCTTTGTTGCATTGAGTTTACTCAAGCCAGATTATCACGAGCGGCTCACTATGATTTTAATCCAGCGAGCCAGTGTAATTAAATTAATGAAAGGTACTGTACCGACATCAGTGTTGGTTTCTTTTATGAACTGATTAAATGACAGTAATGATTCTTTAATTTTTAATTGATTATACAGATGATTAACTTCCACGTGTGATATTGCGCTTGAAGCGAAACAATTATGCTAATTAATAAGCTGTCTCTGTTCGTATTTAAAAGAGAAAATGTATGTTATGATCACTCTAGAAGTAGTTGTCAAGCAAGCTGATAGTTACTCTGTGGATAAAATGAGTTTGCTAAATTATTTTCGCAAGGAAGGTAATAACGGTGATTCGGAGAAGGAAAATTTGTTTGAAAGTGAAGGCATAAAACGTAAGACTGATACTGAGTGTGCGGTAGCTATTTCTCCAAAGAGACATAAGCAACAATCTGTGATGGCAAAAAATGTCAAATATGACACTACTAAGAGACAGAGAATTCTTGGAACACACTTAGTGAATACTCCACCTGGTCTCAGTCAATTATGCAAACTATTAGAAATCATATTTGTTATAAGCCCATCCACTGCTGAGTGTGAACGAGGATTTAGTTCAATGAACTTAATCAAGACTTCTTTAAGGAATTCCTTAAACCAAAAGAGTTTACAAATGCTAATGAACATTTCTGCAAATGGACCAGAGCTTGAGGACTTCAACCCAGAGACAGCTATCAACTGCTGGCTTAGTGCTGGTGCAGGTGGCAGACATATACATGGACATTTTTTCAAATCCATCAGCTAAAACATATATACATGAACCTGAAGAAGCCAAATGTATAACAACCAATGTTTTTGAAAAATTAAATTCTTTTAAGAAATAATTATGTTGTATATTATTTTGTTTGTTTTTTCTATGGATTAATTACATACATCTCATTAAATCTCGGCAAGTGATGACCATTTTTGGACCAGTGAAAGTAAGGTGGGACTAGTGAAGAGTAAAGTGGGACTAGTGAATTTTCTGAAACCACTTGTCCTGGACTAGTGGTTAAAAAAAAAATTTGCTCAGCCCTGCTTTTTCTAAGTAAATTTCTTGGCATTTTTTTTTTCTTTACATTTTCACTCATTTAATTCCTATACTATTTCACATGTACAATACACAGTTAACCTGTTCCCGGTAACCCATCACAATATACAATGTATAGTCATTAATGTTAATAGTTTATAATTTAATAAACATATTTATGCCTACTTCCAACTGCACTGGTCAGAAAGAGCCTTCTGTATAAGCTAAGATATATATAACATGGAAACATGTATATGGTCATAAGCTACACATAAATAAAATATAAATACTTAACCGATGCTAGTCAAGCAGCAAATGCTGGTTATAATGGCTTTTGTTGGTTATAAGGGAGTAGTACTAACAAAGATGCAGCCAATTATGAATTTTTGTGGTTCAAACATAAACAGCACACAATAATTTACACAATATTTCAACAAAGTGACTGGAGTAAGTATTATAGCTAACAGAGACCTCTTTTGCAGTGAGAGTGTAGTACTATCAAGATGCATCCCCTCACCAAGTTTCATGATTCTAGGAAGGATAGTATGCATATACCATACCAAAATAGTATGTGGACATGAACTAAATACAAAACTTTAACCAAAGCAAGTAAAAGATGAAACATTGGTCAAGATGAGGTTCATTTGTCATAAGGGTGTCATACTAACAGAGATGAATATCATCAATTTCATGATTCTAGAATGAACAGTGCCTGAGAAATGAACATCAAACACAAAATTTAACCAAAGTCAGTGATGTGTGGATCTCAGTGACCTACTTACATGATGAGGTTTTATTACTCATCAAAATGCATCTTCTCTCAAAGTTTCATGGTGCCAGGTATAACTGTATGTATACAGGATACATGAATCCTATGTGGTCATAAGCTAAAGACAACAAGAATGAATGGCATATTAAATGCCGCCCACCTGGTATTTAATATTCCTCAATGCAGGTAACTGACATTTTTGTACAAAAAACCACTTTTCTTCTTTCAGTCACAATGATCTTGGCCTTTAACCTTTTGACCCCAAAGTCAAATAGCCTCTTCCTTATCACAAGTACATCCCATCCACAATGTTTAGTCCATGTAATTGTGTGGAAACCATTGTTATTCTTCCAGTCAATGAACTTGACATTTGACTCCAAAATCAATACAGTTATGCCTTACCCCACATGCAAGCCATACACAAAGTTTTGTACCTGTAGATAGTAAAGAACTCAAACTATTGTGCAGAAACCAGTTTTCTTCTTCCATTCACAGTGACCTAACCCCAAGTGCAAGCCATCAACAAAGTTTGCTAACTATAGCTGGTGGAGAACTGAAGCCATTGTGCAAAAACAAAATTGATAGCAGTCAGATGGATGAATGGATGGACAGATGAATGGACAAAGTGTTAGATTGCAGGAAAAACAGATGGAGGGATGAAAAATATCACAACACAATATGCTCCACTTTATGGCAGGCAGATAAAAACTTAACCTAAGCCAGTAAAATGTGACAAATGTTGGTCACAGTGACTTCAAGCATGCGCAGTGCTCGATAAATAAGCTTAGAACACAAAATTTACCCTAAGTCAGTGAAGCATGAAATATGGGTCTCAGTGACCTACTTTTGTCATAAAGGGGTAGTACTCCTCAAGATGCATCTTCTCACAAAGTTTCATAAATTCAAAGCATAACAGTATGTATACAGGATGCAAGAAAGTCTATGTAGTCATGAGCCAAATGCAAAAACTTAACCTAAGCCAGTAAAATGTGACAAATGTTGGTCACAGTGACTTCAAGCATGCGCAGTGCTTGATAAATAAGCTTAAAACACAAAATTTACCCCAAGTCAGTGAAGCATGAAATATGGGTCTCAGTGACCTACTTTTGTCATAAAGGGGTAGTACTCCTCAAGATGCATCTTCTCACAAAGTTTCATAAATTCAAAGCATAATAGTATGTACACAGGATGCAAAAAAGTCTATGTAGTCATGAGCTAAATGCAAAAACTTAACCTAAGCCAGTAAAATGTCAAATGTATGTCACACTGACATTTATTTTGTATGGGTGCAGTACTAACAGAGATGCATACACTCATCTAGTTTGATCATCCTGGTATAAACAGTGGTCAAGAAATAAACTTAAAACTCAAAAATTTAACCAAAGTCTGCATGAAATATGAATCTTAGTGACATCCTTTTATGATGAGAGTACTCTTCAAGATGCATCTCCATACACAATTTCGTAATTCCAGGTATAACACAGGGCTCGAAATTAGCAGTAGACTGCCAGCCCAAGTCTAGAAAATTTCCTGTTGAACTTGTAGCTTTCATCATTTCAGTAGTTCAATGACTAGTCAAGTTTCAGTTGTCACAAGTCAGCATTTGTGAGAAGTACTAGTGAAGATTAGGCAGGACTAGTTCATTTCTCAGTCTACCAGTCCTTCTGGCCAAAAAAACATTTATGATAAATTCTAGACCTGTAACAGTATATATACCCACACATATATATATAGGAAGCAAAAAGCCTACGTGGCCATAAGCTAAATGCAAAAACCTAACCTAGGCCAGTACAATTCGAAATTATGTCCCACTGACCTTCTTTTCTTGCATTAGTGTGGTACTAACAGATATATACAATCACCTAGTTTGATGATTCCAGCATCAACTGAGATTGAGAATTGTACTTAAAGTGCAAAATTTCACTAAAGTCAGTGAACATGAAATATGGGTTTCACGGATCTACTTTTTTAATGAGGGCATAATCCTCAAAACTCATAAAATTTAATAAATTCAAGGTATAACAGTGATCATTAGCTAAATGCAAAAACTTAACCTAAACTAGTAAAATATGAGATGTAGATCACAGTGACAATTTTTTCGCATGGGTGTGCTTCTAGCAGAGATGCATACACTCATCAAGTTAGTTGATTCTAGCATAAACTGAGCTTGAGAAACAAACTTAAAATACAATATGACTTTCATGTACCAATTTGTGAAATTCATTGTAGGCAATAAAAATGTTTAACATTATTTGTGAGTGAGAACTTTCTGTAACATTCACCTGATTTTGACTTCGAGCCAGGCTTAATTTTTGTTTCTCCTTTTCCTTGCCTGTCATCAGTATTAGCTTTGTTAAGCTCTTGGAATGCTTTACAAATGAAACTAATAAGATCCTCATTGAGATCCACCAAATGGATTTCCTTTACATTCATTTCCTTCCCTCTCGACTCGACAACCTCTTTCAAAGTTTTTGCAAATAGTCGACTACATTTTAATGTAACATCTTTACTGGCATCTTGCAGACTTGCTGAAAGTAGATTAAGATGTCTTATTTTAAACCTGCTATTGGAATATTCTGCATACATGATCACTCAGATTGTTTGTACCAAGCTATTATACCTGAACTCAGTGTTTCAAGCACAAGAAAAAGTAGGGATAAGCAGGGCTGTTTTTTTAAGCTGGAAAATGTGTTCAACTAATCATGAAAACTCCTTTTTACAGGAATAAACAGGTTCCACACTGCAACAGCAAATGTTATCTGAAATTGCAGTTCAGACATGGTTTGCATGCTGCCTCTACCGTTCATGAAGTACAAGAATTAGATGGACCAGGCTGCCCAGGCAAGTATATAACATCAGAGCACTAGATGTTTCATTAAAACTACATAGATCACTGAAAAGAAGAGTAAAAACACAGAGTGAGAACTAACCTCTCCATGATGACTAGTATATATTAAATGGATATAAAAAAATGTCTCCAAAATTTGTATTTGAAGACAAGCAGGGAAAACTAGGGCCACTCGAAACCCTGGTTACCTGGCCCCCATTTCATTGGTATCCAAGCCACCATTTCACTAAACATTTAGACTTTTCCTCACATTAAAATTTGTACATATTTTTCTTATCACTTGATTGGCAACAATGAATTTTTCAGTGAACAATCAGAACACAGCAAGAACAGAATTTTAAATTCTCCTACAAAAAGAGTCTTGCCCTATCTCTGAGAAACTTGTAAAGATTTCTTCAAAACCAAGAAATTCCCCAACTCTTTTCTTCAATAAAGAAAACTTTCTGTAAGGTTCTTTCTCAGCCTTCCAACTATCTCTACATCTAACAAAACATGCCAATATATTCAAAAATATTGCAAATATAATAATTTATATATCAATTTGTGAAAAATGTTTTGGATAAAGTTTGTGAAATTGAGCCATGTTGTCATGTGAACTTAAAAAATTAAAAATGCTTAACCGCTATCAAGGTTGATATACAGACATAATACTGAGACAGCTTCTTCTATCTCTGAAAAATGCTTCACACTCTAAAAATATAATAACTGATTTATCAGCAGCAGTGTTCAATCAAAATGACAATTACTGTAGACAACAGTTTAATCTTGGGAAAATCTCAAAAAACTACATTTAAGATGGTTTCCCAGATGTCATTGCGGGTACCATTGGTATACTGAAACAAAAAAAAAAAATACTAAAAATAAACTGATCAGGAAAACAGGAATAATCTAACCTCAACATCTTAAAATTATGTCCCCACATTATCAGCTTATGGTGCCATTCTTCTAGCATTTAAAGAAATCAATTCTGTATCCAAAGCACAAAACAATTGTTTGCAATAATTGCTTTAATTTCTGGATTTTGTAGGGTGTGACGTTCTAAAACTATTTACAGGTTTTGGTATTCTGTTGAAGTACATGCACTTCCAACAAGTAAACTGTATTTTTAAAGCACAATTTATTTAAAGTAGGAATAGAAACTATTTTAATGTACATGTAATTACTTGGACATATAAGCAACACAAAAAAGGACTGAAAAGTACTTCAAAATCATTGCAGAAGAATTATTAAACAGAAGAGGACCTTGCTACATTTTTTTTTCCCATTTTTGATCCTACTGTGCAAAAAGGGAGTTAATTCAATATAAAAAGTTTGGTTATGGCCTTTTTCAAAAGTTTGATATGTTAATTTTATATATTAGTTTTCTAAATATTATTTTATTTTTACTGATTTTATTTAAGCAATATTCTGAAAAATTATGTATTATAT
Source organism: Margaritifera margaritifera (assembly GCA_029931535.1). Lineage (NCBI taxonomy): Eukaryota > Metazoa > Mollusca > Bivalvia > Unionida > Margaritiferidae > Margaritifera > Margaritifera margaritifera. The sequence goes on along the minus strand of JAQPZY010000681.1, from coordinate 318,246 downwards.
GACAGTTTCATGACTTGAAGAATTAAAAAGACATTTTTTAAGATGCAAGGTATTTTCATGAAACAGGCTTTACCATATTTGGACGTTTGCAAGAGTTACTTCCCTTGCATAATGGTAAATCTGATGTATCTTTAAATGAGTGACTTTTCAGGGAAAATTCTCTGTCTTTTTTTTTTTTATTCACTGATGGAAAAATGTGGCAACATATTAAATCTGGGGTAAAACTTCATTTTTTCGTTAAGATGCTAAATGATCTTCTGTTTGTATTTCAATATTAAAAATCATCATTATTTAAAATTGTTGATTTAAACATGCTTAGGGATCCTTTTATATGTACAATTTATGTGTGCTTTGCATCTTTGTAATAAAACACTCATACCTGGCCGAATGGCTGCACACAAGTAAAATTCAAAGTAAGTATGAAAAACCAAAAAAAAATACAAAGTAAGTAAGTTTTGTAATATTTGCAGGAAGTAAATCTAGATACAGTTTTTATAGAAATCATGTGCAAGTTTCACAGGTGTAACAAGCAGTATTTCACAAGAATCATATATTCAAATTTTTCCCTCACTGACCATGTATCATGAATTGCTATAACTATTTAAAGCTGACTCGACTTAAACACTACTCTATATCAAAATAGGAAAGAAAAATTGACTAAATGCTTTATATGATGTTTAAAAGTATTAATTTAATGACTTATTACTTTAACTATTACACAAAGAAAACTGCCAATGGCAGTGTTGTTGGATTGCAAGGCTTTGGTTTGCGTAAATGGTACAGTTCTCCCCATGATGCATCTGCTTACGAAGTAACATTACTCTATAGGCAATATTATCCAATAAACTAGGTTAAACATAAAGGATAATGCAGATAAATAGAGCACGAAATATAGGTCAGGGTGACCAAGTTTTGACTGAATGGTGTAGTATTCCTCATGACTCATCTAAATACCATGTAAAATTACCCTGCAAGCAATAGTGTGTGAGATAACTAATCACACTGGTTGATGCAAATCAATGAAGAGTAAAAATAGGTCACAGTGATTCAATTTGGACTAAAGGGTGTAGCAATCCTGATGATACATTTATGATACATTTACATAAAGCTCTCCCTCACTAAAATGTGGAATTTGGGGTCCATAACTGCCGGCTGCATTATGTATTGAACCATAGTATAATGCAAACAATTAAAATCCATGAAATGTTTACATGCATATGTGTGTATCAATAAAAAACTACCCAAACTAATGCATGCTCAGAAATACTAGTGTCATTGTCTGACCAATGTGTTATGGATGCACAGCTACATGACCTGATCGGACACATTTGATTTTCACTGACAGGAACTTTTAGAGTAAACAATAGATAACACTGACTGAATACAATCATAGAGGCTAATTAGAGACAAAAGCAGATTTTAGTTCTGTTGATGCTTGAATAAAAAAGTTTCACTAACAGTTATACACATAAATACTGAAAATAGTTTGTGTTTTTTTTTAAACTTTAAATGGGGGTCCATAATATTTTTGGTGCAAATTAATATCACCAACAACAAATACAACATAATCCAAAAAGTGATACCTTTGTGTCACCGAAAATCTTTAAAGCAACTCTGCTATCACTTTAACCTTGATCACAAAGTTAAAGTGATTCAAAAATATGTCACAGAATGAATTGTCTTCACTTTGTAATCAATCATCCCTGCTATAAACTGAACCCATCATGTGGTTTAGGAATGACAAGCAAAATGAAAAGCTTGAAAGAAACAATAAATGCAAATTTTCTATGACTTTGTCCTGTGAATCAACAAAATCCGTGAAGTGGTTTAGAAAATATCTTCAAATGAAAAACATTAACCAAAGCCATAATGTTAATCTTCTATGACTGTGACCTTGACCCAAAGATCATAGGCATGAGTGAGTGTGTCACAATGAATTCTTAATGATTCTTTCCAAGTATGAACAGCAAGGGATTTAGGAAAACATGCAAATGAAATACTTGAAGCAAAACCTTAATGCAAATCTTCCATGAATGTGACCTTGACCCCAAGGTCAAAGGGGCAAGTTGGTGTATCACATGATGGATTGTCTTAGATTCATAACTATTCACCCCAAGTATAAACAGAATCAATTAGGGGTTTAGGAAAAATTTGCATATGAAAACTTTATACCTTAATAAAATTGTGGATGTCAACACTGCCTACTGCTGGTGGAAAAGTAACTGTTTCCACAAGTGTGGGCTCAACAAAAATGACTGAATCTTTTACCTGCCCCAATCAAAGGCATGATGATTTTCTCCATTTTCTCTTTCTTTGCACATTCAAAGACCTGAACATAGAGATGCTTTAATTTATCCATATCTTCATGGTTTTCAAACTTTTCACATTTAATGTGGATGACATGGTCTATGTTGTTGCTTTTTAATGATCCGCCTGTTTTGCAGATGAATACATCTCCACTGGAACCAGATTTAGCCCTGTGAAAATAAAGAAGCAAATATACAAATTCATTCTTATTACATTTAAGCTTCCTTTGTTATAAAAAAACAACCATTGCAAATTAAAGAACGTAGACGACTTTTAACTAATCTGAGCCTACATTTGTTAGACTAAACCTGGCAGTAAAGGAGTAGGGACTCCAAGCTATACTAATGGCCCAAAATAATGGGAAAAATAAAATCTTATAAAGTTGGATTTACTTGACTTGTGTCAGTACACAATAGTCAAACATTTCTTAAGGTACATAGCCTTGGTAAATTTATGGATGTTAACTGGGTAAAAATCTCTGTAATCTCTCAGTTCTTCCTGAGTAAGAATCTCCAGATCTTTCTTGTTATTCTAACCCAAGGGCATGATACAATAGCTACCTATGGATACAGAAAACTAATCTAAAATCCTTCAGTAGTGAATATACAATACCTCGATCCTAATTGATAATCAAGTATTTAAGGCCTGAACAAGAGACCGAAGTGGGCCTCATATCACTCACTTGGCTTACATAGCTTAACAGTTGACCATTTCACTAAGCATGCTTATGTAGTAGTGTAAGAATGCATCCTATGTAAACTATCTCCCAAACTTTATATCAGGTTGATTTTAATAGTTTTACTATATCCTTATAAAAATTCTTTATAAAGATAAAGGCATAATTAATATGCAAAGTCTATTGCTCATAAAAAAAGTCATCTGCAATCTTTATGATAAAAATCCAGCTGATCGCAAATATGATTTCAAAAGTGGTAACAAGCCCAGCCAATCAAAGGCAAGATCACCTCATTCATTTACATTGATCATGCTCAGTTTTGAAATGGCCCAAAATCTTGATGATACAAGATCATGTTTCAGTTTTGATCAAATTCAAATCATAATGATGACTTCCAGAGTGGTAATAAGCACTGCCATTCACATGCAAGATCACCTCAGAAATATGCATGTATCTTGCTCATTATCAAACGTGTACAAGATCGTGATGATATAAGCATAGGTTTGATCAAAATCAGATAAGAAATATGAATTCCAGAGTGGTAACGAGCTCAGCTAATCAGATGCAAGATTACATTGCATGGATCTCACTATTTATCTAACCCATCCAAGATTTTCATGATATGAGCCCAAATTTCAAGTTTGATCAAAATCAGATCAAAAGTATGTCTTCCAGAGTGGCAACAAGCTCAACTAATCACATGCAAGGTCAACTAATTCATTTGTGTGTATCAAACCTGTACAAGTTCTTATAATATAAGCATATATTCCAAGTTAGATAAAAATTGGATCAAAAATATGCCCTCTGGAGTAGTAACAAGCTCAACCAAAGAAATGCACATTTACCTCTTTAATATGTATGGATCTCACTCACTACTGAACTAATTCAAGATCTTGATGATATAAGCATATTTTCCAAGTTTGATCAAACTCAGATTAGAAATCTGGCCTCCAACATGGTAACAAAATCAGCCAATCAGATGCAAGATTACATCATTAATATACACGGATTTCACTCATTATTGAATCCATCCAAGATCTTGATGATAAAAGCCCAAATCTCAAGTTGGATCAAAACTGGATCAGAAATATGACTTCCAGAGTGGCACCAAGCTCAGCCAATCACATGCAAGATCAACCAATTAATATGCATGCATCTCACTCATTATCAGACCTGTAAAAGATCTTGATGATATAAGCATATATTCTAAGTCTGAAAATCAAATCAGAAATATGGCCTCCAGAGTGATAATAAGTTCAGCCAATGAGATGCAAAATCATTGGATCAGAAACATGGACTCCAGAGTGGTAACCAGCAATTGTTGATGGCTAGGTGAACAAGATTTTTAAGATGGCCACCATGGTGGCAATATTGGATGTTAGTTTCATGGCAATCCTCCAGATAGTTTAGGAGGGTACCAATAACAAACTTGTGCTAAGGGGCAGACAGACAGATTGATGGAAGATGGACAACAGGCCATCCTACAAGCTCTTCTGTTTTATGACCAACAGAGCTTAGAAAATATTGCTTACAGACATCCTCAGAAGCAACAGCTTTCAGCAAGATCAAGATGTTGCAATCCAAATTTGAAGTCAATCAATAATTGGCACCAGGGACCATGAAGATGAAGTTTTTTATAAACCACTGTACCAAATTCAAATGGTCTTGATGCTATCTCAGGGACAAACAAAACATCAGAGATGCGTGTATTTTAATGCAGGTAAATAACTCTGGAGTACTTAAAATCATACATACTTTAATAAGCTAGAATTATAATATAAAATTTTAGCAAAAAACAAAGTCTGCATTTTCCATGATATATCAATCTGGTACATTTTATTTTTGTATATCCTACAGCAGAATACACACAAAACTCTGACTTCAGAGTGAAGCAGCAGGTTTAATGAAAGTTAATCAAAGTTTCAGGATATTCCTCTATCAAATATTGTAAACAAGTTTTAGTTGCCATTATCATCTTTCTACCCCGTCATCGAATTATGAAAAGCAACAATGAAATTGGGAATCACTGTATGTATTCAACATAAGCTAATATGAAGAGGTATATAACAGTAATTCAATCATATTTTCATGGTTACCATAGAAATGGATAAACATTTTACATCGGGTCATCAGTCTATAAAAAAAACTTTTTGTAACCAGCTGATGAAGACATGCAATATGATACAGATTTTTGTTTTGTTATATCATTGGTAGTAGAGGTATTACAAAAATCAGGGTCCCCATTACTACTCAAATATCCTCGGATGCACCCACTTTTTAAGTTTGTTCTTGATAGGTGCATTTAAATACAATTTACAAACCATTCAATAAATACAGCGGAACAAAAAGAACTGAATCCCACATAATGTCCATCCTCCTTTTTATGGTTTGGGTATAATATATAAAACATGAGTCCCTTGAAAAAAGAATTTCCACGAATTCAAAATAAAACCATTTCTTCCATTTAACTGCGAGTGTTGAAAACATCTCTGATAATGATATTCTTCAGCAATATCAAGATTCTCAAATTAGCTGATGAGGTGGACATATTGGATGTTAGATTGGTACAATTTTCATTTAGGACAAACTGAACCTCATTTAGAACCAAGAAGACATCAGAAGAAGTTTTCTTGCTGAAATCTCATATTGATATGACTTTCCATTTTGGAGGTGTAATGATAATAAGATTTTCAAGATGGCTGCCATTGTGGCCATATTAGATATCAGATTGGCATCATTTCCATTTAGGATCAACTGGTCATCATGAGAAGTGTTCTGGTGAAAGCACAATATCAATATGACCAGCCATCTACAAGAAGTAGCAATAACAAGATTTTTATTATGATCATTGTCATGGCCATATTGGAAGTCAGATTGGCACCAGTTTCATTTACAAGCAACTAGACATCATAAAAAACAAATCTTTCATTGAAAACATCATGCTGACATGACCATTCATTCAGAAGTGTTATCACAAGATTTTCAAGACGACTACTGTGGTCCCCATATTGGATGTCTGAGCAGCACCATTTTCATTTAGGCCCAAGCAGACATCATAAGAAGTCTTCTGGTGAAAACTTCATGTCACTACGACTTTCCATTTAGGAGAAGTAGCGATAAGATTGTTGATGGTGGTTGCTGTGGTGGCCATACTGGACATTAGATTGGCACTGTTTTTATTTAGGACTGACTAGACATCAGAAGAAGTCTTTTAGTTCAAATCTCATGTTGATATGACCATCCATTCAGGTGGAGTAGTGATAAGAAGATTTTCAAGATAGCCAATGTGGTGGCAATATTCAATGTCTGAGTGACACCATTGTCATTTGGGCCCAAATAAACTATGATATGACTGTGTGTGTAAAGTTTTATGGCAATCCCCCAAATAGTTTAGGAGGAACAAAGATACCAAACTTGTGCTAACAGACGGACAGACAAAAGACAACAGACATTGAACGATGGACAACAGGCCATTCCATAAGCTCTTCTGGTCTATGACCAGTACAGTTAATAAAGCCACATACAGTATATTCCTTTGCTAAGTCCAGAATCAAAGTTCTAATACTATTCAACAAATATATGATATGATCCTAATCCTAGGAAATAAATCCAACTTATTATTGGCTGCGCATAGTCAGTCATATCTCATTGTTTCTAGTCTGTATTTACATTTTTAAATTGCAGTTCGTTTGTTGGTTTTTAATGGTACTATTAACACAATATTGGATACATCATGCTGCGGACATGTGAGATAAGTGTCTTTCCCCTGGACGCATCGAGGCTGCTGACTCAAGCTGGCCTGGTTGGGGACCAAACCCAGGACCCATGGATTATGAGTTCAACACTCTACCTGTTGAGCTTTCACAGCTCCCCTGATTACAGTGTGTGTTAAGGAGACTAGATAGATAACATTTCAAACAGATAAATCAGCACTTGCAGTGACTTATATACATGTAAAAACAATCTTTACTTTCTACTTTTTCATTTCTAAGTGTGGGAAACACAACATAATGGTGACCCCATGAACTGGACAGAAAATCCACAATTTCACATCCAAGAGCCACAAAAATCTACAAATAAGTAAGAGTATTGCAAACAGAACATGATACACCTGACTTATACCCTATTCCCTAACAATGACTTTTACCTCTAAGCTATAGGCTTGACTATTGTATGATAAGGTCTAGAGTTGGGTAAAGTTTTATAATCTGTAGTAAGTTAAAAAGTGACAGCCTGGATAGGGAAACACACTACTGACTTACATTATCCATTGTTGTGACCTTGATCTTGAGGGCAGAGGGTTTGATTGTAAAATATGCAAGAAACTGTCAAGTCAAGCCATACAACAGGCTGAAGTTTCCTTAACATATCTTCACAGGTTTAAATGTCACACCCATATAGGGATAGAGATCATTGATTTATATTTTCCCTTGCCATGACCTTCACCATTAAGCTACGGGCATGGCTATGGTACATGACACAGTCTAGTCATGATCATTAACATATCTTCAGTAGTTCATAAGTTATCATCCTGCCCAGGATACAAGTCACAGAATTACATTTTCTCTTGATGCAACATTGACCTTAAGGCAGGGTGTGTGGCTATGGTACATGACACACAATCAAATTGTGATATATGATTGGGCAAAGTTTGATTAAAATATCTTCAGTGGTTTAAAAGTTATACTCTGATCAAGCTACATGTCCCAGAATAACATTTTCCCATGTCATAGCCTTGATCTTTAGGCAGAGGGCCTGGTATGGTATGCAACACATCATATCATCATGATAATATAGTTGGGTAAAGTTTCATGAAATTCTCCCCAACTGTTATAAAGTTATGTAGCAGACATGCAAATGTCAAAGGACAGACAGACAGACAGACAGACAATGCCATAATATAATATGCCCAACTAAGATGGACATATACAAATCCTGAACTATACTGTGCATGATCAAGCTTTGATTTTCAGGCATCCAAGAGCAGACTTTGTTTCAAAATTTTCTTTACATGCTATTTTGCATCATCTACATGTAAGTTATGAACAATGAGAAGTTAATCATTTTTATTGGTTGTGATTTACATTTTTTATATTTATTGACAGAAAACATGGAGAAAAACAATGAAGTTTAAAGAAGTTTCACAACTTAAGAGAAATGAAAACAAAATATTTAATTATGCCACAAATCAGCAAATGCAGTGAAAAACTGCTGTTTGCAGAAAAATCCACAAGTGCAGTCACCCCACTGCAGTTGTGAAAGTAGATGCACTACATTGCTGAGTTACACTTAGTACAACATAAGAAACATAAAGCACATATTTTTAATTGCAGATAAAGATGCCCTTAATTATTTTTCACCTTAAGCAGTTTCTGTGTAATCACACTAAAATGGTTTTTACTGAAAAAGTCTATGTTCAAAATGCATACCAAAAAAAATGTATACAAAAATATAACATTATTTCAGTGGTCTCAGAATTTAATCTAGTCATCTACATATGGATGTGAATATAATTACAAAATTCTTATTGTCTACATCAAGAATTTACCATGTAAAACTGCAAAAGTTTTTTTTATTGAAAAGTCACTGTGACAGTCTTCAAATAAACTAATAGAAAATATAAATTGTTCATTTAAATAGTCTTAAAATGATTCAGTTGCTTTAAATATGCTTATCAAGTTTAACTTGTCAGCCTGGTTTTTCTGTAATTATACTGAAACAGGTTCTGAACAGACTTGTGGATTTATGGATTATACCTTCTTCTGCTATCAAAGTGGAGGCATTATAAATTAGAGGTGCAATAGAATTATTCTGTACTAATTGTTACGTGCAGAATATCTTTATGTCCCATGTAATCACAGTCCTGTTTGAAAGCAGCAAGTTGAAGAATACAACTGAATTAATTCTATTAGAATAAACTTTCAAGGAAGCTGTTACCAAATTAACTATTAATGGCAGTCTCATTTAAATTTTAAATTACACATGTAAATTTTGAAAGTACAGTAATGTTTATCTGGACCAAATTCAACAGGATTAATGGTGCTAATCCCTGTAATCTGGGAAAAATTCCTTAGCAGAAAACTCCATATAGAGGACACTGCTCATAAAGGACAATGATTTCTTTAATTTCTTTCACACATTTAACCCTCTAAAAAGAACACCTATCAATAAAGGAAAATTTTGATGGTCCCTTGAGTGTCCATTATAGACAGATTTCATTCATTTCATAACTTAAACTAGTTCATCAGAACTCCCATTGCTCTGAATGATATTTCTGTCTCAAGGAGGTAGAGTTTGGATCAATGCATTTCGACTATATATACATAAGCAACCACCATTTCACAGATTACCTAATTGGCTGAAAATAGCTAGGGTGATGCTGTGTTAAATCCATTGAAGACTGCTGTGGGAGAGCCCATTAGACTAATTTGCATAGGTAAAGTATACTAAGTGGAACAACCCAATTCCCTTGAAGTTAGGTAAATCAAAGAGATGTGTGTTGAAGAACAAGTTATTACATATCATTGCCTTGAATACGAATTTTTAAGCCATCTTTATTAAAAATTATTGGCACGTTTGTGATCAGTGGCAACATTTCTTTGAACTCAGATTTCACTCCATATATAAAACACGATTATTTTGGTAGAACAGTTTACAAGTATGATTTTTTTTAAAAGTCAAAATGTTGAAATTCAGCTGTAATTCAAGGAAGGATAAGTCAACTGCAAAATGAGCAAAGCACATCAAAACTAAATTTAAGAACTCCTGGACGGAGTTTGACTTTGTGAAGTGAAGTAGCAAGTCGGAGCATTTTATTTTTTGAACATTCTGGAATGTACAACATCCATCAATGTAGCAACATCACCCAACAATCTCACAGCAATGCAGATGCAGAAAGATCATTTTCTGTGCAGAGAAAAATTCAAGAAGATCTTCGGGGAAGTCTGAACAACAGTACCATCCAGCCACTAATTAGTGCAAATATGAACACAAATGACACTTGCATTACCTTCAGGCACCCCTCCCCCCAAATTCACACACACACACAGAACTATTAACAGCAGCAAAAACTTCATCTAATTAAGAAAATATACCACTGTCCAATGGATTTTAAAACCAGAAACTTGGTATACTTTTTGGGGGGGTATTTAATGTCTGTGTGGTTGTGATTATGTGAGTGTGGGCACATGTGTGTATGTGTGTGGTGATAGTATTGGAAAATGCTAAGTCTACCAACTATTTTTTGTTTGTAAGACTTAGCATATTAAATGCTTCAAAGGAAACATATATTTTCTTTTTCATCAAATTTGCATTTCCAGTAATTTTATATAGGCTTATAGGAAAAGATAACTGGATGATGTTGCTCTTTTGGATCATGCACACTGACCCCACTTGGGATCTCAAAACACACTTCTTTAGTCCCCAAAAACCCACCAGCACTGTCTGGGAATATGGCAGTTATAAGGCAGCATGGACATAATTATAATGAGGATGTACAAATGAAAATAAAGTTTCAAATTCAAAGTAAATTGGAGCTGTCCACACATCCAGTGTGCTAATATAGTGCAAAATAACCCCTCCTATACTTAAGGTGAATTAAATGTGTACACTCAGTAGAGTATACATCAAGGACACCTTAGAAGGCATCCTCTCCATAGTATTTGGTTTTCACCTTTTGGATTGTATACAGTATTCTATGTTTGAACATTAGCAAATATAAGATTACTTACAAGACTCTTTACATACCAAACTTTGGTAGCTTTATCGCAAATCTTTCTTAACAAATATTTCTTGTTTACATGGTTTTCCTCTTTCTATTTAGCCATATTTTTTATAAATGGGATAGAAACAAGCTAGCTAAATGGATAAATATTAGGATTGCAAAAAAGACATGGCCTACACGTTGTGCCAACGATCAAAGCATTGCTGTAAAATGTGACCTTGACCCCAAGGGCAAAAAGATGAACAATCACATTTTGCAGAACTGTCTTAGCTTCATAATTATTCATCCAAAAAATTCATCAAGGGTTAGGAAATATAAGCTAATGAAAAATATTTTACCAAAACCTTAATGCAAATTTTCTACAAATGTGACTTTGACCTGAAGATCAACAGGGCACAGGGTTGAGTGAGTATGCTGCTGAATTAATCTATCAAGGAGTCTAGGAAATATAAGCAAATGAAAAAAATTAACCAAAAACTTAATGCACATTTTTTATGACTGTGACCTTGACCACAAGGAAAAAGTGGCAAGCAAGCATGTTGTAGAATGAATTGTGTTAGGTTAATAATAAGTCATACCAAGATTGATGAGAATCTACCATGGGGTTTAGGAAAAAAGTGCAAATAGAAAACTTAAACCAAAACCTTAATCTGTTGATAAACAATGATGTCAACGTTGCCGCCATTGCAAAAGTAACTGCTATGCCACCCTTCCAACTAATGTGGGCTCCATAAATATAGTATCTTCATAACTAATTTCCTGAAAAGATTAATGTCTGTTCCTCAGAGTTTTCTCCTGCAAAATTTGCATTCTCTTTGGTACTTTTTAAAGTTCCAATACTCATCTTGATGTACTCTAGAGTTTCTAGAGTTTTTGATGTACTCTAGAGTTTCTAGAGTTTTTGATGTACTCTAGAGTTTCTAGAGTTTTTGATGTACTCTAGAGTTTCTAGAGTTTTTGATGTACTCTAGAGTTTCTAGAGTTTTTGATGTACTCTAGAGTTTCTTTTATCAGAGGTCTATAATGTCTCATTTGAAAGCAGTCAGTAATCAAATATTTTTAAAAATGTGCACATGTTGCAGACAGTAAAACTGCACTCTAGTAAGGGAAAATACAATGCATTGATTTTATATAAAATAAACAATGAAGAACCTTGATAACTCGCTGACAATAACTTTGATGCTTACTTTGATAACTCTCTGACAATAACCTTAGTGCTTACTTTGAGAACTCTCTGACAATAACCTTGATGCTCACTTTGATAACTCTCTGACAATAACCTTGATGCTTACTTTGATACCATTTTTTTGAATTCATCTTCATAACTGCTACCTCCTGCCTTTCTGATAGCTTGTGCAACTGCACTTCTTTTGATGCTAAAGTCACTATCAACTTCACAAGCAACAGCATCTACATCCTTCACATCAACTATGGAGCAGGCATAGACCTTGACACATGTCTTCTCACTGAGTGGAAATGTAGAGATCTTGTAACTGTTACTGCTGTGCTGTGAAGCAACAGGATTTCCACTTGGGACACTTGTGGGATGTACAGTCTTTCCAACCTGCTGAGCAGATCCTGCAAAATCAAATCCCATTTCTGATGATACCTGATACACATGAATAAAGTAACCAAGAAAACTCCCGAGAAATATTAACTATTCAAGATGACACTAGGGGAACAATTACCTCTCAAAACTAGTTCCTATTTACATCATAGATTTACAAAAATATGACCCAATTTGTAACAGCTTATATTGTACATGTATCTAAGATCTACTGAGTTATACAAGGTCATAGCATCCAGTTATATTTTAAATTATGATGGTAAAGATGAATTAAAAATGCAGAAATAAATAACTACAAAATTTACATTTTACAGAAATTGGAAAATTAAATTTAGTTCATGAATGCAATGAACACTTAATATGTGGTCAGAAACTGGCTGGACATAAAAATTGTAACACGAAATCAAACTCTGATAATTCTGATAATAAATAACATTGCCCAGAAAACTGATTCTTGAGATATTTTAGGATTTTCGTCACACTTTAAGCTTTATAATAATCAAATCAAATTATGAACTGTCTGATTTAGCAGTAACGTATCTGTATGCTTATAACTCATACCCAACTACGAACAGCGCTGACTCAGATCTGCTGTTGTTTTATACACCAACAGATCCTGGTCAATGTCATTAATCAAAGTCATTAGTAGAAAAAAAGAGCATAATTCCTGATCTGCCAGCACATTATGTGACTGCAGATCATGGTTTACACTGTCTGCAGTTGCGTGCTCATTATACATGGCTATCTTTACTCAACAGAGTACAAGTTAAATGGTTGCAATTTTATATTTATATAACTTGTGACAGTTTTCTATTAATCTCTATTTTGAAAATGACATTTTTTCAGCACTTGCATTGTAGCCAAGTATTTATTTAATTATAGCAAAGTTTCTGTTATATATTCTTAGTAAAATATATGTGCAAACCTAACAGTGGGAAATAAATTTCTCCTGGTTTAATGAAGCATGTAACATGTCACTTATGTGCACATATCCATACCAGAAGTAGAATTGTCTGGACTCTTGTTATTCTGCTTCCATCTTCCATATGCGTCTCTGATTTCTTGTAAAATATCTTTAGAGATGTCCACAAAGTGAATTTCCCTCACTTTAGTTTGATGATGTTCATCATAATCAATGACACCTTTAATGTACATATCTGCACACATTTTCTTGGGTACCCCAAAGATGCCTGAAACATACAATTGGAAAATAGGATAAACTAGAAATTCAAGTCCTGCAGTTTGACTTGGGTATTTGTTTGTCATTTATTCTGTAACACTTTCTACCCACCCACCCCATGTAACCAGCCATCATTCATAGCTTCTCTTCAGAAAATGGAACATAATTATAAAACCATAATCCACATATTGGAACATTAAACATCTTTAATAATATTTTATGTATGATCAACTTCTGAATGTGTTTTTGTCTGTTCTACTTCTAAAAAAAAGTTAAATAATATATTTCTCTATTATCTCAAAAAAATGCCCTTTGTTACAAAAAGTGCCCCTTCCTTCAACAAAAGTGTCACTTGTGCTAAAAATGCCCCTCTTACCCTTCCCTCTGTAAGAAATTCCTAGCTGGAACACTTATAATATACCCACACACACATGAAAAAGTTTACTTTCCCAGAGCCACTCTGATATATTGCATAGCCACAGCACAGCTTTTAGAGTGACATCTGAGGTAGTATAAATCTGCATAACTTTTCACTTGTTTCCACATATGTGTGCATTTCATTGAAAAATCAAACAACTTTTGTGTCCTGTTACACAATGGCTCTCATAACTTAATGATACATAACAATGGAAAAGTGTAAGACATGTACACAACAGTACATTGTGATTGTTGTTGGATAATGCCATATGTACACAACAGTCGGTTATTATTGTTGGACTTGAAATATATTTACACAACAGTATTTGGTGTCTGTTGTTGGCTTGGTGTATATTATACAGGGTAATAAATAGTCAAAGTGAAGGGAAGCATAATTTTAATTAGTTAATGACTAATTATCTGTATAATTAAACAATACTGGGAATAGAAACTAGATTCATTTATCAACCCACTCATTCTTTATTTGTATTTTGTTACACATCTTCCAAAATGTATTTGGAAGTATTACTAAAGGACTCATGCTTAAATAATTAAAGGACTCATGCTTAATTAATTAAAGGACTCATGCTTAATTAAATTAAATCACTAAGTTCAACTGTTAATGAAAAGAAATCAATTTAAGGTGGGTTATTATTTTACATACATATAAATTTGAACCTGAATCTTTACATATTTGTGTAGCTTTTACCAAGATAGAGTAAAATTTATACTAAAAAGAAAATAAACTATCCCAAAACAGAACTTTTTGTCATTTTGCCAAAAATCACCTGTATGGTCTCATCATGTAACTCTAATTTAAAGATATATATTTATGTTTTCTTCCAATAAAGTCACATCTCCTGTCTTAAATTTTAAAAAAATATTCATATAATTGCCAAGACATTTTGTTCTAAAGAGTAAATATAGTATGTATGCCATAACAATGCATTATAGGTTGACAAGAGAATGACCTGTCCTTTTGACCTTGCAGCAGAATATCCATCAGGGTGTAGTGTCCTCACAAAGTAGGTACTGTTTGTTTGGATTTAGTCTGCATAGTCTTAACGAATTTTCTTATGTGCATATTACAAGCATATTGTATGTAAAGCCTATTTCTCTAGTAAGCACATTGTATCTCGAGCCTATTTCTCTAGTAAGCACATTGTATGTAGAGCCTTTTTCTCTAGTAAGCACATTGTATGAGAAGCCTTTTTCTCTTGTAAGATAACTGTATGTAGAGCCTTTTTCTCTAGTAAGCACATAGTATGTAGAGCCCATTGCTCTAGTAAATACACTGTATGTAGAGCCTATTTCTCTAGTAAGCAAATTGCATGTAGAGTCCATTTCTCTAGTAAACACACTGTATGTAGAGCCTATTTCTCTAGTAAGCACATTGTATGTAGAGCCCATTGCTCTAGTAAACACACTGTATGTAGAGCCTTTTTCTCTAGTAAGCACATTGTATGTAGAGCCCATTTCTCTAGTAAACACACTGTATGTAAAGCCTATTTCTCTAGTAAGCACACTGTATGTAGAGCCCATTGCTCTAGTAAACACACTGTATGTAGAGCCTATTTCTCTAGTAAGCACATTGTATGTAGAGCCTATTTCTCTAGTGGACTAGGCCACAATATCTATCCTAATCAAAGGTATTCTTCTCGATCTACATGCTGCTGACAAATGTTATGAGTCCAATGATATACTAGTTACTACAAAATACATACTTGAATGATTTCTATTTAGATAGTAATAACAAATATATAAATTCATGACTACAATGAATTTCAATGAATCTACAAATAATTCAGATGACTTTGATTTACCTGAACTAATGGCAGGCAGAGCAATCTTTGAAAACTTCCTTTGGTCTGCCTCCACAAGGACATTAATGATGGTCATGCACAAGTCCTTCGCACAGTCCTCCTTTTCTTTTACTTTGTAATCTGACCACATAGGTCCAACTGCATGTATGACCCCATCATAAGGCATCTTACCAGCTGAGGATGTGAAATTCTTTGTCACAGCTATCTGCCCATTTTGTTCAATATAACTCCGGCATTCCTTCTCAAGCGTGCTCTTGTCACCACCTGCAGCCTTGGAAATGTGGTAGGCAACACCACCACCATGACAAAGACGATCATTAGCAGCATTGACAATAGCATCAATACCTGAGAGATTGACAATAGATGCCTCATACACAAAGACTTTAGTTCTACCAGAAGGTGTACGAAATAGTAGTTTATTATCATCTGCACTTTCATCCTCAGAACCAGAAATATGCAAGGACTGGTCTGGTCTGGAATCTGACCCTTTTAATGGAGGGCTTAAATTTTGACCTCCTGGTGCACCTTTAGACTGGCTTAAATCATTTGGTTTTAAATTTTGAGGCTTAGCAGCTGATGCTTCTGATTTCACTGATTTGTTTGGGATATCACCCCCTGTTGTTGATTCAGAGTGAGATGTACCTTTGTGATCTTTTTCTTTTATCTCTACTTCTTTACCATCTTTATTACCTTTACTTTTGGAATCATCAATTTGACTTGAATTATTGCTGTCTGATTTCTGTGACTTGGCTGATCCAGCCTCACTTGATGTTACTAGTGTTTTCAAATTTGTCACTTTCTTTTTCACCTTCTCAAAAGCTTCAAACTTGCAAGTTATGTATAACCTTTGAGCTTTCTGGTCAGGTTTTATATCTACCAATGGATCTTTAAGTTTTTCTACCACCTTTGCATAAATCACAGCTGATAATAATTCAGAGGCCTCTTTGTCGAAAAAAACCCATACAACACAACCATCTGAGATATCCAGCAATGGATTTTCTTTTTTGGCCTTAATTCTATCCTCAATGCTATTCCCCTTTTTCTTCTTCTTACTTTCTAACCATGATTCCAACAATTTTTCTACCACATTCAATAGTTCTACCCCATCTGCCTTTATCTTGAATTCATTTTTTGATTGGTTGGCTTCAACCTCAAGTTTGTATGATTCCTTCACCAACTTTACTGCTTTATCAAAAAGTTTATGTTTAATCAAATCTTTACAAAATGTTCCTTCAAGAGATGTTTGAGCTGACATCTGAAATGAAAAATTTCAAATCATAGAGAAAAGCAAGTCATAAATCATTTCACATGAAAACTTGAGATATATGTATCAATGTACTTTATCGCACAAACATCTAATCTGAATTATAAATCCTTTCATAATATACCACCAACTACCAGATCACATCATCCAACTTCAAAACAAATGGGGCACAGCAGTGATAGAAACTTTTCTACCAAAGTTTTGCAATACTGCATAAATTTCTAGATTGTTTTGGGAGATTTTAAACTTATCAGGACAGAAGGCAAAATTCCTACTAAAAGAATGTCATGTCTTCATGCTGGACTCTGAAAGGATATGATAAAGACTAAGTAATACTGTGATGTTCTACATTGTTTTGTGGGACTATAGGTCAAGATATTGCTCATCAGGGTTAATGACATAAGATACATCCATTAGGCTTGAATGCATTTCACTGACATTTTCAAGTGTAGCTACTGTAAGCTCAATCACTCAGCTGCCAGAACTTTCATTAATCTGTACAAATGCCACTATAAATCAAACTTGTCAAAGTTCTTGCCAATACAAACTTATGCACCAAGTTTTATCAAATTATGTTCAAAAATACAACCCACATTGAGATAACAAGCTGACCCAATCAGATGCAATATCACCTTATTAATATACACACAATTCCTCATACTGGTAATCCAGCTTGTCAAAGATCTTAATGGAATAAGCTCATTTAGCAAATCAGAGAATATCAGCTTATAAATCAAGACTCCTGAGTTGTTACAAAACCTCAGTCAAGCAGATGCAAGTTTACACCATTAATTTGCATGGATATTGCTTTGCTATCACTGACTTGTCATAGATCTTAATCATATAAGCCCACTTACCAAATCGGATCAAAATCAGTTCACAAATGTAACCTCAAGAGCGATAACAAGCTTGGCCAATCAGATGCAAGATCACCTCACTAATATGCATGGATGTCGCTCATAATCAAATTTGTCCTAGATCTTGATGATATAAGCCTACATATGAGTGATCAAAATCTGTTCATAAATGAAGCCTCCATAGTGGTAACAAGCTCAGCCAATCAGATACAAGATCACCTCATAAATATTCATGACTGTCACTCATAATGAAACTCTTATGAGACCTTGATAATACAAGACTACATACCAAATCTTTTTAAAATCAGTTTATAAATGAAGGATTCAAAGTGGTAAAAATCTCAGTCAATCAGGTGCAAGAGCATGTTATTAATATACATGGATTTCACTCATAATTAAGCTTGTCATATGCAATATTACCTCAGTATTATGTACACTAATGATCAAACATGTATTTCACTCTTAAGCAAATTTATATGATGCAATAGTATCTCATTAATATCCACAGATCTGACTCATAATCAGACTCACCCAAAATCTTGAAGACATAAACCTGCTTACTGACTTTAATCCAAATCTGAACAGACATAACAGCTGCATGAACAGTACATAATAGCTTAGCCAATCAAAAACCAGATGACCCAATCAATATACAAGTAAATGAATTTGTTCATAGTCTAACTTGTCAAAATCATCCTGAATCTACCTATTTTCCAAGTTTATTTATAATCATATCAGAAAGACGACATTCAGATTTGTAACAAACTCAGCAAATCAGGTGCAAAATTGCATCATCAATATGTCTGTGAAAGTCACTCATATTCAAACTTGTCTTACATCTCGATGATACAAGCCTATATTCCAAGTTTAATCAAAATGAGATCAGTATGGCATACAGAATGTTGACAAGCTCATCCAAACAGTTGCAAGATCACCTCATTTCATGGACATCTCTCATAATTTCCACTCATCCATGATTCTGATGATTATAATAAGCATAAAGTCTATATATAGTTGCTCCAAATCAGATAAGAACAATGACTTCCTGAAGGTTAAAAATTCAACCAATCATATGCATCATCACCTCATTTATATGCATTGATGTAGTTGATATTTCCAATCTTTCAAGATCTTGAGGACATAAACATAATATATTCAAAAAGTTTGACCTCAACTGTATGAGAAATATTTCATCCAGAGTAGTAAACAGCTCAGCCAATTAGGTACAGAATCACCTCACTAATATGCAATGGTGTTATATCATTTAAGATCTTTATGATATTAACTATCCCAAGTCTGATTAAAATTGGATCAGAAAAATGGCCTCTAAATTGGTAACAAGCTATATGGCCTTCAAACTTGAACAAACTCAGCCAATTCTATGTAGTTCACCTCAATATGTGTGTATATTGCTCATATTTAAACTCTGAGATTCTGATGATATGAACTTACATGTACATTCTGAGTCTAAACAAAATCTGAACAGAAATATAACCTCCAGAGTGCTAACAATCTCAGCCAATCAGCTGCAGGATCACCTCATTCTTATGAATGGATGTTGCTCATATTTGAACTTGTCTGAGATATTAATATAAACTTATTTTCCAAGTTTGAATCAAAATTGGATCAGAAATGTGGCCTCCAGAGGGGATACTATATCAGCCAATCAGATACAGAATCACCTTTTTAATCAATGTGGTTTTTGCTCATATTTAAACTCATCAATGATATTGATGATATCAATTTAAATTCAAGTTCAATCAAAACTGGATCAGAAATTATGGCAGCCAAATAGTTAATATGAAGCATGATTGAATGCCACATGATGGGCTTACTTGCTTATGGCCAGGCAAGCTAATAAAATGGATTGGCATCAGAAAGTTTTTATTGGAATAAAGTGAATGCATTATGATACTGCATGAGTCTAACAGGTACAATACACCTTAAAGCTTCTTGCATTTGTATTAGCTAGGATTCATTATGGTTAAAATGCCTGTGGGAAAATAAATGGATGTGATAACTTTTCCAGGCATATTCAAGGAATGAGATGATGTCAAATTGCTAGAAATGCATAATAGATGCATTTAAACTGAATTCATTTTTGTATGAGTCCTCTATATGACCAATTCAAATATGGTATTTTGTTTTGCTCGTTGAATAATATTACGGGATGCTGCAACTCTGCCAATCAAATTTTTTATGATGACCCCTAAAATTTTCAAATGACCTATTTTTTTCTTAATTTTCATTATTCAAAAGATGAAATGGGCCATAATGGCCCATCATGAGTGGCCAGTGGCTTTATCAGAAAGGAAGATCCCTGCTTTTCTGCACTGATTGATATGAATATCCATTTAAAAATGAGACAAAATATTCAAATTAAAATCTTGATCCATCAGATCAAATTGCTGAAAAAGTTCACTCTTTATTGTTTTTGTACAAGAAATTACTTTGACAGCTATTTTACAGCAAAACATTGTTGGCAATCTAAAATCTTGTTGCAAGGATGCTTTTTTACACCTGGATATCTGAGAAATGACATAAATGACAAAAATCACACTGAATGCACTGTACAGAATACCTAACTTGAAGTTTTGCTTTAGTAAACTGACTTAGGTCTATCTATTTGCGTGCATACAGTACACATTTACATGGAACATATACATCACACTGAGTATTGAGTATCAACATTAAAACAACAGAGGTTTAACTTACAATTATTAACCTGTAGTTGTGTGTACAGTGTCACATTTATGTGGGTTATACATCACACTGAGTATTGAGTATCAACAGTAAAACAACAGAGGTTTAATTTACGATTATTAACCTGTAGTTATGTGTACTGTAGTGAGTGAGTACATATTTATGTGGGTTATACATCACACTGAGTGTAGAGTATCAACAGTAAAACAACAGAGGTTTAACTTATGATTATTAAACCGTAGTTGTGTGTACATTTATGTGGGTTATACATCACACTGAGTACATTATCAACAGTTAAACAACAGAGGCTTAACTTATGATTATTAAACCGTAGTTGTGTGTACATTTATGTGGGTTATACATCACACTGAGTACATTATCAACAGTCAAACAACAGAGGTTTAACTTATGATTATTAAACCGTAGTTGAGTTTCTGGAGCTTCAAGCTCCATTTTGAATAACAGAGAAAAGACAATATCTTCAGCATTGTTTAAGTAAACATTGTAATAGGAGACAATGTAATAAGTCTTTTGGCTTACAAATGGATGGGTTTGATATCAGAAACATCTCCACTTATCCTTGAATTTCTGGCTCCCTTATATGGAAACATATCAAAAATTAACATTAATCTACATCCCTTAAAGAAAACCATTGTTAATCTAATTCTTTTTCAGATAGTTCTCCAGCTTTTTCATTCAATATCCAGCATTCTGCTTCTGAGTTATAACGTGTAGGAGTTTCATTTCATGGAAGAAAACTAGGGTGGAAATACAACTGAATCAAATGTATTGAACTGATTGTATAATAATTATTGATACACTGAAAAGAAATGCATACTCTTTATCCTTCAGCTTTTTATAGCATAAGATCCTATGGATGAGACAGAGTATGTTGGTTTTTAATGTCACTTTTAACACTTTAACGGCTATATCACATCAAGGAAATGGGAGCTAAGTGCCTTTCCCAAGGACACAGAGAGGGAAACAATTTGCACGTTTGACATCTAGAAAGGCAACAACTGACAGGATCTGACAGCACTTGTTTCTTATTTTGCCTTTTTGGCAGTATCATCAAGCTGTCCTCACCCCTATAAAATGTGGTCATGAAATCAGACTCAGTTGATTCTGTATTCATTCAAAGTTAAATTTATACTTGTATGGGTTAAAAATTTTAATACAAAAAAGTAACCATTACAGAACCAACAGTCAGATTTTCCATACTGCATTATATGGTGGAAAGGATGGCTTCACGATAATGCCCCATTGACTTCTATAGGGTGATGATGCCTGGGATTAATTATTCTTGTGATGCATTACCTGTAGATGCTTTAGATTGTCTTTAACTAAAATACAATATACAAGTAATGGCAAGGGGAGACATCTCCTACAATTAAATTCCATATAGTTACCATCATATTCCCAAGTACCTGCGGGTGATTCATGGGGTCCCAGACACAACAGCTATGTACCAACTACACTATAAGTAATATATAACAATGCATTAGGGAGAGGGTGAATAAGGAAGTCTTTTCCAGTCATGAGCAAAATGTGTGCAACAAAATTCTGACTTTTTTCCTAAAAATTAATGTGGTGGCCAGATATTTTGTGAAATGTAATATAAAACCATTCAAAAGAAGTATAACAAGTCATAATAAATAAAAATTATGACATATTCTTTTATTAAATATACTGGAAAATGCATTATTTTCTGTTCTGTATTTGCTGTTGCTTCAGTTTTGGTAGTGTCCTTCCATGCTTCAACAGTTTTTTCTCAATGTATTATTACTGTCTATTTATAAAGATTTTTTTTTTTCTTTTAGAAAACAATACAGTATAATTTCACCCAACATTATTTTATGCCACTCTATACTGTTTTTAACAACGGATTATTAACTGACAACAAACAGACTTACTACCATGAAAATACACAACAATTAATTGAAAGTTATTTTCGGTTACAGTGTGGCACCTTGGTTGAGCTGCCAGGGGAACATTTTTATGTAACTCAGTTCCCTATAATGATCAAGATATGGAAGTTTGTTATATTTATGGGAACATTGGTAGTTTGTGGTGGGAGAATGTCCGCAGGACTTGCTCAAAGTACAACACTGCAGTTAAGCCAAATGGTAAAGTTTCATCTGAACAGGTCCTCAAATAACTGTTGTAGGATGATAATAAAACTTACTTGGTGTTACTAGTATCTTTTTTTTTTAAATTAGGGTTTAGGCAACACAAATTTTGTTGTAAAGGTCTGGTATGTGCTTGACACACTTCCATGCTATATGGTTAAATGTCACTTGGTGTAAGAGACTAATATAACATGTCTTGTAACAGACCCTGGGGAAATTGTTTAATTAAAGGGTTTTGATATGCACTGAGGATAAACTTTCACACATCTAATGTTTCATGCTTTGTTACCTATCGAGTTTTTATATAACTGAGGATAAACTTTCACACATCTAATGTTTCATGCTTTGTTACCTATTAAGTTTTTATATAACTGAGGATAAACTTTCACACATCTAATGTTTCATGCTTTGTTACCTATCGAGTTTTTATATAACTGAGGATAAACTTTCACACATCTAATGTTTCATGCTTTGTTACCTATCAAGTTTTATATAACTGAGGATAAACTTTCACACATCTAATGTTTCATGCTTTGTTACCTATCAAGTTTTTATATAACTGAGGATAAACTTTCACACATCTAATGTTTCATGCTTGTTACCTATCGAGTTTTTATATAACTGAGGATAAACTTTCACACATCTAATGTTTCATGCTTTGTTACCTATCGAGTTTTTATATAACTGAGGATAAACTTTCACACATCTAATGTTTCATGCTTTGTTACCTATCAAGTTTTTATATAACTGGAAAATTATAATGACTAAATAATTCCATGGGATAATATACTTTTATTACAATTTGATATAATGCCTTAGTATTAAGGCGATTGGGATACAAAGTATCTAATCGATGAATAGAGTTAGATCCAGTTTCATCTGTTACATACTTTGTATCCCAGTGGCCTTAAATACTAAGGCATTATATCAAATTGTATAAAATTTTAATAAAAGAACTGATATGTTGTACATATCATTTATAAATATATAATTGTATGTATGACTATTTGTCTCTATATCGTGATTTCACTGATTCAGTTTTCTTTAGAGACTCATGTATTTTCTGATCCTGTTATACATATGAGATTATTATGATAATGCATATCATTTATGACGTTATGTCAATGATGTTTGTTTATAAATATAAAGACGTCATCTGTTTCTTTCAAAATATTTTGTGCCTGAAGAAGCATACAGTAAATGCAAAACTAGTCACATACATTTATTGGTGTTTGTGTTGTTTTTTATTTTAATTATATATATATATATATATAGTTTCACCATATAATTTTAGCAGGCTTAAAAATGGTGTGTGATTTACAGTACCTTGCTCTTCTGAAGATTTCAAAAGGTCATTTGGTGATCTTGTGGGCTTGATCTTCAACTTCATCTAACAACAACCATTCATAATTATCAATATTTCAACTCTGGGCTAGAATAGAACAGAACTGAATACAATAGTATAGAACAAACTTTAGTAAGTACAACATCAATATTACACAAGCGCATGTTAGCTTTTTCAAGTGACTATTAGCATAAATATTAAAACAGGAGATTAAGATTATGCATTATACAGCTCATCAGAAGATCATTAATTTTTGTGTCATATGAACAAATGGATTTTACATCATGTCATAGCAACAATGTCATCATACATGCCAAGTCACACCATATCATGCAAAAACATGACTTTAACCTGCCAGGTTTCAGATGCAATAAGTCATTAACAGAGTTTATTGCAAATTGTATTCAGTAGAATGCACAGCAGCTGCAGCTGAAAGAACATCCAGTTCAGAAACAAGTACAATTTGTTGGATAAGTAACCATGTTTTACAGTTTATAATACTTAGTTTGATTGGAGAAAAAAAAAAGAACAATCCTATGCATGGGGTCCCTCCAATTCCATATTAGGCCCCTCTCATTTTCTAATTAAGATGCCCAACAGGCTTGTAAGAAAAAAATAATAGATCTACCTTGTTAGTCTAATTTGCATGACAAAAAACTTGAACGAAGAAACACATGTTTATCTTATAATTCCATAAAGACACCGGTAACCTGATTAATATTTTGCACTCTGCTGGGTCTCAGGTTTATAGGTCCATCACCCATAGGAATATTGTCTGCACACTTGTATATTAAGCTTTAACTTTGTGAACAAATCAAGATGATGATGATCTAGGAAATGAGGAACAATAATATTTCTGTTCTCCATATTTCATTGATTACCTATAAATAGCACTGTATTGTCCTTCATGAATTAATGAGCTGTTATGACACTTCATACCTGGTTCACATGTATTGCCATCAGTATATCACCGGTTTATTGGATGTATACCAGTTCCTGTGTGACTATGTGACAGTTAAACTAATGAAGGGGTTAAGTGACTTATCAAGGTACCCATGACCAGATTTTACAATCAAAACAACAGTGATCATTATTTTAATCACTTTGGTTCATACAAATCAGGCATGTGCAACCCGAGGTCCACAGGCTGCATTTGGCCTGTGACCTGGTTGTATCCAGTTATATTTACATCATACCCATACATTTAAAAGTCACTATCTGTCCTGGGGGAAGTTGCACATGCCTGATATAAATGTTGGCCACTGTTGCAAAGCATAGACAAGTCCCTATCTTTTACAACTTTTTATGGATCCACAGAACTGTGACATTTACAAAACTTAAAGCTATTGCTTTCAATAGATGAAAGTAGCCATAATGGAAATAAATGCTCTCTGGCCAAAAGAAATTTCCAGAAATTCAAGCTAAGACTATATCTTCCTTTTAACTGCTGAGTGTTGAAAGTATCTAAGATATTATTCAGTGACAACAATATTTTCAAATTAGCTGTGGTATACTGGATGTTAGATTGGCACCCTTTTCATTTAGGACCAAGTAGACATCATTAGAAGTCTTCTGGTGAAACCCCCATGTCAATATGACCATCCATTCAGGGGGATGAGTGCTTACGGTAGTGACAGCAAGATTTTCAAGACAGCTGTCCTGGCAGCCATACTGAATGTACGATTTCATTTAGGATCAACTAGGTATCATTAGAAATCTACTGGTGAAAACCACACGCTGATATTGCCATCCATTTGGGAGGAATCGATATCAAAATATTGAGGTCAGTTTGCATCATTTTCATTTAGGACTATGAAGACACAATAAGAAGTCTTGTAAATGACTTTCCATTTAACAAGATTTTCAAGATGGACACCATAGTGGCCATATAGGACATCAGATCAGCCCCACTTCAATTTTGAACCAACAAGACATTATAAGAAGTCTTCTGGTAAAAACCCCATGTTGATATGACTTTCCGTTTTTGGAGAAGTAACAATAACAAGATTGGCTGCCATGGTGGACAAATTGGATATCAGATTCACACCATTTTCATTTAAGACCAGCTAGACATCATAAGAAGGTTTTTGGTGAAAGCACAATGTCGTTATGACCAGCCAGAAGAAGTAGCAATAAATACGTCTAGGAGAAGTAGCTATAATTAGATTGTCAAAATGGAGGTCTGATCAGCACAATTTTCATGTAGGACCAACTGACATCATATTAACTTTTCTGGTGAAAACCCATGTTGATATGACCATCCATTTAAGAGTAGTAATAACAAGATTTTCAAGATGGCCATTTTGGCAACCACATTATACATCAGATTTGCACAAGTTCATTTAGGACCTACTAGAAATCATAATAAGTCTTCTGGTGAAAACACCATGTCCATATGACTTTTCATTCAGGACAAGTGGCGATAACAAGATTTTCATGGTGGCCATATTGCATCTCAGCTTGGCACCATTCTTTTTGTTGGGGGAGGGGAACTAACTAGACATCATAAGAAGTCTTTTAGTGAAAACCCCATGTTGGATGTCTGAACAGCACCATTTTCATTTAGGACCAACTAGACCATGGGATAAATGTGTTTGTAAAGTTTCATGGCAATCCTCCAAGTAGTTTAGGAGGAGCAGTGATAACAAACTTGTGCTAATGAACGTACAGACAATGAATGATAGACGACGGATGACAGACCCTCCCATAAGCTCTTCTGGTATATGACAAGTATAGCTAAAAACATAGGGACCATAGCTCTTATGCTATATTTTTTTAAGCATTCATGTGGATGGTCTAGCAATAAAACTAATAGTATTCAAGTCTTTGAGTATATGGTAAAAGAACAGAACAAGAGATACTTTGGGGGGACGTGGAATTGGAGTTCAGGCAAGTATTTTTTGTAAACCTACTTGCCCTGGACCTCTGGCTGATAAATGTTACTTTGTGTACTGGCACCTTTCTCTTCTTAAGGTCATTTTGGGATCCTGAGACTCAATCTTCAACCTCTTATAACAACAACCCCACTGTATCATCGATGTTTCAACTTTGGGCTAGAATAGAACAGAATAAACTTCAGTAAGTACAACATTGAAATTACACAAGCTTGTGTTAGCTTTTTCAAGGGACTATTGGCATCAAAATGAAAACAGAAGACTAAGATTATGCATCATACAGTGTCATCAGAAGTCCATTACTTCTGGCATCACATAAACAAATGGACATCACATCATATATTAGGAAAATTAGTATAAAATTATCTTTATTGCACATTAGCCTATCAGCCTTTTGTAAACATATAAGTGTACAACATTAACTAATATCAAAGTGAAGTAATGGCAGACACATATTAAACAATATGCAATATAAATCACTTTCTTCAAATCATACAGTTTTTAATTGAAAATGCAATAATTATGAATCATAAGCAAAACTTCTGGTGTATGCATCAAAATATGAATCATTATGATTTTTGAATCAATGTTAATTACTGCAAAATAAATGAGTAGTAGACAGTCTATAGTCTGGACCCGTTCCATTATGAATCATCATCATCATCTTTATTTCCTTCCGTAGAAGATTGCATGATATAACAATAAATCATCTGAATACAATCAATAAATAAGTACCAAAATAAAGAAATGAATACAAAACAAACAAACATGAGTTTTTAAAAAAAAATATAAAACAATATTAAAAAAAAATAAGCAAACTGTGAATCCGGGGCGCCGTAGAACCAACATCAATTACTTTGTGCATACAATAATGTCAAGAGATCTATAGTGTGAATATCATAACATTGTTCGTCTATGATATAAAATAGAATACTAGAATACAAATTCTTACAGTATATCCATCATTAAAGTGTTCCTCAGCTGCATAAGTTGCAAGTTTAAGTACCTTATTTGCAGAAGATAGCTGCACACTGCATGACAAAGTATGCTGCATACAGGGCGAATAACTTGGAGTTTTCTTTGTCGATTACACCTGCTGGTAACCTTTTACCTAGAAGATACTGCAGTAGCAGCTCATCTTCTGCATTAAATAACGTGATATGCAAGCTCAGTGGAAATTTATCAGTAAGGAAATCACAGAAAGAGTTTCTGAAATTCGACATATAAGGACAAGCAACACAACAATGAAGTATCAAGTCTGTATAAACATTCCCACATCGAGTACACATATCGCAAGGATTCGTGTATCGAAGAGAATCTATCAAAATCTGCTTGATTAGACATACGACCTCTCCAGAGGCTATTTTCAAGACCAGCAATTTTTGACCTTACAATTTCTTTCCAATTTTGTTTATCTGGAATTTCGGAATGCTGCAAATAATCAGTTATATACTCAAGCAAGTCAAACTTCTTTAACGTATAATATAGATTTGAAATTAACCCGTAGCTTGACATGCATCCGCTCAAAATGAAGTGAAATAACGCAACGTTAAACACACGTTTAGTATGTACGTTATTAGGCATCAAACACAATCTGTGTAAAAACATAAATTTTCTTCTATCAATTTCGGACTGAGCTGATGTCCATCCTAACATTCCCAGAGCGATGTTTGATCTTGTATGTGTTGGGAAGCCTTGTCAATGTTTGGCAAAATACCTCAGAGTTTTATCCAATGAAGAGAGGTCACTTTTTGAAATATTAAACCATAATTCACTTCCATAAAACATTGAAGGAAAAATTACCTTTTTGAACACATTTGCAGCAACCAAAGGATTTAAACCATTAGGTTTAATGCCAATACCAAACAGACCGTGAAAAGATTTTTTCCCTTTCTTGCATGCATCGAGTATTGCGTCATCCGACGTCAGCTTTGAGTTAATCCGGTGTCCCAGGTGTGTTGCCGAATCAGTAACCGGCAAACATGACGGCCCAAGATACCATTTCATATTGACATAATTCTTGTATTGGGGACCGAAAATGATAATGTATGACTTTGTGACACTAAGCTCAAATCGCCACTTATTACTGTAGGCGTATGCTATATCTAACAGCTTTTGTAGATTGCTAGGATATATAGCCAAAAGTGAAATGTCATCAGCTAGGGTTGGATTTCCCACAGCTAAGGATCCAATCTTTGCTCCAAATCCACTATTCTCTAACTTGAGCAGCAAGTCATTTATAAATATTGTGTACATCAAGGTTGATAAAACACCCCCTTGTCTCACTCCTTGGCCAATTGAGAACCAGTCCGAAAATTGCCCATTGACAAGGACTTTGCTCTGTAAATTTATATACATGTTAAAAAATATCAAAAGGGATTTACCCGTAATTCCCAACATGAATAATTTAAAAAGTAACCCTTTGTGCCACACGGTATCAAATGCCTTTTTTGTATCAAGAAAAGCAGCAAAAACCCGTGAACCCATGTTTACATTATATTGTACCGATTGCAACAGCGAAAAACTCGCTGTTGTGCAGCCTAAACCTTTTTGGTAACCATGTTGTTGTGAACTGGGTATATTAGAATTAATATCTTTGAGCCAAGTTACCAAACGTTCATGAATAATTTTCTCAAAAGTTTTGTAGATAACAGGCAGTAAAGTAACAGGCCTGTAACTTTCTAGGGAGTTCTTTGATTTTCTGTTACCTTTGTACAGTGGTATTACTAACCCTTTTTTGCAGTCTACAGGTATGTAAGATTGATCAATCATCTGAGTAAACAAAATTGTCATACACTCTATGAGGTAATCGCTACCATAGATCAAATGTTTATTGCAAATTCGATCATGGCCTGATGCTTTTGATTTCTTTAGACTATTAATGATTTCTCTTACTTCATTTACACTGATACTGGTCTGTAAAGCCTCGATATGGCTTGCTCCATCTGGTAGAGCCCGATTTAATTCTCTCTCTATAAATTCATAAAAGTTTTCGTCAAAACTATAGCTAAAATTTGGCGTGTGAATGTCCTCATAGTATCTGCAAAGCAATTTGCAATGGAAGCATCATCACGGACTCCGGTGTTAGAAAGTATTTACATGGAACAGTTGCTATCTAGCTGAGGATTATTTAATCCCTTTATACCTTACAAATTTCAAAACAAACCTTGGTCTGTCCATGCAAACTTTTTAATTTGGAAAAATAAAGTTTTGAACGGCAAGTGCAATGTTAAAGAAATGCTATTTATAGTTCAAGGACAGCCTAATAAACGTCATAAGGTGCAAGGTTGTGACATGCATACTCGCAAAAGGTAAAAATAAAAGTTGCTGCATTTATACAGTATACAACGTGCAAGATAGCAACCACTCTAACCAATCCAATTAAAATAAAGGGTGCAAAACAACAGTGACAAAATTCTCGGAATCATAAAAATGTAATGTAAGTAGAATATAGACTATGATTTCTTTGTTAATTATATGCCACACATTAAAAAAAATGCATTCTGAATAAAAATGCTTTATACAATTTTTGTAAAAATCATAATCAAGTACATTTGAAATAGCAAGTAATTTAGACATTATTATTATTATTATTATTATTATTATTATTATAGAAGGCAGAAAGAACCATATACATATGCATGCAGAAGAAGTAATAATTAACATAATAATTAAAATATTCAGATGACAATGCTTTTATCCCAGATCAAGGATGAATAAAAATAAAAAATAGAAATAACATTGTATATTAATGGCTGATATTTTTTATCATAATTTTAAAATTAAGAAATTTAATCAGATACAAAAAATCTTAATAATAACGATTCATATGTTTATCAGACATTTACACTTATATTTAGGAATTATTTGTATTATCAACAACATCAACAACAATAACAACAATAATAATAATAATAATAATACTAGTGTCTACTTTACATATTCTTGTTAAATGTTAATCAAATTGATGGCATGCTAATTGCTATCTAAATATGAATTAAACATATTTATATGCTAAAGACATTTCTGTTCATACTACATTTTTGTGGAATGTTTAACATATAATATAAAAAGGACACAAATCTATAATCTAATTATCTGACATATTTATAATTTACCATGCACATTATAATAAAACTATGAACCATTTGATTTGACAATAGTATTTCTATTTTTATTTGAATTCATCACTGATTTGGTAAAAAAAAATTTAAAATTATTATCATCTGAATGTTTTAATTAAATGTAGTCAAAGCAAAGCACTAACATTTTAAATGATACTTAACTATGAATGTTATAAAAATATTATAAAGCCATTTTTATTCAGACTGTATTATTTTGAAATGTGTGGCATATAATTAAAAACAAAATGACAAAATCTATATTACACTTGAATTACATTTTTTGATTCAGAGTATTTTTATCACTGTAGTTTCGTGGCCTTTATTTTAATTTTACTGATTACAGCGTTTTGTATCTTGCACGCTCTATACAGTATAACTGTACCGACTTTTATTTTTAGCTTCGCGAGGATCCGCGTTTAAAACATACACCCGGCAAAGTGTAATAAGCTGTCCTTGTACATTTCTTTAACATAGCACTCGACATTCACAAGGTAATTTTTCCAAATTAAGAAAGTTTGCGCAGACGGAAGAAGGTTTCGTTTGAAATTTGTAAGGTATAAAGGGATTCAACAATCCTCAGCTAGATAGTAACTGTGCCAGGTAAATACTTTCGAAGATCGGAGGTAGTGTACGATGCATAATGGAACGGGTCCAGACTCTAGAGACGACAAAAAAGAGAAGAAAAAAGGATAAATAGATACATTCACATTAAAAAGGAAAGAAAAAAGATGAGAATATTATTATATTATTAAAGCAACAAATGTGGAAATATATAATCATGCATTTTTTTTTTCTACCATTTTCAAAATGGGGCCCGGCATCCATGGAATATTGGGATTTTTTACGCATAAAATGTCAATATGGGTTACTTTGAATTATTTTACACACTTTTAATTCACACAAATTAAGAAATAAAAGATTCTTGAACAATAAAATAATGACATATAACAGGGTCCACGCAAGGGGGAGATTCAAACGAAATAGTTGCCCTCGGATCTGTCATTTCGCCTAAACAAACCCCAAAGCAAGGTTCACTTCAGCTTGTATTAATTTCATGACATTCCCACCACCATCTTTTGTTTCAGTACGGTGGCGCTCTCCAGTTTCGTACTTTGCATAGGGTTAGAAATTTAAAGAAAAAGAATTAGCCAGGGTTTCCTCACTGGCTGTCCTGGCTATTTAAAAAAGACCTTGTATATCTTAGGTATTGTTAAAAGAACTTTGAATTCCCTTTATTTTGGTGTATGATTGATGGGTGAAATTTGGGTTATAGAGTATACAGCTTGGTCTTACTTAAGATGTGCACCTCTCAAAAAACTGCTAGCTCCGCTTGGTCATTTTCACTTCCTGGACTTCAAAGGTAAATAAAAAAAAAAAGAGCCGATAACTTTTTTTACTTTTTGGATATTTTTTAATTCATTCATAGTACTTTCAGAGGCTGGCATTGTCTGCTCTGGCAAAATTCGTTTCCCTATTTTAATAACTGCTGAAAATAGTGCACTTTTGACTAATTCAGGCTGATTTTTCGAGTACTTTGGAGCGGTCATTTTGTCCGCTGTGTGCTTAGATCATGTCCAGTTTCCACAAGTACAATATGTAAAGAAATTTCAGCCACAGTACATGAAAGTAACATAGAGGTATGCCAACATTCTCTCCATTGTGCATGTTGCAAATGCAAAATACTTCATCTTACACCTGTCACTCACTCAGAAGCATGTATTATCTGTAGAGCGCCCCCTACAATGCATTAATAATAACAATAATTTTTAAAAAATACCCAAAATTGCACTGCTATCTACGAAATTCCCGCAGAAACTTCGACCATGATTCTTGACATAATGTGTGAAAAAATTTTTTTTTTTTAGCCCTATTAGAAGCTAAGTATGACTCAGTGGACGCATCCAGTTCCAGTTCTACTTTCGAGGTACAGTTTTATGTTCAACAACAACTATTAAGGAGCAAAAAAGAATGTTGTAATATTGTTATAAAGTTTTAATAATATTTAATTGGTATTTTAATCATCTGATATTAAATTAGAAAAAATAGAAATTTCAAGTTGCTGTTTTGAACTTTATACATCTTTCTACACTCACTTCTCCTATTTTCGAACTTTCGCCCCATTCTCGCTGGAAAGAAAAGTAATTGAACCTAAATATTAGAGTCCAGCATTTGACCTAGTAAATAAATTGTGGCCAGTGTTACTTTGACTCTTTAGATCTTTTGCTACACTTAGAGTAGCAATTTCTGTAACAAAGTCAGTCAGTATAACAAAGTAAATGGATTCTTTTAAAGTTCTGATTTTTTAAAATTTGTTTGTTTTAATGAGGCTAAATTTTGTCCCCAAAACAGCCCCAGAAAAATCATTGACAATTATCATCTCATATGATAGTTGACTGAGACTGGTTGAGAAAGTGTACCTTTTATCAAATGTGTAACAAGTTCATTGCAAGATAATGGTGCAGACTTCAATGATTCACTGAGATATTTACAAGAGCTAAGAATAACATTACTTAAATTTCGTATAATATTCTGATTTATGCATGCTTGAAAGTAGATCAGTAATAATAATAATAATAATATTTAATGTCTTTATTTACAGTGTAACTCAATTAGTTGAGTACAACTAATCTCCCTTTGGTCTCTCTCTCTCTCATATATTAGCAGTCGTATACTGTATCTTCATGCAAGTTTTCTCGATCGATTGAAAATAACTACAGTGTATTTACAATTAAACATAAAACAGTGGAGTACATAAACTATATATTCAGACTGTGTTGCTCTCGATAGTTCAGTGGAGTGTTTTAAGCTGATGTAGTTGAATGTTAGTGCTCATCTTTGCATTCAGTATGGACTAGATAGGACTGTTGTTTGCATTCAGTATGGACTAGATGGGACTGTTATTTGCATTCAGTATGGACTAGATGGGACTATTGTTTGCATTCAGCATGGACTAGATGGGACTATTGTTTGCATTCAGTATGGACTAGATTAATTGATTGATTAAAATTAACTTCACCGAATATAAGGTTTAATTTATCTTAGCATTGAAAATGACCTTTCTGTATCTTCATTGCTGTGAGGGAGAGTCAATCAGGCAATGTCCACAGTAGTTGAATGTCAAATCTTGGTTTTCCTGAAGGTTAATAACAGCTGCACACGTCGATATGATGTCTGCAGTATGTGCAAAGAATAAAATGTTCCCGTTTGTTACTGCGCTTCTCAAAGTCAAACTTCGTCAACCAGGGGATCTGAAATTTTGATTTGCTCGGCTTTGCTCACAGATGGCTCATCCTTCCCTGAATCACAGCTGCGTTTCAACTTACAGACTATCTGAACTACCAAATAATCATGTTTTACATTTTATATATTAAGTAAAATTGGACGGACTTTAAAGAAATATCATAAGACATGGTTCAGTGTCAAAATGGGTCATAGTAGTAATCTGAAGAACTTTTGTCGCTTGCGGCAGCCACCTGTGTACATTTTTAAAGGTATATCATGAGAAGGAAATGGGAGCCAAGTGCCATTCCCAAGGACACACTGAGGCAACCGACCCTGGTTTGTAAAACCATGAATCCGAGTTTCCCTGATTGGAAGTACATGTACTTAATAAACACAAATAAATCTCATACCCAGCAGGTATCATTGGTACCAGAAAGGGGTATCTGAACACAAGGCCACCCCACCCTTCTCGAGGGCTCAATAAGCCCTCGATCTCACATAAAGCGTTCTTTATCTGCAATAATTAATACCTGATACGTAGGTATATTTCTTCTTTTTAACATGCATTATAACGATTTTCATACCTTGCCAAATAAAATTTTGTGGCTAGATTAATAATCACCCTCCACTGCTTAGTTATTTTCCCCATAGGAACCCTAGTACTGATATTCAAAGTAGCCAAGCAGAATTGTTCAAGACAGCGCGTGGTTTCAAAGTTCATTCGGATCACCGCAGCTGTTTCTGCGAGAAATAAAATATGCCTCGGATGTATGTCCGGGCATTAATTTACAGAAAAGTCATACATTTTGTTCGCCGGAAATTTCTTCGTAAAAAAGAAAACGTAATTTATTCGGGCCACCGTGGCTATTTCAACGATCGAATTGACCGAGAAGTTCGATGCATTCACAACTTTTTGGTCAACAGTTGTTTCGTACATGACCGAGGTGGCCCTAACGGCAGCTAATGACAGCCATTGACATATCATGGAGTTATAATCCATAGGACTTACCTTGAAGCTGCGAAGGCAAACTTCATTAAGTTCTGGTGTTTTTCAAAACCGATCACTTCTATTTAGGCATTATGGGATTGCGGACTACGTGCAAGATTGACTGACCTCCAAAATTGAAGACTCTGACGACGTGAAAAACCTACGCACCTCCGAAACTGAAAATTTCACAACGAAAGTCCTCCAATGAGCATGGGCAATTTTATTTTTTGCACAAACACATGCTTAACACCTTTTTATGAAGAATTTTGCCTAGTTCATTTTATAATTATGTTTCATATTAGACTGACTTGAACATGTAATCTCAACATAATACGTAATGGAGCCGACTGTTTGGAATTATTTTGTTTGACATACATGTGTTATGCATGTGTTTGTGCAAAAAATAAAATTGCCCATGCTAAGCGACAATACGAGCCCCTGTGGGTGCAGAGTGGTTGCTATTGAAAGTTCTAACATTCGAACCACCTCGGCTATATATGTGAGAAAAAAATATGCGTCGGATATATGTCACCGTGGTAATTTGCAGAAAAATAATACATTTTGTTTCTGGAAATTTCTACGCAAAAAAGAAATCACAATATATTCGGACCACGTCGGTTATTTCTACAATTGGTTTGACCAGAGGATTGACCGAGACGTTGTGAATTAACAAATATTTGATAAGCATTCGCAGCTCCTCGGTCAATCCTTATTTTGTAAACAGCCGACTTGTTCCGAAAGGCAGCTATCGGCAGACATTCGAGGTATGATCCGTAGGGTTGACAATTGGAACGTCCTCAGCCTATTCCATCGCATGCTAGGAGAACCTCAAATGTGCAACAACAACAACAACAACAAAATTGGCCATTTTGAATTGCCCTCATGCCTGTGGTCATAATGTCACAATAACTGCATGACGTCACAATGACTAGATGATGTATCATCACTAACACCAACGAGAGCAATAGTGTCAGGTTATTGAAACCGAATGATATCTTCATTTTTTTTCAATACAGAGTTGCAGGAACAAAATTAAAAATTAAATATGCAGGTATTTTATTGATTGTTGAAACATTGTCGATTGCTATTTTCGACACGTATCATTTTATGAAAATCTTTTTTCTCAGGATTGACCGAGACGTTTCGAATGACCTTTAAAGTGAAATGTTATGAACTCGCCATCAGATATACGGAGGCTCTCAAATGGGTAATCATTTAATACTGAACTTATTAGACGAGTTGAATAATTTTCAGCTTCGTAAAAAAGCTGAGATTTAACTCGTTTAATAAATTCAATATTAAATCATTACCCATTTGAGATTATGTTTATGACATATTTTTAATTTTAGTGGAAAGAATCTAGATAGAAAGAAGAACGAATGATTTTCGGCATTTCATTTAATTCTGGCTCAAACGTTTCACCAATTCTTACGCATTAAAAAATAGTTCCAGACACGAGTTGAAGCAATATTTCCCAATTCGATATGCGGTAACATTTAGAAGTCCATGTTTTTTTTTTACAAAATTATAATCCAAAAAGCAACTCTCCTTCCAAATCAATAGAACATTTGACACGGAGAGCATCATTTTTCAATACTGGATATCCTAAGGAAATTCCAGTGTGATGTCACATACTTCACTCGGGTCAGGTCAGCTGGAGTAGTTGAGACGCCATATACATAAATTTGGATGAGACTGCTGACAACGTTTCCACCAAAAAGTTTGTCGATTCCACCATGGACATTCACCACAAATGTAGTATTGGATACGGCAGGATAAATTGTGTTCCAGTTATTGAATATTCGTGTGAGGGGATGACTATAGGTTGACATTTAAACCATGCTTGTCCTGGGGTGGGTTGCAAGATCGATACCGCATGGTAACAGCAATGTGAATGGAACTGTCTGCATTACAACAGACTGCCAGCCGTTTATGTGCATAGACTCTGTATGTTCGTGTTGGACAGCATGATGGCATTTTTCGGTTCTCCCACATTTTCGGTTTAACAAGGCGAAACAGGTTTACTCAAATTCTAGATTTCGTTTTGAATTTTCCATGATCAGCCTCAACATTAAAACTTCAAAGGAATCATGATAATGGAGTTAGGTGAAATTTCTCTTTGGCTAAATCGGGCCGTGGTTTCACTGAACACATCAGATTTTCGTCCTCAGTTTAAGACTTTTCAATAGCATAGTTATAATGTTTAGTTTATAAACTGCGAGTTTTTCACTAAACTTTAAGCAATTAAAGGATTAAAATAGTCATAATAGCATGTATTCCCATGAAAATAGTCTTGTTTTATTTCTGAGGAAACATTTAGGATTTTCTCAAACTTGAAGAATTCCTCAACTTGTATTTCAAGAACAAAAGGACTCCCAGGTGTCCAATTTTAAAATTAAAGAATTATTTTTCAATCCTTGTATTATACATACCTCTCAAAAAAATCCCAATATTGTCAGAAATAACATATGCAAGAAGATCCAAAATCTCAATATTGTCAGAAATAACATATGCAAAATCTCAATTTGTGGGAAAAAAAAAATTTTTTTATAGAAATTTTTATTGAAAATGATACCAGATCAACAGGTATGGAATTGTTAAAGTGTTATTGTTCTAATTAACTGGATAAAACAAGCATTGTCATTAACTCCCTCTCTCTCTCTCAGTGAAAACAGTCTCGTTGAGCAATATGTGATATTTTTAGGTCAGAACTCAACAAATTCAATTCTTTGCAAATGACTTAACGACTGTTTACAAAACAGCGGTGAATGGGCGGTACAATTTGAATTGCAGACAAGGTCAAAGTAAAGTCACAAAGGAATACAATTTTATTTTGAAAGGCTTGACCACGATTAAATTCTCTCTGTCTCTGTCTATCAATGATATTTTTACGCCAGAATTGTAACCAATGTCAACTTTTCCCATGACTCAAGACTAATCCAAGCAG
Source organism: Margaritifera margaritifera (assembly GCA_029931535.1). Lineage (NCBI taxonomy): Eukaryota > Metazoa > Mollusca > Bivalvia > Unionida > Margaritiferidae > Margaritifera > Margaritifera margaritifera. Next base: position 280,080 of record JAQPZY010000681.1, on the reverse strand, counting down.
GCCCCAAGTGAGCATAAACTTTTTGTGAAACTATCGCACGTAAAATTTCAGGAAAATAAAGTTTAGGGGGGGGGGGGCAAGAGCAAGAGTGGGGTTTTTTCAAGCGATTTAGTCGGTCCTTAATTAAAACGGGTGGTTATTGGCGTACTGGCGTCAGTTTCTTAATACACTAGTCAATACATATTTCTTAGTCGTACAGATACACACTGGTTTCTTATCATATGAATTGTATGTCTACCTTCGTTCATAAACCAAGGATCTCGTTACGACTTAAACTTCCTCGCAATGATCACCACCAGCCCCTGTGCAGTAGATCAGATTGTTAACCTTTAAACGGACGAAAATTCTTTCTGAAGAAAAAGAAGTTTGTTTTCTTCGGGTACCATCATTGATCACGTCTGTGATTTTTATTAGACCTCAGGTAACACTGTGAGCATTACCACCCTATTATCATATATGATCAGATGTAAACAATTTTTACAGCTCTAAACATTGTAAACTCGTGTGTTTCGATCGATATGTATGGCTAATCCGTATCGATCGAAACACACGAGTCCACAATGTTTAGAGCTGTAAAAATTTTACCTGTAAATTTTGTTACAGGTGGTCATTTATAACATATCGTTCGAGTCTTACAGTACTCCATTTTAATTAAGGCTAGGCTTGCCTAGTCATTTTCAAATCCAGCATGATGACATATTCATAATAATTGCAAATATTATTGCATGATGTCAAGAAAATGTTTTGCACTGGCAGGAGCGGATGCAGAAATATGTTAGTATCGTTGTGTGTTGTGGGTGGGGTGGGGAGCGCAAACGTGTAAGCGACGGTTCTGTGGGACGCAACTCCTGGTGGGGACCCAGAGGGGGGTGCAGTTTAAGTTGTGTAATTTTAACCATCGAACTGTAAAGAAAATTGACTCTAAGCAACATTACGGATGCTTCGCGTTCAATTCTTTTTTTTTTTTTTGGAGGGGTGGGGGTGGGGGAAATGATTGCGCCTGGACCGCCCTCCTTCACTATGGATCCGTCCCTGCTTGGGGCACGTGCGCGTTCTTTGCTTGCGCAAAGGACGTATTTTTACGTTGCGTTGAATATTAATTTCTTCAATTAACGCCATACATATATTTTCAGTCAGGAATTTGTTACACTCAAACTTTGTCTTCTCTGCCTGTGCTTTCTTTAAATTCAATTCGGAGATATACAATAGGCCTCGCGCTCTCTTGCATGTCGTAAGCGACATCTAGTGGAGGCAGAAGACACAGTTGCTCAGTGATTAGTTTTGTTTTTATTGGTTTAACGGCACTTTTAGCACATTGTTGTTTATATATTTTAACTACGTTACCGAATCCGCGACCCTTTAATTACGAGTCTGACACTCTACCAACTGAGCTACCGCGGCTCCTGCTAAATGGTTAGAGTGCCAAACTCGTAACCCAATGTTACCATCGGATCAGCCTGGGTCGGCTATCATGGTGTGCCCTTGGGCAAGGCACATTACTACAACAGCCTCAGCACTAAATAACCTACATGTATCTCTGTGCCATAAATTACCTGACCAAACCAATACTGATACAGAGTGAATCATGAGAGAATCCGAAATAGAAAACCGCAACACAAAGGTTTTTCGACTGGACCGCTGTGCAATGATAGGCGTAAAATAAGAGCTCGCTATTATCATCTTCATGCACCCTACATTTTAAAAAATGTCCGACTCTAAAATGGCTTGAAAGAAAAAAACAATACTCATGCTCTGATTTGAAGAGAAAAGAACTAATTCTATCCATCATATTAGTTGAAAAAAAAATATACCGAGATAAAAGAAAAAAATATAATCTGTTTGGAAAGAAATACCCAGACCCTGCTACCCCACCCACCGTCCTAGAAAACGAAATGGTAGGTCCATAATACGAGTTTGGTTTTTTATTCATCATGACATATCATTACCGAGGCTATGCGCAATATGAGCAATGACCCCCCCATTTAAACCATAAAACTCCACAAATATGTCCGAGACCACGCCCTCTATGTCTCCCACCACCCACTCTTACTAGAAAGTTGGCAGGTATGAAACATGCAAAATGAATCATACTGCACGAAGACAGTCGATATTCGCCTTATTTTCAAACTAGAAGGAAATTTCATTCCACAACATTTTGATATTTTTTTTTTTTGTTGTTGTTTTTTTTTGTTTTTTATTTTTTGTTTCTTACCTTGAGCCGATATATCCATATCCCAACCAGGAAGCAGATAGTGAGTACCAGGAAAATTCATACAGTACACTGCCTGTAGTATTAAGCTTGTGTCCAACGACTTCGCTAATGGTATACTCTGCCATATCTCACACAGCTAGCATGTCCAAGAACTTGCAAAAATATGTATACATTTGAGTTGTATTGGTTTTAAATCATTCTTACCTGCGCAAATGGTAAACTCCAGCTTTCGTATCCGCGGAGCAAGCAATTATATTGGAGAAATCCTTCGAGCAAGCAACAACAACGGGCAAGTCTATATATAACGGTTACCATATGTACTAATGACGCACATGACCAAATTGGTCGCACGCGAGTTTAATCCAAATAAGAGAGTACTAATGACAATGGTTACCGTACTTGGTTTACCTATGACAAGCGACGTCACAGACAAGCTCACCTGTCAATGTATTGAACTCAACCTTAATCCACAGTCGCCTAGTTTTTCGTTTAAAGTTTCAGTGCAATTATTTCTTGATAATTGTCCTTATACATTACTTTTTAAAAAAAATAAAAAATAAATAATAATAATAATAATAGTTCTATTTTTAGATGCCAGTCTGGCACAACAGTCGACAGTTGAGTGATTTTGAGAGAGAGAGAGAGAGAGAGAGAGAGAGAGAGAGAGAGAGAGAGAGAGAGAGAGAGAGAGAGAGAGTGAATGGCAGTGACTAATCAGCACAATCCTCAGTACTCTACATTACCAAGCTCGCAAAGAGAAGAGAAAATAGAGGGAGAGAGACAAAGAGTACTAACAGTGATACTGAAATAAAAGGCAAAGTTACAGTTACGTTCTTACATACATTTTATTTAACCTAATAAATAATACTTTTAACACAAAGGAGTCTTCAAAATGAAGCTGAATACAATCATTTCATTCCCGAAAGTAAAATTTAAATTGAAAATTACAACAAAAAAATTCAAATATTGTAAGAAAACAAAATTTGTATTGCAAAGAGCAGTTTACATATTCTAAAGACACTTACTTGTAAGTTAAATGAAATCCCTAGAACGTCGGCGTATTTCTGTATCCGTTAATTTTTTTTATACATTCAATATTAGTCTGATAAATCAGCCCGTAAACCTGCATTGATACTGATGGACGTCCATCTGTATCAGTACAGGTTTCGGAGATGATCGTTCCGCACAACATCGCGAATGATAGTCTGCAGCTCAGTGAATTTTCAGGTCTGCGCCTTTAAATGTAGCTAAAAGTACTCGTTTCGCGCACGAACTATTTCAACGCCATTTGAATCGACAAATTCTTCAATGCCGCCATGACCTGTGGAACAGTTGATTGTTTATTACGGAGTGATCAGCTTTCCTATTCGGCTATCTTCAGTCATAGTGCAGTTGCCTCCCTTATGATATTTTGGCAGTTAAATCGATATACATGTTCAGGTACTGAAGTTATGTCAGACAATATACACCTCGCAGCAAGTCTTTCTTTGTATCGAAATATATATTTTATTGCTCATCATGCAAATCACAGCATAGACAGACATTAAGTAGAAATTTAAAGTAGTTTATCATTTTATTAAAGGACAAATATAAAATCAACATCCACAGGCAGTTACCTATTTTCGAGGCAATACATTTCTACGGCATCTTTTATAAAATTATTTATATAGTAAAGTGATTTAGCAATGAGGCAACTTTTTGCAGAACTTATGCTAACTGGTAGCATGATAATGAAAAATATACTTTGAAACAAATAAGTGTAACCATTGATTTGTAAAAGAATTTGCCCGCATGCCATCAGCTTTAATGTTTACTATTTGCCTTCAGAAGTTATTTTTTGCAGAGATTATATAAAGTAAACAAATTCAGGTCAAAAATAAATCATCACTGGGATAGTGACCTATTCATGATAGAGACACTAGAGTTTAAAATTATGATCACCATGATACTTCCAAAAAATTTTAAACAGTCACGAGACTGTTTCTTGTATGTTCAGTTCATAAAACTGTTACGACTAGATATGGATTTCTTCTGTGGGTAAAAAATGAAGGTTCCATTGATCCTATTATACTACAATTTTCCCTGACTGTTTAATTTTTATAGTAATAATTACTTGACAGATGTGTCTTGATAACGTGGCAATGAATGTGGAGGTTTGTTATTTTGTTAATACTAGTGCATGTAGCCAAAGAAGGCCTGCACTAAGTTTTAAAAAAAAAAAAAAAAAAAAAATCCATACTTCAGAACCTTAAGGTCATCCTGTTGATATTTAAACTTACAACACTTACTTGATAACATGTTGGATCCACAGTCATCTATTCTTTTGTGAACTTTTCATGACCCTTTTTTCATATTTTTTTTTTAATGTATAGGAATGTTGCAATGTTTATACATTGGTAACAGTCTGGAGAGAATTCAAAGGACAAATCATTCCAGTCTGGTTTAAATTCACTGCATTTAAAACCTGTTTCAGATCAGTTGTTCCAAGAAGCATTGATTCTTAAAGGAACTGTTATCTTAACTCAAGATTAATCAGATTTTCTCTAGTCCTTCATTTCAAGACTTCATTTCCTCATTTGATATGAAATCAATCTTGAATGGCAACTTTAACCACCCAGCCACTGTGTCTCCCCCTAGGTTTGGTACAGTGTGACAATATGACATGTTTTTCTCAGTGAAATATCTTATAAGCAAATTGTCCTGTGGCACAGTTGCACAGATTTTGTTTGAAATTACTTATCAATGGTCATTTAAAAGTTTGTCGAAATATTAAACTGAACTGAATTGAGGCATTATCACATTATGATGATAATCTGGCAAAAGATGTAATGCCACATTGAAAACAGGTAATTGTGATGAGCAAATGAAAAGTGGAGGCCATGTTTTAGTGTTAGCTTCCATGGTTATGTTCAGATTTAAAATGAAAATCCAGTTAGTTGTTATTCATTTATTGTCCAAGATAAAGTTCATGAATAACTCATTATATAAATGGTATCTGTCAGTGTTACCCATAACACAGTTGCAATTGTAATAAGTAGCAATAAATCTTGACTGTGCTGTTGCATAATTATTGAAAATATTAATAAATTTTTGAGAGCAAAAGCATTGTTATTGATTGAGCAGGTACTGATAATTACCTATCCTAACGAGCTAGCAAACATTTGCTCATCTAATTAAATTTCTCTAACATGATTCTCTGTTTTACTTTTTATAACAAATAAAAAAGTTTAATATCCATTTTCTCTGCATTGCACTTGCTAGATTAGTAAAAGATGAAACTGGTCACCTCTTCACAGAGCGAATGGTCATGACATTTATAGTACATCGTACATAATAAAGAAAATAGTAGGCTTTACTTCTAATTAGGACACTCTGACTAGTATTTTGGTTCTCTAGTGAAAAGAATGAGATCTAACTCTTCAACTCATGCTAATTCATATATGTTGGTACATACCAGTACTTGTATGAAAATATCATATTTTTATCTTAGTCCATAATACAGTCAGCACATCTGAAGTCTTGAAATAAACCTTAAAAGTGGGTGGTAATCACTGTTGCTTAAGGCTGTACATGGACACGTCCGAATAATTATTTATAGCCCTTAGAATCAGTCTAGATGTGGTTGTGTATTGAAGGAAACATTTAAAACTTGGGATGAGTGACATTGGTGAATACTGTGATGCAAAGTACAGAGGTTAAATTTCTTAATGATTAAATTAGAATGAGACTAAATGAAAAGTATAAAATTAATTGTTTAATTAGGTTCATTTTTATTACTTTTAATTAAAATGTATGCATCCAATATGACATGTGAAAATAAAGTATTACCTTTCTGCAGACTAATGGTGTGGCAGTACACCACAGTTTAGTTTCAACACACAAAAAAAAGCCATGCAGTATTTTTTGCTGATGGCTTGAAAGGGTGAAGCAAGGCTTGTTGTATCAAAGTTTATATACAATATATGTCAAATTAACTAGCATAACACATTCATTTTCAGAAACATTTAGATTGTGGTCTATGGAACAATAAACAAGTCTTTTGCCACACACACAAGAATGATAACTGTTCTCTGTTTAAGCAGATTAGACAAAAATGAATTATGTGAGCATTGCAAAATAAACAGTGCACTCCCTTCAAAAATTTAAACATTAAATGGAGCACATAATAATAGAGTTGACTTTTGACCGAGGTGCATTATACATTTAATGTAGTAATTTTCACACATGCATGTACCACACACACATATTATATATATATATATATATATATATATATATATATATATATATATATATATATATATATATATATATATATATATATATAAAATTAACATTACATTGTAAAAAAATCTTTTTTACATTACAATTGACAAAGATAACACATCAGTTGATATGTAATAAATTTGATATACTCCATGTTTTGTAAGCTGTGCTGGTTACATGTTTGAAAACAATATTGTACATTTATAAACCTACCATAAATCAATAAATCAAGAATATCAAACAGAGTAGAAACTGTTCCAATTCCTTTCAGCATTATATGAATTCAAAGGGAGTGGCATTTGCCTAGTCAAGAACAGATGTTTGGAATTCATGAAATGACAAAGTTGGACATTCAGTTTGAACAAATGTCATTTACAAATTAATATACTCGGAGCAGCAATAGAAAACATTTGTAGTGGATGGATAACGGACAATATTCCATTTAATAAGTGTTTTACTGGACCCTGACCAGTAGAGTTGAAGAAATCTATTATTATCATCATTAAATTGGAACGTGTATTATTGTCATGTTAGAAAATTTCTCTTTTAGGCTGCATGTTAATTTGCTTTTTTTCTGACCCTCACATGTATGTTTCAACTGAAAAATATTTTAGTTACATAATGTTAATCAAATTATGTTTAATTGTCACAAAATTATTTATAAATTATAAATATTTTTATTTAAAATAAATTATATTGTATGAAATATGATATATTATGAATTATATATATTTTTTTTCTTTCTAAATTTAAAATTGTGCATAAAATATATAAGTTATATCTAATATCTAATCAATGCTTGGTATGCATGAAAGCGTGCTATATTGAGCTATGATAAAAAAGACTTTTTCAATATATATTTGATTCTATTGAAATATAGTGGTGAGGCATATACAATAGATAACGAGGCTTATGAACAGACAGACAGAAGGATGAACAGAGGTGAAGTCAGTATTCTCACAGTATTATAATGTGTGTGGATAAAGAAAAATCACTATGGAATACACAATAACTTACGTAATGTAAATTTAAAAAATATTGTTGGGAATTAAATATTGCAAAATTTTTTAGAGTGAAATAATTGCAATTTCCTTCACCTTTATGTTCTTAGGATGTAGTTTATGCTGTACACCAGTCTGTGTTGCAATGTTTTAACATATTGCAGTTGCAATTCATACTGTCCAGGTCTCATTCATAGATTAAAGGTAAAAAAAGACAAAATGCTTAACCACTGAACCCTCTCTCTGACAGTCCCAATCATTTTTACTTGGCCAAAAAGTATTTTCAGTTTTTCCCCCATCAAGACAATATGTTTTTTCCCTACCTATGGCATGGATTTTTGTCCATACCAGTGCCAAATTCATAATAGTATTTTTAGTTTTTCCCACATCAAGACAATATATTTTTTCACTACCTATAGAATGGATTTTTGTCCATAACAGTGCCAAATTCATAATATTTATAGCCAGACTTGCAAAAAATGTTACCTTTTCCAATTAACCAACAGGGTTACTCACAATTAAAGTAGGAGGCACAATTTGTATCTGTTATGTATTTAAAAATATATTGCTTTACCTTGTTTACAAAAGAAATTTAATTGATTATTGGACCATTACTATATATATATCAAGGCAGCCATTGATAAAAATGGACTTGTGTAATGACAAAAAAGGGGCTATATGACTGATGTAATATTTTTGGGGCACTTATGGGTTTTGAATATATATATATATACATGTATATGGATTCAAATAAATATATAAATGATTTACCTTTTAAAAAATCACAAATAATGCACTGAAGTCAAGTTATTCAGCGATCATTTAAAATAGTGTTTAAGAATAACAATAAGAACACGTGAAATAGCTCAGCAGGTACATTTTCATTATTATTATTATTATTACGCAAAACTGATTACTGTACATTGCATTTTTTTTTTTTTACTGACATTTTAAGCAAAAGTAGAATGTTAATTAACGAAAAGTATAGATGATGCAGATGATGTTTGTTTACATGTGGCATGCAACGGTTCCCATAAGGCTCAGTGTTGTATCAAATATGGACTCTTCGAAAAATCAAGGAAAGAAAATGGCGGATTATATTTATACATATCACTCTTATTCAGCATGTATCGAATGAATGGTGTTGCGCAGCTGTATGTCGATACGAATTATGTTTAAATCATTCATGCAGGAAACTAATTTGGTAATTTTAGCTACATTTCGAGAAGCTGACGTCAAAATTCAACGAGAAACAGACTCGGATATCACTTGCGATGCTGTGCGGAACGAACTCGAAATGGAATCACCCGGTCGGTCTTATGAGTGATTTCCATATGCTCCACAAGACTGATGCATCTCATGAAATATATCCAGCTGCCGAAATTATTTTAAGTGAAGTAAATCCATGTAGCACAGGTTTTTTCTTTTCTTTATCCTTTTTTTTTCCATCCATCTATAAATCCACACAGCAGATCACTGGGCAGGTCTTACATTGTTTCCAAACATTCCACAAGATGTATTGATTTCCATGTCGGCATGCAGAACGTAGCCTGATACCCTGGCCTCCAATGATGCTCCGCACACGAGGCCAGGCACGCAGAATTGAATGGCCGATACTGGTGGAAAAATTCAAGATGACGCGAGTAATACAAAAATCCGTTGGCAATAAAGAAATAACATTCAATCAGTTATTTCCAGCTGTGTCGCCGCCAGCTTTTTCATTGTAATAGTCACAACTATGTCAGTTAAAGAAATACTGAGCGTTTGTATAACGTGCCACCATGCTTTGCAATACTGTCATTTTAAACCATTATGTTTCAGTTGGGGGGGGGGAGGGCGGATTACCATTGAGATATTGCGAAATCGTATGGTTGTGCTTTTTGCGTGTGTGTGTCAGAGATGCTTTATATAAATTACTTGTGAAGTTTGGTCCATGCTAAAGAGGGAGTGTATGGTCCATTATCTTTCAGGGAGAATTAAGGAATAATATACAATTCAAAATGTCGATGCTCATCTAGCATTGCAAAAAAAGGGAATCTTTAACATTCGTTAATAATTGTGATGTGTATTAAATTAGATATATCTTTTTTTTTCTAGCTGTGTGGAGAAATAATTAAACAGCTTATCAAATGCACCATAATATCTGCCAGCATCTTCGGGGCTTGTCCATTATTATGGTACATTGAAAAATTACAACTATTTCATCATACAGCTAGAAGTGTATGGATACATCTATTACATATCATGTTCCGTGGTCTTTCAGATATTTCAAGAAATAAACATCTACTGCATAGAAAGTGACTAATTCACGTACAAGCCACTGAACTATTTTGATATTGACACGTTTAAGATTTGACAATGATAATTCTTTCATTCACAGAATGCATATATTGCATATATTGATATAGAATTTTAGAGAACGAATGAATGGCAACAGCTGGATACATAATATATCTTGGGGACCGCCTGTGTAATTTGGGGGTGGGCGAAGAGGGAGTGTGTGGTCTGGAATATTTTATTTTTGTTTGAACCAGGATGTTGTTGTTTTTTTCTTTTACCTCATGATAATTACCATGATTCTACTTTTTTTGTTTTTTTCTTTTACCTCATGATAATTACCATGATTCTACTTTTTTTGTTTTTTTCTTTTACCTCATGATAATTACCATGATTCTACTTTTTTTGTTTTTTTCTTTTACCTCATGATAATTACCATGATTCTACTTTTTTTGTTTTTTTCTTTTACCTCATGATAATTACCATGATTCTACTTTTTTTGTTTTTTTCTTTTACCTCATGATAATTACCATGATTCTACTTTTTTTGTTTTTTTCTTTTACCTCATGATAATTACCATGATTCTACTTTTTTTGTTTTTTTCTTTTACCTCATGATAATTACCATGATTCTACTTTTTTTTTTTTCTTCCCAACTACATGTAATATAATGGATGTAATTATTTTTTGTTTTTCTATGAAGCAGTGCAAGAATATTTTTTTTTTTGAAACTACATTATGGCCCAGGCATTTGTTTTTTTAAAAAAATATGCTAGTTGCCCACCACACACACACACACATGTACACACACACCTCAAAAATGAAATGGTTTCACGTTTGCTTTCAAATGCGAAAAATATTATCTTAATCCTCAATACCGTAACGGCGTTACCAGATGAACACACTTTTAATTCAACCAAGATGCACTTGGGTCTGAAACAATTCAACATAATCTACACAAGATATAAAACCGAAAGAGTAAGTTTATTACCTCCCTTTGTTTAATAACTTGAGATGCCTTACTTTCATAGGTGCATGTGACACATATTTAGGATGTTCATACTTGAGTGAAAAAATAAACTATATCACACATTTACTCTCGTTTTTTGTCTGATCGCTTGGTTATCATCATCCTTTTTGTAATTCTCCCTATTCTCTAATTTTTTATTTTCTATTAGACTTGGAAAATACTTAAAATTTTCTGTTGCATACTTTCTTTGTACTTTAGTTTTTACATTCTGACTAAAATATATGTAAGTTATATATCTACCATTTAAGCATACAAATCTGAGGTCATCTGTTTCTTTTTTCACATAATAGTATGCAGACTATATATAATTTTGTAGCTGCTTGTCAAATGCACATTGAAACTTCATTGATGTTTTTCGCTGTTCTAATTATGTGATTTGTTTTCTTAAGCTTGTTGTAGAGTCCAGATATAAACGTCCAATTAATTTTCAATAGTAGTGGCTTGTGGTTTTGTGGATTTAACGCCATTTTCAGCACATGATAGGCTATACATGGCGTCCAGTATATCTGGAGGAAGAAGAACCTGGGAAAACCATGGGAAGGACCACTGACCCACAGGAAGCTACTGGAAAGCTTTCTCACATACCCACGTTGGCTGAGCCCAAGACTCGAACCCATGCTGACAGGTGAGATGTCAGTGGTCGGTAAAGGCGAGCGCCTTAGACCACTCATGCACGTGGGGCACCATTTGCAATAGACTTATTTCTGTATTAATTGGAGTAATATAAAAAGTGATGCGCACTAGAAACCCACCTCCTACTTGAGAAGGAGTCACAGTGGCTCAGTGGTTAGCGTGCTGGACTTACGACTGAAAGGTTGCGGGTTCGAATCCTACGATTAGATCAGCCCGGGTCGGCAACCCTGGTGGGTCCTTGGGCAAGACACTTATTTCAATTGCCTCTGCACTAAACAACCTTCCTGTGCTGCTGTGCTGTAAAACACCAAACAGGGGCAGATCTAGAAATATCGGTCAGCATCGTTTAGAGTGAACTTAAACAAGTAGGTGAGGTGTCAGTAGGACGGAACCCCAGGTGGGTCCCAGAGGGTGAAGATCGGGAAGCTAGTGCATTTTAAGCATTTCCAGGGCATAATTTTAACCACCTAACTGTAAAGAAAACTCAGTGTAGGAAACATTCTGGTTGTTTTGCACCCATTTTGTGCACACACCCCCCTCCGTCCACCCAATCCGCCGCTGAAATTATATTTTTATAATTTGTTGGTTGCCTTGTGTGATATTGAATGGTTTAATGGTCGGCAATGCATACTTTGATTTTTGGTCCGCCACCACTACGTCGTTCTGCAAAGTACACTTCAATGGATTCCTTTCTAAATTAGTAATTAAATTCCTTTAAAGTGAATACTATTTCTTTTCTGTCAGGTTTATTTTGGAAGAGAAGGTTTTCTGAATGTCCCTTTTCATGTAAATGACATGCTGAAGTTCTCCATTCACAACACACGTGGTGAAGGGGGGGGGGGTGATGTTCATAACATTAAATCTCTGAGTAGCATTTCATGCACTCAATAATTGCAATATCCTAAAAAAAAATTGAGCAACAAGAAACGCATCTTCTCTAACCAAGAGTTGCTGATTCACTCTGTACCACATCGTCGATGTGAACGACTAAGATTCACGACACTTGGCAGGCCAAAATGCTTGAAAAGGTACCTGGTGTGTGTGTGTGTGTCTCTCTATCTCTCTCTCTCTATATATATATAGAGAGAGAGAGAGAGAGAGAAGTACAAATATGCACCACACAGAGGAAAGTAGTGCTATCCCTGGATTCTACAGGAGAATGCTTGATAACATTAACATAATTTTTAAATACGAATACATAATATTATGATACAAGTTAGAGAATTTTAATTCGTACTCCACGGAGATTCGAACCCGCACCCATCGCCTTGCCTATAAGCATCAACCCCTATACCATCTCGCATGTATATGTAGTATGTACACTGTGTCTTTGATGTAAATTTTGCATTCAAGGACAGGAGGCTTGCCAAGATTACATTTACTAAAATATTTACACAAGTGTATACATACATGCTTGTGCCAAAGCGTGGCACAAGCATTTGAAGCATCAATAGGTGGCAAATTTGCACCACTCACAATTCTTGGACATGAAGAAATAAACCTAGACTCCTTGATCATCACCTTCAACAAGGCAGTAATAGACACAGCCGGAGAGATCCTTGGCAAGCATCATAGAATAAAGAACCCTTGGGTCACAGCAGATATCCTCGACCTCTGCGAGGTGAGAAGACTGAAGAGTAAGCAAGGAGACCATGAAGGAGCAAAAAAATACAATGCGATTAACAACAGGATTAAGAAGAGCATAAAGAAAGCAAAAGAAAGCTGGTTAGAGGACCAATGCAAAGAAGTCTAGAAAAGCCTGAACCAGAATGACAGTAAAAGGGCATACCAGTTGCTGAAAAACCTGACAACAGAGAAACAGGTGAGATCTAATACGATTCAGGACAAGGCTGGTAAGAGTCTGACAGAAAACCAAGACATTCTTAACAGACGGACGGAATACTGTTCAGAGCTTTACAACCAGGAGACTTCTGGAGTCCAAGCTGTACTAAACGTACCACTGACCACAACAGAAGTTGACCTTCGATCCTCAGGGACAAAGTAGAGGCTGCAGAAAAGGCGCTAAAGAAGGGGAAGTCAGCTGGGGTAGATAATATACCAGCAGAACTTGTTAAAGCAGGAGGAACTTCCATGATAGATGTCCTCACAACAATCTGCAACCAAATCTGGCAAACAGGAGAATGGCCCACCCCATGGACTCAGTCTCTGATCGTGACTCTTCCTAAAAAAGGGAATCTACAACTGTGCCAGAACTACCAAGCATCCAGTCTCATCAGTCACCCAAGCAAGGTTATGCTTGAGATCATCCTCAATAGACTGAAACCCCAAGCAGAGCACATCATTGCGGAAGAACAGACAGGTTTCAGATCAGGATGTAGCACTACAGAGCAGATCTTCAATCTTAGAATCCTCTGTGAAAATATCTCTAGTATCAACAGAACCTCTATCATGTCTTCACTGACTTCAAGAAGGCTTTCGACAAGGTATGGCATGCAGCCTTGTGGGCCACCATGCGGATATACAACATAAACGCAAAACTAATCCACACTATAGAAACCCTGTATGGCAAAGCGACTAGTTCAGTTCTCGTCAATGGCAACATAGGAGACTGGTTCAGAACCAAAGTCGGAGTCAGACAGGGGTGCCTTCTCTCACCCACTCTCTTCAACATCTACCTGGAAAGGATCATGTCCGACGCCTTGGAAGACCATGAGGGCAGTGTCAGTGTTGGAGGCAGAACAATCACCAACCTGTGCTTCGCTGATGATATCGATGGCTTAGCAGGAGATGAAGAAGAAATGGAAACCTTAGTGAACCGTCTCAATCAAGCATCACTAAGATATGGGATGGAGATCAACGCTGGAAAGACAAACCTAATGACAAACAACCCGAGTGGCATCCAAAAGGAAATAAGAGTGAATGGACAGAAGCTCGGCACAGTAACAAGCTTCAAGTACCTAGGTGCTATCGCCTCTGATGAAGGTTCAAAACCTGAGGTTCTTTCCAGGATTGCGCAGACAACAGCTGCTCTAGCTAGGCTGAAGCTCGGCACAGTAACAAGCTTCAAGTACCTAGGTGCTATCGCCTCTGATGAAGGTTCAAAACCTGAGGTTCTTTCCAGGATTGCGCAGACAACAGCTGCTCTGGCTAGGCTGAAGCCTATTTGGAAAGACAGCAACATCATGCTTGGGTCCAAGATCAAGCTTATGCGCTCCCTCGTCATGTCCATATTCCTATATGCATGTGAGACATGGACCCTAACAGCAGAATTAGAGAGAAGAATCCATGCCTTAGAGATGAAATGTTATTGAAGGATCCTGAAAATCTCATACTTAGACCACATCTCTAATGCGGAGGTGCGCACTAAAATCCAAGGTGCAATTGGACCTTATGAAGATCTGCTCACCACTGTAAAGAAACGCAAACTAAGATGGTATGGTCACGTCTCACGCTCAACTGGCCTGTCAAAGACAATCCTACAGGGCACAGTGAGAGGAAAGAGAAAACGAGGCAGACAGAAGAAGAGATGGGAAGACAATATCAAAGAGTGAACAGGCATGGACTTTGCAAAGTCCCAAAGAGCAGTGGAGAACAGGGCAAAATGGAGAGAGATTGTCGCAAAGTCATCAGTGGCGCCCCTACGACCAGCAAGGTTACGGGAGAAATGAAAAATTAAAAAAAATACATACATGTTTTTGAAAACCACAAATACATTTACTTGCATTTCCAGTGGAGTCAAAAACACTACTAGAAGCTATATATTGACGGAAGAAGTTACTGTACTAAATTTTTTTACATAATTAATAGATTCAGAGGGGAGGGAGCGTAGTTTTAGCATCAAAACATGATTTTTATTACTTGTAAAAAAAAAGAAAAATATATGTTTGTATTATATGTCTGTCTGCTTAAGTCATTTATCTTATTATTGTTTTTAGTCTATAAAAATAGCTCCAACGAGCTAATTCTTATTATGTAAATGCAATTCCGACTCTAAATAAAATTTGTCTATGTCTCTTAAGTCTTCATATCGCTGCCAAGTGTTTCTGCTACAAAACGTAGTTCTGCATCTATTCCTAATCTTGTTCGAAATTGTTAATTTGCTTCATTTTATGAGCTCTACTTTCATTCATATTGAGTAAATAAATAAAAGAGATGACTGAGATTCAAACATGAAAGTTGGTTTAAACAAAGATAGTAGATGGCAATTATCCTGAACATTGAAATTGAAAAGCGTGGCAGTATATATTGATCGATCCCCAGTGAGTACATCAAACCTTGCATGGAACAGTCCAAGTGAAATTACGAACAAACAAGATGTAATTCAAACATTTTAAATTGTTTACAGTTGATCCAAGTTATTATTATTCTTAAAGTACCGTTGTTACCAGGACCGGCGCAAGTGTATTTGCGCCCTATGCTAATGTTCAGCCTTGTGCCCCCTCCCCCACAATTAACTTTCGAAAATGAATATGTGCATTATTCTTTCCTTCCGTTTTTCTTTCTATTTTTAGATGCGTAATATAATCTTTTTTAATCTATTTCTCTTTCTTTTTTTATTCATTCAGTTTGTTGCCACCCCTACTAAATGTTGCCGCCCTAGTCGACCACCTAGTTTGCCTAGTGGCTAAACCGGCCCTGATTGTTACTGTCTCTAACATTTCCTTTAATCCTCTCTCTCTCTCTCTCTCTCAATCAGTTGATTGATTTGTACGTCAGTTTTACCATGGTGATCCAAAGACAGACACACAATAATACAAAGATATGCCTTCAGGCATCTAAACATGTTCAACTTACCAACCTTATTATAAGTTTATACCAAAAAATAAAGAAAACAGATTACAGTACATTTCTACCTTTATGTATAGTTTTGCTGACATAGCAGGATTTAACATAAGAGGGGGAGGATATATCAAATTCTGTTTTTTCTCTCTCTCTCTCTCTCTCCACATATTTCAACTAATTTTTTAATTTACTTATGATGAGAGACATAACAAGGACGGAAGATGGGATTTCAATGAAATAGTGTAACAAGTTTTATTTATGGAGAAAATGATAATTAAACTGAATATGTATATTCCCCCCCCCCCCATTTTCCAATAGTATTAATGACTAATAAATGGAAATTCATCTCTGTGTTTAGAGAATATGCAAACAATAGTCTACTGTTGAAACCATACTTATATGCACATTCATGACATGGGCAAATCACAATTAGATATGCCCTCAGGACTGGTATATCAAATTGCTTTATGCCAACACTTCCAAATTATAAATAAAATATACTCTACAATAAAATTTATAGTAAAAGATTAGGAATAGTTTTTTAAACCATTATACTGATTCCTGACACCACTTCTTCTTAGAGACTGAGTACAAAAACATTTCTTCAATTTATATGAATTAGTCTTTTGACAGATAATTCTGATATAATGATTGAAAGAAAACAAAATAGATGGAAAGAAACCAATAGATGGTTTATTCATTCTATTCAGCATTTCATATACCAAGAAAATGTTCATCTCTTCTACATTCCACAGTGGAAAGTCTATCATGGCAATAAGCAATACTAAATTTTTCACAAGCTTTGAGGTTCTTCTTTTCAACAGTCTTACAAGCAAAGGACCAATAATCAGTTGCCTCTTGACATATTTGATTTACCAATGTTCATCTCTTCCACAGACGAGAATTATAAGCGAGTATATACGGTACCTATCTGAATTATCCCACTTGTCCACATGGCAGGGATCTCAAAAATCTCTTTGAAACGGTGCAGGTTTGGTGCAAATTTACTACTTATGATGGCAAATTATTTCATCTATCCAAAAATGTATGGAGACAAATTTCCTCCTGATTTTGGTCTTTGCATATGGTTTTGTCAGTCTAAATAAATGACCTTGAAGAGGTATTGATGGTACATCAATAAATTATCAAAAGATGAAGACCTCACATAAACTTGTATATTTCACACACATATTGTTTACAATGTCTACAATGTTCATGAGAGTCCATTTTTGCTCAGCCTCTGGACTTATCAAAGTATGTTTTCCAGAAATAGCTGATTTCTGAATAGCCAGTATTAAGATATTTACACTGAGTTGTATCACATAATTTTATGTTTTCAATTAATAATGGCACTGTGGATCATATCTCATCACAGTTCCATAGCAAGTGTACTGTAAAACAAGTGCAATGTGGACCACCAAGATGTCCTGCTTGTGAAGTACATTATGATGACAGGCAAGACAGAAAATCATAGCATATCAGGGTACAAACTTTAGACATAAAGTAAGGGACTAACCATTCAATTTTTTGGGAGGTGGGGGAAGGAGGGGAAGAGGGCATGGGATTTTGTTAAAAACAAATCCTGGCCCTCAGATAGCTTTACAAATACTCTTGCTCTGATTAGTAGAAAAAAAGAACTAATTCTATCCATGATATTAGTTAGAAAAAATAAATTATCTCAAAATAAAAGAAAAAAATATTCTGGTTGGGAAAAAAAACAACCTGGCCTTCCTCCCCCAATGGTCAGTCACTAATATTACTCCAAGTTTCAGGTGAATACAGTAGCTAACACATAAGTTGAAGGACATTGACAAACGTTTAATTTGTATCCTCAACATTGTTAACAAAAACACAGTTATACCGATGATACTGCTGGAAAAGTGACTAGCATTTTGTACAAAACTGGAGCTTGTAGCAATGGGTGCATTGCAAAGGGCCTTGCTCTGTACAATTTCCATGGCAGAGCCTTAAACAGAAGATCTTAAGTAGCAAAACCAAAGTTTGTAGATGGGCAATCAGGGACCATAACTCTTCTAAATGATGATGTGGAATACTGGAAATCCAACTCATTCCAGGTCTCACCAATACAGAAGTGCACAACAACTTTGGCTAAAATAAAATATTCCTTAGTCAAGTTATGCTGCAGAAAGCAAAGTGAGGAGAATTACCAATTAGGAGCTGTAACTCTTCCAAAATGATGATGTGGAATACTTTAAATTAAACTCATTTAAATATTTATTACTATAAAGTTGCATGCCAAATCTGGTTGAAATTCAACAAAGTTTAGTAATGTTAAGTTTCCAAATAAGGTTGCACCGTTTACATCTGTAAGTGGTTTTGTTTACTGCTGTAAACATTTACAAAGTCAGTAACCATGTAAACAAACACTCGCATGGCTATTGGTGATGCAGTAACTACACACTCAAATGATATATTTCCACATCTATCTTTTTTCTTCTGTTCATTCTTTTAAAGTCTGGATGGTCTTCATATCAATAGTGGCATCACCAGGAAAAAGCTGAAGTTGATGAGAATTGGTTGTACCGCATATTACACAACATTACATATCAAGTTGATTTACTTATAATGCGGACAATTTTTTTTAAAAACTAGATTATTTACCTTTGAAAACCCAGTTTGTTAAGAGAACCTTAGACAAGTAACAGTTTATTTTACAGAAACACCGTTTCAATTTTGTAAGTCACTGCAGAGTTTCTTAGTCATTGTATATCCAACAAAAGCATCCTATGCACATGTCCTGGCTGTACATCTAGCTGCATTATCAATTTTCATCATGTACATATTTACAGCAGTATGAAACAATATTATAACAATCATAAGAAGGTTTTACCAAGATTACCAAATATGACATATTTTACAAACTGAATCCTGTTACAAGAGGTAAATGATGTACAGCAAATGAAACAATCACAAGTTTTGAGCAAGGTTTTGGAGTGGCATCCCTCATATAGTACAAATCGCAGAGATGAGATGGTGTTGGGTTGATTGTGAATCAGACACAGCTACCTGACTCATGTATACCTCCTGAAGGGTGAACCTCACCTAGAGTGCATACCCTGCCAGTGTAACACAGTCTTGTTGAGTGTGTTTACTTCCATCTTGTGAAACAGAAGTTTTTTTTATGTGAACCTGATGAAGAAAACTTTTTGATGCTGGACCACGAGTGAAAAATCTTGGGACTTTTTTCAGGGAATGCAGTTTATGTATAAGATTTTGACCATGTTTTAAGAATTGTGCATTTTTTACCTTTATCTTTGGCAGAATTTTAACATCTTTACCTTTCAACTTTTATTGCATCGTACTTCATGTTTATATTTATTTCAAAGGCTTTATCTTCTTATTGATTTGTGCAATTCTTTATGCTTAGAATTTTACTTTTAATCAGCGCTTGATAGCCAGTATTGTGCTGATGTGCCATTAAACTATCCATCCATTCATCCATACATATATACAAGAGATGTACAGCAAAATGAAACAATCACAAGTTGAGCATGGCATGGCAAGCAAATTTCCAGTGTCCGATATATAAATAGATGTCATCTGTAAGCCTAACATGCGGATCAGGGGAAGGTTAAGTTTCAAATCAGTTTGATTAAATGGCATTGTTTTAGTTATTGTGTACCATGTATACAGTTGAAAATTTGGTAAACATTGCAGCCTTACTGCCAAAACCAAAGTTAGCGGACAGCAATCAGGGGCCATAACTCCTGCAAATGATATAATGAAATGCTGGAGTCAAATTTACTGAAGGTCTCATCTATCTCGAACCATGAGCAAAAGTTGGCTGAAATCCCAAATATTTGGGTGAAATTATCTTGTGGAAACTACAGCCAAGAGAATGAGCAATCAGGAGGTCATAATTCTTCTAAATGAGACCGACCCCATATAAGGCACACATAAGTCTATAAGGCATTGTTCATATCAAATTGCCTCAAAATGTGTTGACTGGTTCTTGAGCTATGCCAGTTACAAGCAACATCTCATATGAAGATATGAAGTTAATTGTCAAGGACCATATCTCTAACTAAAATAGAGATGAGATGAAACCTATAAAAGGCACATCCAGGGCCAAGAGACAAAATGTACAAACCAAACTGCATCAGAATATGTTGAAGGCTTCTTATACTATACTGGTTACAAGGATCTGATGTAACAGAGATGCTATATTGATGGAAAAAGGGCAATAACTCCATCAAAATTGAACCAGAAGTGATTCATTTACTAAATGGCATCCACTCCAATTATGTGTAAGGATTGCAGTGCTGTGCTGGTTACAAGCAACATGTAATGTGAAGATATGAAATGAATTGTCAAATACCATAACTCTAACAAACATGGATTTGATGAGACAAAACCTATACAAGACACATCTAGGGTTATGAGGCATCTCGGGCTATGAGACACATCTAGAGTTATGAGACACATCTAGAGCTATGAGACACATCTTGGGCTATGAGACAATGTACATACCAAATTGCCTCAGAATATTTTGTATGGTTCCTGAGCAATGCATTTTACAAGGATTTGCTGTAGAGATGTGACTATTGATGGATAAAGGGCAATAACTCTGTCAAAATTATAACTAAAAAAAAAACAAAAAAATTAAAAACCACATCTACATTTAATAAGGGATTCATTTACATAATGACATCCAATTATATGTATGGATTGCTGAGCTATGATGGTTATAAATGTGAATGGACAGAGAGATGGACTGACAGAAAAAGTGATTATTATAGGGCTCATCCTTCATGTGGGGTCCCTAAAATGCATGTACTTTTCTTTCAAATGGTTGGATAAATATGAACTAATCAGAACAGGAAGTCACCTTTACCAATTTAATAATTTTTAATCAATGGAATACAATGATATTTAGACAGCACATCCTACACCTTTAATACTTATAAAATCAGTTGATAACTTATGGAAAATAATTAAATGACTCTTGTGAAGGGAAAAAAATCAAAAACAAATGTACATTGCACATGTAGACACGATAACTGAATTGGTCACTTGGGCATGATCTACAATAACAAACAATCTATCTGTGTAACAGAAAACAAAGTTTCAATATCTCAAAGTTTTTTAAAAAAAGATATAAGATTTAAACAATTCAAAATAAACCATTAGTGAAAAAAACGGTTAATACTGCAGATATGCAGCATGCATTTCATAAAATTCCTTTATACTCAATCAAAAAATTTCTTTGGTATCAAAAGTTTAAAAACCTGTTCCTTTACAGCAGTGCTCAAAGAATATTTTTCAGACAAAGGCCCAGGGCAAGTGGCTTGAAAAAAATCACTTGCCCTGACTTAAATTCACACACCTGAGGTCATAATTTTGTTATAACTATTTTTTAGACACACCCAACTCCCTTCTGAAAATTAAATGTTTGGTCCCTTATGCTTGTGATCATGTTCACAACACGGAACTCTAATTTACAACTAACGTGATTTCCAACAATTCACAATTTCTGTGTGCTCAGGTGTGGAATTCTGAATAATTGTGGGAAACACCTCTGCTTTTACAATTTCTGACTATATGCCTACGACTTTGCCTTCAGGTCAATGTAGACTCGGTGTATTCATCATGATCTGTAAGGGATAAATATTCAGGGTCCTTGGGGTAGTTTCATTTTCTGAACAGTGCAAAAATCTCAATGTTTCTCAATCTAAGTTGAGAACAGAAATAAAGTTAAAGTCATTGGTATTTTTTAAATTAGTAAAAACAGTACAAGTCACTAATCCCCGAGCTTACCTTAATTTTGAAACAATCGCATAGGTACCACTTGATATATTTAACCAGTGATGCATTACCAAGTGAGCTTGTGCAAGGAACAGCTTATTGATATTTGTGCAGGACAAGTGATTTAGAGGGGATATGGGTGTCAGGCTATTGGATTATTTTAGCTCTGTACAGTATAATTGCTTGTTTGAAAATATAATAACAAAGATATATCAAAATAATACATTGGTAATTATTTACACCATTTATTTCTCTCTTGAATAGAACTGTTACAATTATATAATTGAAAAACCTATCTGGACAAGTTCTAGATTTAATCAAGGCAATTATACCATACAAAACTATGTATTATTTACAAAACTATTGCAAACATCTTAGTGCCTATGTAAAGATCAACCTTCCCCCACCCCCATCTCCACCAAGCCAAATATGATATTTAGTTTAATGACCCTTTCTAAATTACAAAGTTATAATTTCACATTTTGTTTTATATCAAATTTCTTGACACAAATGAATCATTGAAGTGACATGAAAGATGGACAAATACATGTGGAAACTAGCCACTATCTCTCACCTTTGGTCACATAAAAGTTTTACAACAAAACTGAATCACTGAAATGATATGGAGAGATGGACAGATATATATGGAAAACTGTAACCATTATGTCTCACTTTTGATAGTATCAAAGTTTCATGATAAAAAAAAAAATGAACCACTGAACTGACATGCATAAGTGGACAGATGTATGTGGAAACTGCAGCCTCAATGTCTCACCTTTGGTAATATTAAGGTTTCATGACAAAAAGGAATCCATGAATTGACATGGATAGATGGACAGATATAGTCAAACCTGTCCTAATGGTCACCTGTACATGTCAGTTGCCTGGTCACAACAGCCATTCTAATTTTCCTCTCGCAAATTTCCTATATAAATTTTATAAATGTCCTGTGTGTAATGGTCACCTGCTTTCTGCGGTCAGTACCAACATTGATTTCTCCCTGCATTAAGCAGTCACTGGAGCATATCAACAGTGACCGCTCTAGGGATGCAAATTAAGTTATTGATGAGCATGGCATTGTTTAGATAAAGGCATATCATGTGAATTGATGTGTAAACATTTCATATCTTGCTTGTACTCACTGTACTCCAGTCACACTCAGTCTAACTCAAAAGTGTCAATTTTGTCAGGTTTTAAAGCAAGGCAGTTTTTATCCTTACAGGAGAGGGTCGAAGCAATTTGTTTGCTGTATTTTGGGAAACGTGGTTGTGTTATCACAGCAGAAACAGAAGTCACTTTTTGTGCCAGTGTGACAGGTTAAAGTTGATATCTTCATCTATTTGCCTGTGAATTAAAGCTGTTTCTAATGAAAAAAGTTCATCTCTGTGAAGAGATACAAGTAACATCTCTTTTCATTAGGGTCAGGGGTCATTCAATATTTAAACCTCTCTGTAAAGGCAGTTAAGGTTCCAGTTCATGGGTGACAAAAATAGCCATATATTGCTTTTTTTAAATTTTCGATGCATCACAGGCCTCTCACATACGCTGTGTGTCTTGTGATCTTGGTGATCTGAGCAACCGGCTTATCCAGATATTGCTTTTGAAGCGTGAATAGCTGTTTTCAAGCCATCTGTTTTACATTCATATGTAAGCTGTCAATCAGTATTGAAATTTGTGGTTTGTCATGGTGCACAAAACAAACTAAGGTCAGTGATTATTTTAAGTCAGTGATGATTCAATTTATAGGATGGATTAAAGTTAGCAGGATACAGTAATCTTTTGTGGAACATAAATTTATGAGAGAACAACATATACACATATTTTATGATTTTGTTGAATAGTGCACATAAAACAATCTTGATAAAATAATAATAATAATAATAATATTAATAATAACAATGATAATGCTATTCAGTGTATAGTATTTGTTCAATAACCAATTTTGAAAGGTCAACCTGTGTACATAGGTCACCTGTGTACAACGGCCAGTTTTGTCTTTTCTCATTGGTGGACACTATTGACAGGTTTGTCTGTATTTGGATACTGTAGCCTGCATGTCTCACCTTTCACTAACATTCACTTAATATAAGCAAAATTCTGATGCATGATTTTTTAAGCAGCTGAAAACTGGACTATCTCTTCACTCTTTGCACTCCACAGAAAACAGGTTCACATCTTTGTGTGGATCTTACAACATGTGTGAGCAAAAGAACAAGAAAAAATATTGTTGGCCTGAGCAAAACAATAGCATATCAATCTGGTTGATGGCCAACACATATGTACACAAGACTTTTCTTTCATTTATGAATGGTAGTTAAAGTCACAGAATGACACTGTGCACTGCCTTCATATTTAAAAAATAAATGTACAAAATACATGCATATGATAATGTTCAATAACAACCTCACATATAAACCCCAAAATGTTTGAAAGAGGTTCAAGTTGACTTTTAGGAATATTCACCCAAGTCAATTTTAATGCAGCTAACTATTATAGAAATATACTATCATCCGCTGACATAATCAAACAAATTTGGGGCAACATTTGCCCTTTGATTAGAACCATAAGACGTGCAAAAAAATGAATAATGCTTCTGAATATTTAAAGATTACATTTAGACTTTGCTGAAATAGCAACTGTATGAAAAAAGAGCACAACTCATACAAGTTGCTCAAGGGAACAAACTCTGCACACTTGGTCCTTCTTTCAGCAACACTTCTGGGAGCAGCATGCTTTAACCATCGTCTCTCCCTTTTTCTGTCTATCAGCAATATAATCAAATGGATCAACCTCCTGCATAGAACAAATTCAATATTATATTAATTACAAATTTCTGACCTGATCACAATGCAGAGATCTAAGTGTGCAAAGACCATATAACAAAAATGATTTGATCCCATTTCCCTAAAGAGTAAAATATTTGTTCAAGTTTATATGCATGAGTAAAATGACAATAAAATCACTTATAAAAATGCTTAAAAAATAAAATAAAATCTTACACTGTATAATAAAAAGTTGCTTGATTCTCAGGCCTTTAACAGTTCCTAAGAAGAAGTTGCTGTGCTTCTTTCAAACATGAACAAATTCCTTCATACTGTGAAATTTGTCAATATTTCATAACTAAGTAATGTAGAATGTATCTGTTATAAGTTCTCTAGTAAAATGCTGGTAATTAGTATTGAAAATGTTACAGACTGAACAAAATACTGGATAAATTTCCTACAACAAATGTCATAAAAACTGCCTTCTAGAACTGATATTATTACTAGCAGTACCCTTAATCAAATACATGTAAAAGAACCAGAAATATGTCTCAGGCAGAAAATGTATATGTATGTATGAACATGCAAAACAACATTTACAATGGAAAAACCTAAATAATTACTGAAGCATGAAAACTGCTCTTGTTCACCTGATTTTAATAATATTTGCCATGTTTCAAGAAAATTCATTAAAAGCTGTAGGACTAGCTGCCCATACAAGATTTATAGTACATGCATTTGACACCAAAATGGGCATTACTGGAAAATCATGTTAGAGTGTGATGACAAAACAGAATGAACATATTGATTTGATGTCTATAATGTCTACCAAGGTTCAGGAAATTCAGAAAAAGCAGTGCAATTAGTTGCAAACACAAGAATTATCATCCAAAGTATATACACGTAACATAAAAAAGGGACATAACTCTGAAAAAATGCAATGGAGCAAAATGACATAACAGTATGTGCATGTTGATCTCGTGCGAATAATGTCTGCTAAGCTCCAGGTCAATTCTTCAAATGCTGTGAGACATATTGGACATACAAAAACATATACATTTAATGCTAAAATGGGGCATAACTCTGGAAAAACACATCAAAGTGTGATGATAGATTTGTTGTCCTTGTTAATAGCACTTCTAACACATTATTGGCTATATCATGCAGAGGAAATAGGAGCTAAGTGCCTCTACCAAGGAAATACAGAGGCAGCTGACCCAAGCTGGCCTGGGCTGGTTCTGAACCCATGATCCTTGGCTTACAAGTTCAACCCTCTACTAAGCAACTGTGGCATGATGCCAAAATGATATATACATATTGACCTCATGTCAGTGATACCTTCAAAGTTTCAACACAGGCCATGGAAAGATGAGGGATTAGTTGCATACACAAGTTTCAGGATATAGATACGTATCATGCTGTGTACAACATCTTATTGAAAAATACAGCCACTTTTTCAGGATGCTCTGGTTTTTCCTCATCACTCATCACACCAAAGTGTGAATGGCTACTGAAGACCATATTGGGTTATTATGTGACAGAACACAACACCAGGTAATTATACATCCCAGGTCATACACTAGGTCCTGACTGCAGTATATTAAACAATAACTATAGTGTAATTAATGATTACAAAGCACACCTCTAGGAAGCTTTTAGTACTCTTCTGTTACCATTGTAAACATTAATTGTCATGAAAAAAATAAGGTCAGACTAAAGTTATCTTGACAATAAAATGTTGGCCCCTTCACTAAAGGTTTTTAAAATTTGTTCTCTTTACATTTTAACTTGTAATCTATTGTAAAATTTTAACTTTTAATCAGCACTGTGTAGCCAGTATTGTGCTGATATACTGTTAAATCACATAATTTCCTCCTTACCATACTTACCACATATATTCATATATACATACAAGGCATAAAAAACATTTTAAAAAACGAGGCACTCGAAGGGACTGATGCTCTACTGGCTGAAATGAATTTCTAGGAATTCAAGAGAAGAATATTTCTTCCTTTTAACTGCTAAGTGTTGAAACAATCTGATATTCTTCAGTGATAACAAGATTTTCAAATTTGATGCTGTGGTGGGCATATTGGATGTCAGATTGGCACCATTTTCATTTGGGACCAAGTAGACATCATTTGAAGTCTTTTTGGTGAAAAAAAATCCTATGTCAATATGATCATTCATTCAGGGAGAGTAGTGACAGCAAGATTTTTAAAGACAGCTGTTGTGATAGTTATAATGGATCTACAATTGTCAACATTTTGATTTAGGACCAACTAGGTCTCCTAAGATGTCTACAGGTGAAACCCCTTGTTGATATAGCCATCCATTTGGGAGGAGTAAAAATCACTTTCTATTAAAGAGGAGTAGTTATAACGAGATTTTCAAGATGGCCAACATAGTGGCCATATTTGATGTCAGATCAGCACCATATTAATTTAGGACCAACAACACATTTTAAGAAATCTTTTGGTGAAAACCCCATGTTGATATGACTTTCTGTTTTAGCAGAGCAACAATCACAAGATTTTGGTGGCCATACTGGATATCACATTTGACCTTTTAACCCTCCTCCAGAGAGCCCTGGGAAAGGACAGAGCCAAAACTAATGCATCTCATGCACATGGTAACCATAAGGGAAAGTAATCAAATAATTTACAGAGCTTGCACAGAGTCGATTAGAAAGAAATAGAGTTACAGAGATTGACAGATACAGGATATGTATTTTTTTGAGTGGATATAAGGAAATATTTCACAGGTGAAGTGGAAACATTTTGTATTGTCATGAGTGGCAAAATATTTCACAAGTGAAGTGGAAACATGTTTCCACTTCATGAGTAAAAATTTCCTTATATCTATTCAAAAAATGTTGATTTTCTTTTTATTATATATTTTTACGGCAAAAACCTTTGATTTGCATGGATTTGTTTCTCCATTCTGTGTCAGTATGATTAACAGCTTCATTACTACATCTATAAAAAGAAGTTCTGAAATTTTTACTTTTTTTTAGGACAGTGACTTTTAACAAATTAGATGGTACATATAATACTTCAAATTGTGTATTTTGTCAAACCAAAATGAAAAGACTCTTATTTTCATGAACACATTTCATGTGCGGATTGATACAGTAAACATTGCTGGGGTAAGGGTAGAATTCTGTTGAAAAAATAACAGAACGGTCCAACAGACTTCAGAGCATAACATCACTAAACAACAGATTTTAATAATTGTGAGTTTACTTATAAGGATTTTGGTTTCTATTTTTGTTTATTTCTGCATTCAAACCCAAATTTGTGTGTGTTGGCAAGCTTGCAGTGTATTTTGGTAACAGAAGCTGTACCCAAATTTCGATTGTCACCTAATTTCAGGTGCAATCAATCTTCATTAATGCCTGATTTCTCCATCATTTCCAGACATGATTATGATCATGATGAGAGTAAAATTGCTACTTAAACAATTTTATTACTATATTTAATCAAGAGTTTTTCTTAAAAATGTGTATCGTTGGTCAGTGAGTATAACATGTATACAATACTGTATGGGTGACATAGAATATCAAATAGCAACAGGTCATGTAAGTTCAGTCACTGACAATTTGTATGATTCAAGTGGAAAATTGATCATAAAAAGTTAATACTTAAAGCCAACTTTTTGTTGTTTGGGGTTCATTTTTAGTCATTCTTGATGGCACCTTCTAACTGATAAATGTATACTAGAGGGTCAACAGTCTTGATACATTTTAAGATCTCTTTATCCTGAGAGAGAGAGAGAGAGAGAGAGAGAGGGAAGGAAAAGAAGAAGACAACATAAAATAGGCCTAACTATGGAAAAACGGGTCTGAATAACATACATAAGGGCAGATATCCTTCCTAAATGGAAAAAGAAAGTAGTGGTATCATTTTTATTCCACTGATATATTTCAGGATCTCATTAGGAAATATATAATAATTAGCAATTATCACAACTCCCCAATATTAACAAGAGTTATCAATATCAGCGTTATATAGCCAGGATTCTGCTGACATGCCATTAAACCTTCTACATACATACATAATTTCATCTAGTGATGACATATCCCCCCAGTCTCCAAAATAATTACCTGCTTTATGGCCCTTGACTTAGACTTGATTTTCTCTTATGGTATTCCTGAATGAAGCAACTATTACTTACTATAAAACTGTATTGATGAAACAGTTATTTTAAATAAAACTAAATTTTTTTGTGCCGCATACATTCACAACTTGCCCACCAAAACAAGCAGATAAACATAAATTTGTGTCTTTCTTTTGTGAAATATGACATCCATTATTCATACATTAGAAGACTGAATTTTTGTTAGTACAGAGCCAGCAGCTATTTTGTCTGCAAATGTCCTTTAACTCATTATTCCTGCATGCTACGTTTACGGGTAATGAGGCAATACCCTACTTCTGAGCTCTGTAATGCCAACATCATTTATGATACACCAAAGGGCGTGGTATTACAGAAAAGGAGAAAGATGTAGTTACTGTTTGTAATTTTGACCAAAGATAGTTATTTAATAGACTTATTTTCTCTTTGTGGTCAATATAAAAGGTAGAAAATAAAGATTTCAAAAGCCAAGATCACAATAATGCCTTGGAATTAACAGTATTATTGTATTTTCAGGTATACAAGACTCAAATTCAAGTTGAAACTCAAACTCCATTTCTGACCTTTAACATAAATTGCTCCAATTCACCATGCATAAATGAGCATCAGCATTTGTGTGAAGCGGACCATTGTCAAATCATGCCATGCCACTGAAGACTGAACTTATTTCAAAACAACTAGTCAGCTCAAGAAGACTTCAACCTTTACTGTAAGCTATCATAATTACCACATCTTTGTCTGAGCAACAGTTATTCATGGTGTCCTTTTTCTGCTTGCTGACTGGCTGAAACTCAAACTCGTTAGCAAACCTTGAGGCTGACAAAATGGTGGACAATTCTTCATCCACACCAACTACATCACCGGTCTGTAAATAAAATACAAATTCAATAAATATCTTATTTTAGAACCATTTCTATACCTCTGTTCATCTTCTTTTACAATTGTTTTTTTTTTTTTCATTTAAAAAAAAAAGAGAAACCTGGACCTCTTGACACATGTGCAAAGATGATAATACTGGTAATTAGCATGTACAGTACAGCTCACGTGATTTTTCGGAACCCCACGCATCGCGGTGGGGTACTTAATCCCCTCCACTCTAGCTCTGCGATAGCACTCCGCGGTGGAGACATAAATTGGCATAAATACCTACAAATCACCACCGCGTTTCGGCAGGCATGCCGATATAAACTCCACCGTGGAGGGGCTAGTCGACATTACTGATTGACATCTGAACAGCCAATGAATGAAGACCACCTATGGAAAGACTGAGACGTCAAGAGTGATTTACAACTGGATACCATCTGAAGAATCAGTCATTTTTATTTCGATCATATATTTGGACAATAAAAAAATAATTTCAAAAGTCTTGTATTATCAATACACATTACTGTTTATAAAAGGTTGATCGACTTCTTTTGCAATAAGTTTATGATTTTAATTTATTTCAAAGAAATATGAACAAACTTATGCACTAACTTGACGAGAAGTACACATTGCTGAGCCTCTCAAACAGAATAAATTTATCATTTTGTTCCAAAGGAAAGTAATTCTCTGAGATATGGACAATTAAAATCCAAATTGACATCCGCTTCTGCTTACCCCCCCCCCACAACAACAAACCTAAAACACTGAATTTACACTGAAATGCAAACTGCGTGCTTAGTCTTTAAGCAGTAATAGTAGAGTCACGAGGCTGAATATTATGACTGCATGTGTGCTGTAAGGGACTGACCATTTAATATACGGGGTTTATATGTTGTTTTTTTTCGACCGGGATATTTTTTGTTCTTTCATCACAGTATTTATTTGTTTTAAGTGAAATATGGAACGGATTAACGTCTGTTACAAAAATCAGAGAAAGACAATTGTTTTCATGCATTCCCCCCCCCCCCCACGGTTGGAAAATTCAATTGTCTCTCCCTAATAAAGACTTGACTTCAGCGGATGTTCTACAGAAATCAAGGCAGTGACCATTGTGAACACTGTTGTAAAATATTAACAAGGGTTTGCATCAAAGGATGATGTAAGTTTCAGCTTGGGAACCGTGTTTTTTTATTACACGAAGCCATCTGACTAAGCGCGTTGTACTTTATAGCCGCATTTATGGTCCCGCCATTAAGAACGGAAGTTTGATAATTGTTAGTAATTAATCTGAACTCGGCTTATTACCGAAATGAAAAATAATATGGAAAATTCTAAAATCTGAGATGTTCAGAGATTTTAATTTCCACGTGTATCCTATTATTTGCTCATTTTCCTACGGCGAAAATATAAAAATAAAATATACTTTTTTAATTATTTTTACGCAGATATTAAAGAATGCAGTTTCCTGTTTGTGACTGTTAGAGCCTTAGGTTATTGAGCGTGTTTCTGTTTCTTACCACTTGCAAACTTTTCCAGACATCAGTTTACGATAACTTGTGCAGTAGTGATTTGGATTCCATATTTTATGAGAGAGAGAGAGAGAGAGAGAGAAGGGGGGGGACTTTACTAAGAAGAGTTAATGATCTAAACTTATTCATCTTATTTTTCTGTATTATGCAATAGGAAAACGAACAGAAAAGAAAAAGTTAAAGATTAATTTCATCTGATGCTCAGCATGTTTCCTAATATTTGCTCATTTTTGTAAGAGGAAAGTATAAAAAAGATTTTTTTTATCATCATAGAAAAATAGTAAATCTTATGGAAATGATATGTCAGTAACCCAATCGTAATATTGATCTATTTCTTATAATTATTTGTACGCAGATATTAATGTATGCAGCTTTATCTTTGTGACTTTGGAGCGGTTGCTTATTGAGACAAGAAATAAGCTAATTTCTTTGAATAGTGTTTGGCATGTTTCTGTATATGGTATATTGCTTTACAGCTACAGTTACTTTGGCCAAATGGATAAGAGTGTGTGTTACACACACATATTTGATATTGGAGCATGAGGTCGTGAGTTTGCAACCACCGACAGGAAAATTTGTTTCTTTTTTTCCCCCTCTATTACGCTATAATGTCTAGTACAGTATTACTTTTCTTACCACTTGCAAACTTTTCCAGATTTCAGTTTACGATAACTTGTGCAGTAGTGATTTGGATTCCATATTTTATGAGAGAGAGAGGTGGGGGGGGGGGGCTTTACTAAGAAGAGTTAATGATCTAAAATTATTCATCTTATTTTTCTGTATTATGCAATAGGAAAACGAAAAGAAAAGAAAAAGTTAAACATTAATTTCATCTGATGCGCAAGTTTGTCAGATCAATGTACTTTAGGTTAACAGTTAGCACATGAAATTAACACGTCAATATCAGCAGTCCTGATGGCTTCTCTTGTGCTAGGTTACTTGCACGTGTCAACTACATGTATCTAGGATGACCTTTTGCGACCATTTGTGATTTTTTAAAAAACCGCTACTTTGGTAATTAATGCAAATTAGTACAGTTTAAAATAAAATAACGATGTGAAATCTTAATAATGCTTTATTTAAGCGATTGGATGTCAGGAAAAAACGTACAATATGTGAATGATTACTCATGCATGGAATAACCATCGAAACTTGTACGATTTTGTTTCACTTCAGTCAGGTATGACTGCAGCTTTGTTATTAATTTGTTTGATGTTTATCGTTCTTTTCATTGCAGGTAGTACAATATCACTGACTTTCATATGATCATTACAATTTTGTATTGCATTTACTGAAAAAGAAATAAGGATATGAATGCATGTTTATTATTCCAATAACATAGTATTGAAGAAAAAAAAAATTAGATTCATTGCGCAAAATGTAGTATTAATACAGCTTGCGAGGCATTGCCATTACATTATCATCATCTAAAATATGATTTGGCACTATGTATCATACATTATCTTCGTTAGAACAAGGAAATATTTATAATTAACTGAATTACTACGTTTTTTTCAGTATCAAAAAGTTAGCAAATTGCTCCCCAGAGGGATAACGATGTAGATAAATCGGTGCCCCCCCCCCCCCCATCTCAACCTCTGCTTGCATGGGTGATAAACAGTACACCACGCCCATATTATCGAAACCACGTCCACTCCGCGGTGGTGATCGGATGCGACTCCGCGAGGGAGCGTGGTGTGCAGGGCTATTCTCCGCGACAACTCCGTCAGGACGCGTGGAGTGATGGTGGAGGGGTTTTTCTTAATCCTCTCCACTCACTCTCCACCCCCACCGCGATGCGTGGGGTTCCGAAAAATCACGTGAGCTGTACTGTAACCAAAATATCTGGAAAAAACTGAAAAATAAGTAACCTTGATATGCTGTAAATGTAAGTATTCCTCAAACATTTTCTGCATACCACCCCTTCTCTTTTCTTTCTGCTGCTACTTTTGATAAAGAAATTTTGTTTTGTCAGTTTCTTACAATAGGGTTTTTTGTGTCAAAATTTATAATTACAGTTAGATTTATTTGACTCACTTCCCCCATTTAAAAATGAAAACCTCAGACCTATTTTAGGCATTTATTTCAGAACATTTTCATTGAACGAAGTTAAACATTACTAAATCTGGCTACAGATTTAAATTATTTGTCTTAAATCAAATATCAACGACACATTCATGCTTGAAAATATATACTAATCTCATGACAAACACAAATATTAAAATATCTGTCAAATATTTCTAGTGGGAGGTTTCCAATGATTTTTCAATGTAGGTATATTAAAACTGTCTAATGTCATATCAAAACAACAAATACCTGACAATTTAAAGAATGGTTTGTACAAGTCAAGATGCCCATTTCTTAATAAAACTGTATAGTATTTGTCAGTAAAAGAAAACCACCTAGATTTGTATTTGTAAAACATGTATACCCCCACTGCAGACCAAAAAGTCTTGAGTCTCACAAATTTAAAAACTAATAAAAATGAGACAAATTGCTATAATGGAATGAGAATTTTACCAGGTATCTTAACATGCCTAAATAAATTTCATTTGTCTAATTCAACTGGTTTTACATTATAATTTTGCTTAATTATGGTAGGAAGTTTTCAACAACAAAAAGGGTCTAAGTTCTAAAAGTTACAAAGTACAGTACAGCTCACGTGATTTTTCGGAACTCCGCGCATTGCGGTGGGGTACTTAATCCCCTCCACTTTAGCTCCGCGATAGCACTCCACAGTGGAGGCATAAATTGGCATAAATATATACAAATCACCACCGCATTTCGGCAGGCACGCCAATGTAAACTCCACCGTGGAGGGGCTAGTCGACATTACTGATTGACATCTGAACAGCCAATGAATGAAGACCACCTATGGAAAGACTGAGACGTCAAGAGTGATTTACAACTGGATACCATCTGAAGAATCAGTCGTTTTTATTTTGATCATATATTTGGACAATAAAAAAATAATTTCAAAAGTCTTGTATATTCAGTACACATTACTGTTTATAAAAGGTTGATCGAATTCTTTTGCAATAAGTTATTGATTTTAATTTATTTCAAAGAAATATGAACAAACTTTTGCACTGACTTGACGAGAAGTACACATTGCTGAGCTTCTCAAGCAGAATAAATTTATCATTTTGTTCCAAAGGAAAGTAATTCTCTGAGAT
Organism: Margaritifera margaritifera; assembly: GCA_029931535.1. Lineage (NCBI taxonomy): Eukaryota > Metazoa > Mollusca > Bivalvia > Unionida > Margaritiferidae > Margaritifera > Margaritifera margaritifera. The sequence goes on along the minus strand of JAQPZY010000681.1, from coordinate 245,685 downwards.
ATGGACAATTAAAATCCAAATTGACATCCGCTTCTGCTTACCCCCCCCCCCCAAACAACAACAAACCTAAAACACTGAATTTACACTGAAATGCAAACCGCGTGCTTATCCTTTAAGCAGTAATAGCAGAGTCACGAGGCTGAATATTATGACTGCATGTATACTGTAAGGGACTGACCATTTAATATACGGGGTTTATATGTTGCTTTGTTTTTTTTCGACCGGAATATTTTTTTTTCTTTCATCACAGTAATTATTTATTTTAAGTGAAATATGGAACGGATTAACGTCTGCTACAAAAATCAGAGAAAGACAATTGTTTTCATGCATTTACCCGACCCCCCCCCCCCACACACACACACGGTTGAAAAATTAAATTGTCTCTCCCTAATAAAGACTTGACTTTAGCGGATGTTCTACAGAAATCAAGGCAGTGACCATTGTGAACACTGTTGTAAAATATTAACAAGGGTTTGCATCAAAGGATGACGTAAGTTTCAGCTTGGGAACAGTGTGTTTTTATCACACGAAGCCATCTGACTTGGCGCGTTGTACTTTACAGCCGCAATTATGGTCCCGCCATTAACAACGGAAGTTTGATAATTGTTAGTAATTAATCTGAACTTGGCTTATTACCAAAATGAAAAATAATATGGAAAATTCTAAAATATGAGATGTTAAGAGATTTTAATTTCCAACAAGTTTAGAGCATTTTGCATGGATGTATTATCTCCACGTGTATCCTATTATTTGCTAATTTTCCTACGGCGAAAATATAAAAATAAAATATACTTATTTAATTATTTTTACGCAGATATTAAAGAATGCAGTTTCCTGTTTGTGAATGTTAGAGCCTTTGGTTATTGAGCGTGTTTCTGTTTCTTACCACTTGCAAACTTTTCCAGATTTCAGTTTACGATAACTTGTGCAGTAGTGATTTGGATTCCATATTTTATGAGAGAGAGAGAGAGAGGGGGGGGGGGGACTTTACTAAGAAGAGTTAATGATCTAAAATTATTCATCTTATTTTTCTGTATTATGCAATAGGAAAACGAACAAAAAAGAAAAAGTTGAACATTAATTTCATCTGATGCGCAAGTTTGTCAAATCAATGGCAAAGAAAACAAACCCGCAGCAGCGTTGCTGTTGTACTTTTAGGTTAACAGTTAGCACATGAAATTAACACATCAATATCAAAGAAAACACGCAGTGCTGATGGCTTCTATTGTGCTAGGTTACTTGCACGTGTCAACTACATGTATCTAGGATGACCTTTGCGACCATTTGTGATTTTTAAAAAAAACCGCTACTTTGGTAATTAATGCAAAATAGTACAGTTTAAAATAAAATAACGATGTAAAATCTTAATAATGCTTTATTTAAGCAATTGGATGTCAGAAAAAAACGTACAATATGTGAATGAGTACTCATGCATGGAGTAACCATCGGAACTTGTGCGATTTTGTTTCACTTCAGTCAGGTATGACTGCAGCTTTGTTATTAATTTGTTCAATGTTTATCGTTCTTTTCATTGCAGGTAGTACAATATCACTGACTTTCATATGATCATTACAATTTTGTATTGCGTTTACCAAAAAAGAAATAAGGATATGAATGCATGTTTAGATTCCGATAACATAGTATTGAAGAAAAAGAAATTAGATTCATTGCGCAAAATGTAGTATTAATACAGTTTACGAGGCATTGTCATTACGTTATCATCATCTTAAATATGATTTGGCACTATGTATCATACATTATCTTCGTTAGAACAAGGAAATATTTATAATTAACTGAATTACTACGTTTTTTTTCAGTATCAAAAAGTTAGCAAATTGCTGCCCAGAGGGATAACGATGTAGATAAATCGGTGCCCGCCCCCCTCAACCTCTGCTTGCATGGGTAATAAACAGTAAACCATGCCCATATTATCGAGACCACGTCCACTCCGCGGTGGTGATCGGATGCGACTCTGCGAGAAAGCGTGGTGTGAAGGGCTATTCTCCGCGAGACTCCACGACAACTCCGTCAGGACGCGTGGAGTGATGGTGGAGAGGTTTTTCTTAATCCTCTCCACTCATCCTCCACCCCCACCGTGATGCGCGGAGTTCCGAAAAATCACGTGAGCTGTACTGTATGCAAAAAACTGAAAACAAGTTGCAATGGACCAAAAATCTAATCAGATCTTCTACTTATGAATACAAATACGTCTGTAAAATTTCATTTCTCTAACATACCATATATACTTGTGTATAAGCTGATACCAACTGCAAACTGCATAGACCCAGATCTGCCATTGCATAATGTGCCAGCAGATCTGTGTCTATGTAGTTTGTAAGGACTAATCAGTAGAACAAACAACATAGACCCTAATCTGCTGGTGCATTATGCGACGGCAGATCAGGGTCTGTGTTTTTTGCATTTGAACCCGGCTTATACGCATGTATATATGGTAAGTGATTTTTGCTAAGTCATGCCAACAAAGTTTTTGTCAAAAAGGCTTAAGTTCAGAAGAATTTTAAATTGTGTGAAGAAAAATAATTGATACTTAATGTAATGACATGAAAATCTAATCAGGTCATCTATATATGCATACACATATGGTTGCCAAATTTCATTAGCCTATGTTGAGCAGTTTTTGCACTATCTTGCTCACAAGAATCTTTGTAAAGATGTATGGATGGACAAAACCAAATCATGGTGAATCTGCTTTAAGAGGTAGGCACATAAAAAGTATGTAAAATATTTTGACATAAACTCCCACATCCCTAACAAGGATTTTATCATCTGAAATAGCTGACCAAGAACTTATTCTGATGGTCAAAGTTAAGCTGATCTTGGAATCCTGTGATTTCTCCATTGTAGATAACCTGTCTAGCAGGCAGAGTCTCCAGAGGCAGTTTAAACAGGCGGTATGTGGCAGATACAAATCTGGCATCACCTAGAGCAGAAAAAAATGTACTCTTCATATAATGTTCATAAAATGAAGAAAATGAATGGGTTAAAGAATACAGTCTTTCCAATGCTAACAGGAACTCATATGAGTTACATTTCACAGTATGAAGCAACTAATAGTGCAATATTTCACCCTGGATAGAATGCCAACCCATTACAGGTTAACCTTCTGCAGATGATGGTCAAAAAGCTTTGCTCAAAGGCAGAAGAGGCATTGCAAAGATGGGACTCAAACACTTACTTTTTAAATCTTGTACCCACACTAGGACTGGATTGCTATACCAATAAACTGGTATAGATCGATATTATACACTGATACAATAACCAATAATCATCCTTAACTGTAATTTTTCAATAAAAAAAATTAAAAAAATCAACAAACACTCAACTTCTCAAAAATTCTGTTCAATAAACAGAATAAATATTTTTTAAAAAAGCAGTCTTCCATATGAATCCATATGAATCAGTCAATTACACACAACAGGAAGTAAACAAAATTGACTTATCAGTCAATCACAACAGGAAGTAAACAAAATTGACTTATCAGTCAATCACAACAGGAAGTAAACAAAATTGACTAAACAGAGCTACATGTCTTAATCAAAGTTTTGCATGGAACATGTCAGTGTAATATGTCTTAAATTAGGCAAACACAACAAACAATTTAGTGGTAAACATGCTCGAATAGCATTATATATGTATCATCAATAGCATTATATATGTATCATCAATAGCATTATAAATGTATCCTCAATACATATTGTGTAAGTTGCTTGAATAGCATTATATATGTATCAATACATATTGTGTAAGTTGCTTGAATAGCATTATATAAGTATCATCAATAGCATTATATATGTATCATCAATAGCATTATATATGTATCATCAATAGCACTATATACGTATCATCAATACATATTGTGTAAGTTGAGTATCCTGATATTTATCATATTGGAAGTGATACCCAACCCTACGCAATCATGAGGTGAAGCTGCATGAAATTACTTGGTGTTTTCACATTTTTTACAATTTACTTCTATAAAAATGTAAACATTTTCAAATTTCTTCTTAAAATTTAGATTAACCAATTGTATGTGTCCAAGAATAATGAAAGTTCCACCGAGTGATGATACATATTTACTTCTGCCTATTGAAGAATTACAGCTGTGCTGGTTTAATTTAAAAATGAATGACTTTAGCCATCCATTCCATCCTCATTCCTAACACATGCTACAAAGAGGACATTAAAATATAAGGAAAAGTAAGAAAAATATTTCCATTATTTTTTGGAAATTTATATGGACAATGTTTTTGAATGTCTTTTCCTCGTAATCTGTGATGTGATTCAAGCTAAAGAGCACTACCATTCCTGGTTGAACAGAAAACGCCTATTTCAAAATGACACAAGTTAGTTTCAAAAAGATTCCTGGATAAGGATTTTGTAAGAGAACTGTCTGCATGTTATTTTATGAAATGTGGCCTAAAATGCTATAAACCAACTTAACTGTGCTATTTATTTTATTTACATTTGCTCGAGAACAACCAGCAAAAATAAGTCATGATTATGCTTTATAAAGAAATAAAATATTCAAGCAGCGACATATCCATGAAATTAAATCACCACAAACACGTTTTATATTGAAAACCACCAAAAATGTCAGTAATTGTGCCAAAAAGATAATACAGGTTGATAGAATATCATAGTTTAGTGACTTAATTAAGGATTGGAGAATAGTGGTTGGAAAATAAATTAAACACTGATTGATTTCAACTCCTTGGAAGATGTGTAATCCATACTTAGTATTTACAGTTCTTATACTTGATGGTAACATGAAGAAAGAAGAACACAACCCATTTATGACAAACCCCTATGGAAGACAAATTTTATTATGCACAGGGAACAAAAAATGCATCAATATATGACACACGCTTTCATCATCAGAATTAAGAAAACTTCAATGTGCGTTTGGTTTAAAATACATTGGCAAATTACAAGACTATTTTAATATGGGGTAATAACAACTTAGTCACATTTTGACAGCAAAAAGTGAAAATCAGACTTGATCAATGACTTCTTAATATTTATCCACATACCAAATTTCATTGCAATGCATGAAGTTCTTTATCCACATACCAAATTTCATTGCAATGCATGAAGTTATTTATCCACATACTAAATTTCATTATAATGCATGAAGTTATTTATCCACATACCAAATTTCATTGTAATGTATGAAGTTATTTATCCACATACCAAATTTCATTGTAATGTATGAAGTTATTTATCCACATACCAAATTTCATTGCAATGCATGAAGTTATTTATCCACATACCAAATTTCATTGCAATGCATGAAGTTATTTATCCACATACCAAATTTCATTGCAATGCATGAAGTTCTTCAAAAGTTACTGAACAGAAACAAATTCATAAGGAAAGGGCAAAGTTCTAAGTCATATAGCAGCTATAACCCAGTCAAAATTTGTCATCAGGAGTTGAAAACTGAACTTGATTCGAGTGTTTTCAATAACAGACCTCAAATAAAACTTAAAACTTACTGAGCTGAAATAATTTTGTGAAATATGGTACATGTGACTAACATAATGTAAATGATGGAAGGATATGGCTAATACAAAGTCCTCTCAGACTAACATAATGTATATGATGGAAGGATATGGCTAACACAAAGTCCTCTCTGACAAACATAATGTAAATGATGGAAGAATATGGCTAACACAAAGTCCTCTCAGACTAACATAATGTAAATGACTGAAGGATATGGCTAACACAAAGTCCTCTCTGACTAACATAATGTAAATGATGGAAGAATATGGCTTACACAAAGTCCTCTCATCAAAATATAATAACAAATTTTTACCAAACCTTTGTAACAAGCATTGAGACTGTTTAAATCACATCATGTAACGACAAACAAATTTATTTCTTGAGATTCAATATTATTTTTATAAGTATTTGTAATCATAAAAATTGAATGGCAAGGGCAGAACAATGATGCATAGTTAATGAATTTCAACTTGAATCAGTACTTTGCTCTCCATAGAAATTGACAAAATCAGAGTTTCTAATAAGAAGAGTACACTGAATTTTGATGAGCAATCTATTCATTCACTTAATAATGACACATTTATTAAAAGGTTGTGTAACAGACACTCAAGTGTAGAACAAATACAATCACATAGCAAGGGTGTGTGTATATATGTGTGTGGTATGAATCTGATGTAAATTAATAGTTACAGAGAGGATATTTGCTTGAAACGAGTGAATAACGGATATATTTCATCAAGTGGATGAAAATACTTAAGTTTTTCACCCATGAGATGAAATGTATCCGTTATTCACTCAGAGCAAGCAAATATTCTTTTTATTTTATGCTCAAGCGTATTGTATAGGAATTTGTATCTATAACATGCTGAAGTAGCTGCTTTCTTACTGTATCCCGCACGATAATGTCAGCAGTTTACCGTTTATGTTCTGCTGTTTTGTGTATATTTGGACATAAATATCAGTAGTTACATAATGCTCCTTCCCAATTCAAGGTAAAACAGCAGATAAAATTTTTTTTTTTTTTAAATTGTATCAATGGTTGGATTTGAACCCGGTTCGCCTGGATGTGAAGCGGCCTTCTTTACATTTACACCATGAAAGCGTCATACAAAATGTTCAAAATTTCTTACTTATGATGTTATCAATGTCTATTGATGGCCAGTGAAAAAATATGAACTTTTTTCACCCCAGTGAACAAAATGATAATTTTTCACTGTGAAATATCACAATTATTTCACTCAAAAAATCCAGTAATTCACTGCCTAGCATAAAATAAAAAATGATAATCTAATCATAAAGTTTCAAAGAATTATTTATCACTCATAAGAAACAGTTTTACATAAATATATATATATTTTTAAATGGCACTTTTAACACAACATTGGCTATATCATGCAGAGGAAATGGGAGCTAAATGCCTTTCCCAAGGACACACCAAGGCAGCTTCTCAGTCTGGGCTGGGAATGTATCAAACCTGCCACCCTTGGATTATGAGTCTGGCACTCAGCTGAGCTATTATGACTTTGCTTTACATAAATAAATGAGATTAGTGTGTAGATCAATTGCAAGGTTACTCAATGGTCATATAGTTTAATAAAGGTAACTATGATCAGTGCATAATACACTTGCTCTGTGTTTAATAGTTCTTTGTGTAAGCACCAGTATGGAATGGTTAACTTGACTCTAGTTGTTACTGACCAATGGGTCTCAATAACCTTGGCCTTTGTGTCTTTGGTCAATGTATGCTGTCTTGAACTAGACTTTTTGTGCAGAGACCATTACATTATTATCGGACTTACCATGACCTGGACATTTAGACCCTAAATTCTACTGCTTTCTTCTTTACCATATGTGCAAGCCATTCACAAAGTTTGGTCAAGCAATTTGCTCTAGAACAATAGTTACTGTGCAAACATGTTTAATTTCAGTTAAAATGATCTTGCCTTTGATCTTCTGACTCAAAAAGTTTCTTATATTTAGTGCAAGCCCTCTACAAACTTTTGTCATGGTACATAGTCTTGAACTAGAGTTATATTCAAAAAAACATCTAACTTCTTTCAGTCACACTAACCTTGACATTTGATCTTTTGACCACCAAATCAATAGGCTTCTTTATGACCCAAAATAGATCTAAATATTATATGCCAAAATATTTTTCAATTTGAAGCCAGTGACCTTGACCTCTTACCTTTTTCATGACAAAGTCAATACTCTTCTTCCCTACTCTAAATGCAAGCTATCAACACAGTTTAATCCAAGTTTGTGATGTAGAACTAAAGTTTTTGAGCTAAAAAAAATTTCTTCTTTCAGTCTCATGGATCTTAATTTTTGACCTTTTGACCTCATAACCAATTGGCTTATTCCTTACCTCTAGGACAAACAAGTCACAAAGTTTGGTCCAGGTCTGTGATGCAGAAGTAATGGTATTTCATGTAAACTGGTTTTCTTCTTTACTGTATTAGTAACCTTGACCTTGGACACTTTGATGCCTAAGTCAACAGGCTTCTACCTCACCTCATGTACAAGCCATCCACAAAGTTTGGTCCAGATCTCTGATGTAGAACTAATGTTATTGTATGGAAACTAGTTTCCTGCTTTCAGTCCCTGTGACTCAATCAGCTTCTTCCTTACCCCAAGTGCAAGCTATCCACAAAGTTTGGTAAAGGTAGATGGTGTAAAACTAAAGTAATTCTGTGGAAACGAGAAAGGTAACAGGTGGACAGATGGATGCCAAAATAATATTTGCTCCTTATTTTGGCTGGCATATACAATCTGTCAAGTAAGATTTTTTTAATGATAATATTGTCATTAATAAAGTTTTATAAAAATAGAACAATTTAAAAGTCTTGCTAGTTTTAATATTATATGTCTTTTATTTTTATTTTTTTAAATATTCTCTTATCCATGTTCATTTGTTTAAAACTGGCTTTACAGTGCATAGGCAAGTTTTCTCACATTATCCATACATATGCAATATATGTTACCTTCCTTAAACACATGTACACATGTTCTCATGATAAGAAATGTCAAATCCAAAAAAGATGTATTAAAAACTCTGCACAAGATTATTAAATTTCCAAATTTTAAGTGTTTGTGTTGCTTATTTTAAATAATTATTCTCAGGGCTCAGGAAAATCATCAGCCACTTGTCCTGACTGGGTACAACTTGACTGGGTTGAATGCATTTTCTACCTTTACCAAGCACCAAAGTTCAACATTGCTTAACATTTGGCATGCGTCAGTTATAAATAGCTTATGCCTAATCTGCCTATTTGTTGTCAGTCTAGAACATGCTGCAAAGAAAACTACGTCATTTTTTTATGATGTAAACTTGATACTAAAATGGGTAAATATTATGAACATATTATGTTGCAGTTTCACACTTAGCCCTTGATTTCTTAATGGCGTTTGCATTTACAGTGACACTTTTCAGTAACAGAGGCATTACACTCATACCTGTGATTCTACCGGCGGTAGGCCAAAAATACCGTTTTAAAGGCCGTCTACCACACATACCGTTTAGTAGTCAAAATCTACCGGTTTTGAAAATTTCAAGGAAATTTTTTGTTTGTTTGTAAAAACCCGTTTTTTTTATGCATTCTATCAACACATTCGGCTAAAACACGGTATTGGTGCTGATAAAGGAATTTTCATGTTATATGCATGAAATAGAAAAATTAAACAAGATATGAACCAATTTTAAAGATTGGTAAGCCTGGCATATACCTCTCTTACTTTCCTGAAAATTTCAAGAGGTTAGTGTAACCCATTGTTGAGATATGCATGGAAACAAGCTCTAAAAATGGCCATTTTTGAGCGTTATGTAGTCTCACTCGAAAAAAGCTTGAATATAAAATAGAGAATTCTCTAAATATCATACTGAAATTATGCATTTATTGGTCTGGTTTTATGCGGAATTCTATCCTGCAAATATTGCTTCTTGAATTAAAGAAATCGGTAAAATATTATGGATTTTATAAGCAAAATACCGTCAGTAGAAGTTTTGTTTCAACACTGAAATTCAAACACTAATCTGTTGTTATATGCCAACATTTTGTACAAAATAACATTCATTATAACTTTTATTGACATCTAGAACTCGACTTTATATTATAATAAGTAGTAAAACCATTTAAATCACATGGCTAGCCAAGATATTCGATTGAGAGCTTGTTCTTTGTCAAACTTTCCAGTTCTAAATTTTGTAGTGTCTGTAACCTTTACAAGTTTATATGGCAATAATTTTGTTGTTTCATTATGGAAAAGTATAAATCCTACAAAGGCTCATGTGTATCCATGTGATGTCCAAGTTGGCCAAAATTGGTGGTGCTGTATTGTACCATTAAAAAACAGCAACTCAATAAAAAAAGTTACAGACACTACACAAACAGGTATAAAAATGAAAGATAAAAGTATTGTTCTACTTGTCATTAAAACATTGTTTTTCTCAATAGAAAGTTCCATCTTATGTGATGTAATGTTGCATCATCTATTTACCTCTGCAGCCAAGAGCAAAAAAGTGATGCAATAACTCTCTTGATTGAATATTGCATCATTCTTGCAGCACTGTCTGTTTGAGTAATTTACTACAAGACAATGTAACCTGAATTTCTTATCCTAGAAGAAGCTGCCTAATTACTTTTTCTGTTCTTTACCATGGTACATCCCTAAGACATGGGAAGACGACAAAAGCAAACCTCTGGGAACAACTCTGGTAAGTTTGTATTGAATGGTAAACCACACTCTTAAATTGTAGTGTCTGTAACCAATATCCCCTTTTTATACTGTCTATGACTTTATCCCTGAGGGAAAATAAGGCGAAACATGAGGAGCTAAAAAGGGTTGATAGAGAAAGAAGAAAAGATGCAAGACTACTAAAAAAACAGCAATCACTTTCCGATTCAAATCTTCAACAAGAATTAAGAAGGAAAAAACGTGAAGAAATGAAAAGGTATCGCCAGAAAAAGAAAGAAAAAGCAGCCCTGGCAATATCGGTTAATAAGAGTGTTGATTTAAGAAGTCCGAAAACTGCTGAATTAAGTAGAAAGAAGAAAGAAGCTGTGAAAAGAACCCAAGCATGGAGAATGCGTATCAAACTGAATGAAAGTATACAGCAAGAGTGTATTCAGACTGATTGTGAAATAGGAAATACTGGGTCAGCCAGAGATTCACCAATGAATAAAGTGTTACCTAAAGCAACTCTGTACAGACAATTAAAAAAGGTAAAGGAAGTATTACCAAATACCCCAAAGAGAAAAGCAGTCATCATAAGTAAATTAATTGAATCTCCATCAACATCAAAGTTTCTAAATAGGAATATAATGATAATGACACCGGATTGCAGAAAAAAACTTGAATTGACAGATACTGTTATACAATCTGTGTCAGAGAGCATTTCAGAAGTGAAAACAAGGAAAGGGGGTGCAAAGAAACATGCATACAACATCATTTGTGACGCATTACTGAAGAAATATAAAAGACACAGACTAAAAAAGTATTTCAAAGTATCAGTGAAAGGGCAAAAACCTAGTTCTACATGGTGGGAGACGAAACAAAGAAAAAGAAGAAGGGATGCACTTAACTCTCCATTAAAGAAATCTGTGAAAGATTTTTTTCTAAGTCCAGAAATCAGTAGGGAAGTGCCTAATAAACGTGAAACTGTGATTTAGTAAGAAAAGGTGGTCAAAAAGAAATACTTCAAAAACATGTGATGACTATGACATTAGAAGAAGCCTACAAAGACTACAAGTTAAGGAACCATAGTCACAAAATAGGATTAACTTCATTTTCTAAATTGAAACCAGTGAATGTTAAAAAGGTGTCTGAAACAAGCAGAAGATCATGCTTATGCCAAAAGTGCTGTAACGTGGCCCTAAAAAGTGAGGCACTAACAAATGTAAAAAAAGCAGTGAAAGAAAATGGAGATTTGGATGAAATTTCAGTAGATAAGAAAAGCTTAAGTGATGCTACTTTTTGTAAATACGACACCAATCCAGCTATTAAATGTTTAAGAAGAGAATGCAAACAATGCGGTGTGAAATGTTTGCAGAGTTACCTTAAACCATTTGTTGAAAAGTATAGTGACAGGCAGATATCATGGCATCAATGGGAAAGTATAGAAATAGCAAAAGATGATAAAGTAAAGCGTTGCGTCTCCTGTGTGCCTAAAGAAACAGACATAAAAACATTAATTACATGCTTAGAAACTGACATGCAAGAGTATCCAGAGCACGTTTTCAGGGCCAAATGGCAACAGCAACAGATGGGAATTTGTGTTGATAGAATTGGTGAGGGTTCTATTGCTATGGTCATGGACTTTAGTGAGAACTATGGGTGTGTTTTTCAAAGTGAAGTACAATCTGGATTCTTCGACAGGAACCAAGTTACAATACATCCAATCATGTGTTACTATACAGAAAAACAGGGAGAAAAAGAATTCAAGATAAAGCATGCCATTATTGGCATCAGTGAAGAAACCAAACATGATGCAGACTTAGCTATCACTTTTGAGAACAAAGCTATAGAAATTCTGAAGAAGAAAGGTGTGAAAGTAGAGGAGATCCATGAGTGGACAGATGGCTGTGCTGCCCAGTATAAGGGGAAGAAAGCCTTTGCTGACATAAGTCTGAGGAAAAAGCCATCTGTAACACGAAATTATTTCGAAACATCACATGGAAAGAGTGTTTGCGATGGTCTCGGTGTGACAGTCAAGAATGCTTGCTACAGAGCTGTAATCAGCAATAGAAAGGTGATAGGTTGTGCAGAAGATGTATATCATTTCTGTACAGAGAAACTGAAAATGGAAAATACAGATAATGAAGCTAAAACAGTTTCGAGAAGGGAGTTCATCCTTGTTAAAGATGTTGAGAGAAATAGAGAAGAAACTGATGTGCAAACACTGCAAGGTACAAGAAAATTACATGCTGTAAAGTCAGGAAGCAATGATTATGAACTGAGCATAAGAAATCTGAGCTGTTATTGTGAGCAATGCATGAAGGTTGACGGGAGATGCAACTTCAGCGAAAATGTTAATGCCTGGGAAATGAGAAAGTTAGTACTCAATAAAGATAATTTAAGTCAGAAAGGAAAACAACTTAAAGACAAGAATCCATCAACAATAGAAAATAATGACAAGAAAAGAAAACAAGGAAGTAACCAGAAAGATCATAACTCAGCAACAAGCGAAAAGCCTAATAAGAAACGGAAGTCAACAGAAAGACAAAACATTGTGACAAAGAAGATCAAAGTTGACAAAAAAGCACCAACCAACACAGAGAAACCAATAGAGAAATACCACCCTGGAGAATTTGTTGCTGTAGGACTTAAGCCAAAGAAGGGACCTCTAGATGTATACTTAGCAGAAGTAATAGACATTCTTCATAACGAAGTTAGACTTAAATACATGAGAAAGTCTGGCAACATGTATGTTTGGCCTGAAAAAGATGATTATTCACAAGAGGCTCTAGATGCTATCTTGTACAGGGTAAAAGCTCCACAAATAGTCAATGAAAGGGGTCATTTCAAGTTTAATGCAGCTGAATTGTCTAAGCTCAAGTCAAATCTGGAAAAAAATCATAAGCACTTCTATTTGAAATGACAATATAAAGTCAAGGTTTAATGTGTAGTGTCTGTAACCTTAAGATCAATCACATATGGGTCTGTGTTTGAGTCAGCACCTTGGGTTGAACAATACTTTAGTGACTATGATTTATTGAACATTCATTATACTTCAATATTTTACTCTTACAAACACTATTTAGTATTAAACTTTCAAGTGCTATTTACCAGTTCATAATTTTAACACAAGTATTGGACATATACCTGTTACAATGTGGTTTTATCATTTTATTAACTAATCAACATTCATTTAATGAATAATTCTAGTCAATGTGTTCATGTTGAATTATTTTTGAAGTGAATTTTATGGAGATATGTATGGTTCTGCAGCTGTATTGAAATGCTATAGTTTTGTAGTGTCTGTAACCAATTTTATGGACAATGTACTTCTGACTCTTATGGAAGTTTGCAATACTTTTGGCCAGTATTAATGATTTTGTTTGTTTAAATATTCTTCTTGGTGTTAGATAAATGCCTAAATAAGATTATTCTATGTCTTTTATGTTTGTTATGCAAAAGTTTCATGGTTAGGTTTTTTTTTCTTAGTGATACCTTTGTCATAGATGTTTTGATTTTGTTATTAAGTTGTTTACCACTTCCAGTTATGTTGTTTACTTTAAATGTTGATATCCTGTTACTGATGTTACTGTGAAAAAAAATAAAGTTTTAAAGTTTTCATGCTGTTTTTCTTGCATGTTATACACCAAGTGTAGTGTCTGTAACTGTTGTTATACCAATGAATTGAAATAATGGTTAAACAAAATCGCATGCATGTTCAAGCTAAATCTAACTTGATCTGACTAGGGGACACCCTAGGGTATATAATGAGCTTCATTGAAATGTTCTATCAAACATTTCAATTTTTTAAGTGAGTGAGACTACTCTCAGCACCAATACCGTGTTTTAGCCGATTAGATAAACCAGCCAGAACCAGTCTTCTAATGGGAGCCGGAAATGTTCGACCTATGATATGACCGGTGCGACGATGCATGGTTAGCATGGGTACACAGATGCGGCTAATTGATTACCTTATTGTTGTAATTTGGAGAGTTTAAGGCCAAACGCTGGATGTTGTTTGAGGAGTTATAAGTAATAAAAGGATCAAAGGTATTCCTTGATGACAACGATTCTTTGAGTAAAACTCGGCTGATCTGTCGTGGAAGGCCAGTAGCAAAGGTCCCGACTTTGGATTGTGTCTTTCATGCAAATTGGATTTTAAGATAGCATACTAAATTATTTTCTTTAAATATAAAAATATTTGAAATGAGCTTGGAGCAGTATTGGAGATCAGTCAGCAGCCTCAGAAACCCAGCAACAGGAAAACTTAAGTTAGAACTTCTTTCCAGACTGAGTGTAGTTGTCCTATCATTGCCACATTCCAATGCTGACACAGAGAGGACATTCTCCATTCTTCGGAAAATCCAGAGTGATTCAAGGGGAAGTCTGGACCAGAAAACTATTGAGAACCTACTAAGTGTGAAGGTTAACAATCACACTGAATGTCACCAGTGGTCACCAGACAGTGATCTTCTGAAGGAAACTAAAAATGCCTGTGGATTTTATAAAAAATCTTTGCAGTGAACTGTGAGATGTACAACTCTTCCTTTTTCATTTAATTAACAATATACTGGCTCATACTAACTAACTATTATTGTAACATTTTCCATCAGATTCTGAATCTGAATCATGTTCAAAATTTATTTTTTATTATAATATGAGGAGAATACATATTATGTGACAAAATGAACTTGTTTTGTTTTCAATCTCCTTAAAACATGTAAAATTTATGCAGATAAAAAATCTACCTTTTTAGAAGCCAATCTACTGATCAAAATTTGTAAATCTATTGGTTTGAAATCCTGGTTCTGTCACAGGTATGCACACTGATGTGGAGAAAGATTCCGTTTCAATGAGCTGTCACACATCTTTATGAGTCAGACCTCTTAGAAGTTAAGAGACAGAGAATGTCAAACTTTGTGTGATTTTTCATCTGGTCAGGCAATGTTACAGTTGCCACAGGTCACCATTATTTTCAAGACTGAAGCTTTATTGATACATTGTCATGCCATAGGGAAGATGCCAGCAGATATAAGCATGTAATTACTTTTCACCAGAAAAATGTTGCTAACTTACATATGAAATGGGTATTTTAACTGTCTCAGCCGATTCCCATCAACTTTCACATAATGCATACTGTTGTAATCTATTTATAAAGCAGATAATGTAAAGACAACAGCCGATTGGTCAAAATCAAGTTAGGGTAATGACCTAGAAATGTTCTAATTCTTTTGGCCAATCAGCAATCTTTTTTTTTGATGGTGCCCATGTGCAGCTCTCTGTAATGGAGGTTTGACTAAAATGAATCATTTAGTATGAAAGTTGGTGGAATTGAGACTGTTTGAATTCTTCTTTCAAATGCATGTTACTGACATTTGTCTTGTGAAAAGTAATTACATGCTTATATAAATAGATGCAGTTATCTTAACTTGGGCATGACAGTGTATTAAAAAAGCCACTCAGTCTTGAAAATACTAGTGATCTGATGCAAGCGTAACAATGTCTGACCAGATGAAAATCATACAATTTTGACATTCTCTGTCTCTTAATTTCTCCCAACATGGTCCCTCATTAAAAAGCATTTAGTACATAGTCCCTTGTTATAATGCCAACCAGTACAACATGGTCATTCATTATAAAGACCCTCAGTACACTATGGTCATTCATTATAAAGACCTTCAGTACAACATGGTCCCTCATTAAAAAATCCCTGGTACAACATGGTCCCTTGTTATAATGCCAATCAGTACAACATGGTCATTCATTATAAAGACCTTCAGTACAACATGTTCCCTCATTAAAAAGTCCTCAGTGTAACATGGTCCCTTGTTATAATGCCAATCAGTACCTGGTCATTCATTATAAAGACCTTCAGTACAACTTGGTCCCTCATTAAAAAGTCCTCGGTGTAACATGGTCCTTTGTCATAATGCAAATCAGTACAACATAGTTATTCATTGCTCATTATAAAGACCCTCAGTACAACATGGTCTTCAATAAAGAGCACTCAGTACATGGTCCCTCATTATAATGCCCATTAGTACAATGCAGTATCTCACTCTAAAGCCCTTCAGTACAACATGGTCAGTCATGAAAACTGATAAGAACCAATTACAATGCAGTTTCATATAATTAAAAATATTTTTGTGGTTTTATGTACAACAGACTCTATTATGCTACAACCTTGATTGTAAAATACCTTTTTAGTCAATATATGATGGTCCAACTAATACTGCTATAAAATGTTATGGCTCCCATGTACATAATTATATCGAGAACGTAGTTTTCTGACAGCAGCTTATGGCATAATATGGAACAGGCCCAACTATGCAGAAACTACCTTATATGTCAAAACATGGATTCTTACCAAGCACCTGTTTGAAGTCCTCTCTTTCTATTGGAATTTGGGATGCTGTGACAAGCCTTGGACGGCTAAAACCAATCTCCTCAGCCAAACGATAAAGTTCTTTCCACCAAAGAGCACCAGATATACATTCTCCTGTAATGGTTAGGAAGTATTATACATTACAAGTGGTTATATTTATTGTTACTGTGTCATCATTTCATTAAATCCAATCACTGAGTTACTTGACACACTATTAAACACAAGATCGACAATTTACGTGTATGATTTCATGGAACTGTCATACAGGTAAAAATTCACTTGCTTTGTACTCCCATGCATGCTGTTCTGAGAGCTTATCAGGATACTGCTACAACCTACTAGAGAGCTCTGGATCAGATTGGATAATTTCTATTATCCGATACTGAACACAATAATGTTGCGACCTGGTTGGTTAAAATGTTTAGGCACTGGGGTCTCCTTCTTATTACAGATGTCCCTTAAGTGTTCTTTTATTCTCACTTTTCACTACTATTTGATGTATACTGTAAACCTACTGATAAACATTGATATCTACATTATGATTCCTACCACCCCTACCATTGTAATCTTTATTTTGGTTTGTTATAGAGATTAATTTATGAAATTAAATACCAATAAATGTGCAAACTTTGAGAGAGGCAAATCAACAAATTTAATTACCCACAAAAATGTTTTTGTTTTTTTTTCCTCACACAAAATCAAAAATATTGATATCCAAGAAAATTGATGAAACCACTGTAATCTTAATTTGTACCATATTAAATGTAATATTTGATTTGTGAACTTGACAAAATTTTATTTGGGTTAATTTCATGAGGTGAAAGCTGCTCATAATAAGTGCACATCAATGATATCACCATTCCATGTCCATGTATCTACAGTCTAAAAGAGTTAACTCCCTTTGTCCATTTTGGTAGCTCTCTTATTCTGGCATTGCATTCTCTCTCTCCAAATATGGTTGCATCATATAAAACATATTATTTAGACTTACAGGTATTTAAGCCACAAAGTAAAGCAGTTATGTCAGACACCAAAAATATGTGGAGATAAGTTCCAAGAAAATCATGATATTCTACACAAATTTTAGAAAATGCTTCCCTACCAAGAAGCATGTTTAATCAAGAAATATGTTCTGTTAAAACATCATTGTTACAAACCAAGCAATAAAAAGATATTATAAAATCTCAACAAGGATGAAATTTTGATATATAGTGAAATTGGAGCCTTGTGCATCAAGTGCCAACAGAGCCTGGTCTATGCAGTTTGCAGTTGGGTACATTTTGTACACAACTAAATGCACTATATATGGTAGTATTTTTATCTCTTCATGAGTCATTAAAATGTAACTTTGCCCAAATCTAAAAAATTGAATAATGTCGAACAAATTTTAGATCATGATTTCCAATGAAAATTATATTATATATAAAAATTCTAGCTACAGCAATGCAAACTGTGATTTTTATAAATGTCAGGTTAACCCAACCAATGGATAAATGTGTCTAAATAGTCAAATTTAAACTGATCACAACAAAATCTTTCCATTTCAAGCATCACACTGAAACAAGGAGTAACAATTCCAATTTGACCTACTACCCAGATTTTACTTGCCCAACAATGATTTCTAGTTATCCAGGCTAGTTGGGCTATGAAATTGTAGTCTTCTGAGTGAAGCATTAACCAAATAATTACAAGTCAGATATAAACAAAACTATGCTGTACATGATTTTCTACAAAATATACGTTTTCACAAAATATCAGCATACAGAATAACATTTCTTGTTCCTGTATTTATTTATAATCAAAGTACAACCAACAACAAACAGAGTAAACCCAGATCTGCTACTGTGTCTTATGCAGGCTGATTAAGGTTTATGACCTCTGCTTTAAATAATGCTAGCAAAAAGAGTATCCTTGGTAATTTATGCTGCTTTATCATTGCTGCATACCCCAGAGGACTTCATGTTTGCGAGCACTCTCTGATACTTCTCTGTCCGCATAGACATCACTGAAATACAGCTCTCCTCCAACCTGATATATGAAATAGTAAACTGAATAAATAATTTAACATTACTATAGAAAATTACTTCTGATGTAAAAGAAATAAGTAATATATTCTATATAAATACTATCTGTTAGAGAGGATCAGCAAGTTATGTGTATTTGGTTTCTCTTTTCTTTGTAGCTTGCTTTTATCAATATTTAAAATGTAAAAGTACTAATGCATTATTCTATAGTATACCAAATAAAGGTCATAACAACATTTCATATTTAAAGTTCTATCTGCAACTGTTATTCATCACCATGGTTCCAATAATCCAATGACCTTGACCTTTAACCCTACACCCAAAATATAAAATATCATGTCACCTGAACCTAATTACTATATCTGACAACAATTCATTGATGTCATTTAGAACTTTACATCTATTAAGTCTTGTAGTGAAAAGCTCATGTTGATATTACTATCCCTTAAGGAGAAGTATTGATAACAAGATTTTCAAAATTACCACCATGGCAGACATACTGTATGTCCGATTAGCACCATTTTCATTGAAGACCAACTAGACATCATAAGAGGTCATCTGGAGAAACTGTCAATATGACTTTCTGTTCTAGAGGAGTTTCAATAACAAGGTTTTCAAGATGGCTGCCAAGGTGGCCATACTGGATGTCAGATTGGCACCATTTTCCTTTAGGACCAACTAGACATCATTAGAAGTTATTAGTAAAAATGCCATGTCAACATGACCAACCATTCAGAAAGAGTAAGTGACAACAAGATTTTCAAGATGGCCACTGTATTGGGCATATTGGATGTCTGACCGGCACCATTTTAATTTAGGACAAACTAAACCTTGATATTAATGCATGTGTAAAATTTCATGGCAATCCTCCAAGCGGTTTAGAAGTAGTGGTGATAACAACCCTTGTGTCGATGGACGACAGATAATGAACAAAAGGATATGACCAGTAGAGCTAAAAAATATACATACCTTTAACACTTTATAAGCTTCTGATAGCACACTCTTCTTATCTGGAGAAAGATTGACCACACAGTTTGAACTGCAAAACAAGTAACCAAACATAAATGCCCATCTTTACGTAATAAAGACAGCTAACTAAAGATTATCCTTTAACTAATAAATTCTGGTATCTGTGTAGAAACTCTAGTCAAATCAATCATTTGATCATTCAATTGCCCTAGAGATACATACAGCAGGATGCCAAAATTATCCCCATATAATTTGCATTTGAGTGTTGGGTGATTGTTATCAGTACGAGGATACACTAATTCACAGGTGACAGCTACTCATTATCTGATTTAGTAATCCCAGTCAATACTAACAACCCCTCAGGGTGAATCTTTAAAGAAGCAAGTCTCATGAATGTTCCTCTTTTGTCAACACAATGACATATGGTAGCATTTTTTTTCATCTTCAGCTTGACAAACTGATCTTCAGCTTGACAAACTGAATGCCTATAATTTAGTATTATGCTTTTTCATTGGTCTGTAGAAGAAATGGGCACTGTGCTGTAGAACATGTGATGGCTGTTTCTATTGGCTTACTTTGAATAAAGAAATACTGCAAGTGAATAAAACCAATCATAAGTGTTGTTGTATACTATAAAGCCTTGTGGGGTATTGGCTACTGCGTGAAAAAGAATTCCACATGGAACGTTTACAGTTACTAGAAGGTTTAGACACTGGATTAATATTGTAATGGTTTAAACTCAGATAAACATCAAATATGGATACATTTTTGGTCATGGGGCAGCCCAACTACTTAAATACTGATGGTCAACAATATACCACAATACAGGAAATTATTGGATTATCTTGTATTTGCTGATCTTAAATAGATCAAACAAGGGTGTACACTTGTGTGACACTTCCCTTTAGTAGGACTGATGAAAGGTTACAAGTATTGTGTACAATCAGGACTAATGTGTCTTATTACCCTTGATTATCATTACACTGAAGATCTCCAATGAACGGCAGTGCAGGATAGTAACATATTTTCCATCAGCAGGACCAACGATCATTTTAAAAATAATATCAGTATATATCAATTGAACTTGTGTCATTCCTTTGAATTTTGTTTTTCTTTAAATTTCAGTCTTGAATAATTAATCTGAAGACTTGCGTTGGACTTGTAATTATCAGGACCAAAAACTAGTTTGTAAATGGTTTACTTCTCTTATTTCAATAAAACTTCAATATCAAATCAAAATGCAGTGAAGAAATATCTGTTTCTGTGGAGATTTCTATATGAGGTTTTCTCTTCTGACAAAGACTTATCAATCATACAAACACTTGTACAGAGACACATACACATATACACACATATACACATACACATGCATACAAGTAATACAAATACAAGAGAAGTGAAAATCATTGATTAATCCATAGAAAAAAAAGAGAAAATCTATTCTTAAAGGACACAAAGGTTTCGTCTTAAATCATACAGTTAATCAGAGTTTCAAAACTGGTTTCCCAGTGACAACCATGGATTTAAAAAAAAATTATAGAAGAATAGGTAAGAGGAGGGTACACATCCCCTTAACCCAGAGCTGGCCCTGTTTCTGGTCTCCTAATGTATATGAAACAGCTTCGAGTTTTGTGTAATGCAGATTAGGGTCAGCACATGATTTATGCATGGATGGGATTTAGACAAAGAAATATTATTCCCACAAATCCAGTTGAAGTAGAGTAACCTGCACTGTTATGAAGCTGCTGAACAACCTGGGAAGGTAGCCTGTTGTGTTCCTGATATAGGTCTCACCAGATCAAACTGAGCCCTTTAGTAAAAAAGGTCTCTGAAGGAAAAGCATGAGAATACCATCTCTGACCTCCATCTCACTGCTTGGATGATGTAGGAAGTAGTTGCATTAAGGCTGTGTTAATAGTGACTGCACTGACCTCTTTAGATATGCATACGAAATTAAACTGGACCTGGGTTAGTTCCTTGAAGGCTGATCATCAGATAATCCATTATATCCTAAGCCTGGGTATATATATATATATATATATATATATATATATATATATATATATATATATATATATATATATATATATATATATTGTCCGTCCCTGCTGTGTACAGTAAGAACAAAAGAACAAGTGAGATGTAACTCTTCCGATTGACTCAGTTCGCTTTAGGTCCAGGTACCACTTTTGCACCCTGATAGGGTCCTGTAGATGTACCTTAGACAAAGGGTACAAAGACAGCAATGTCAAGACAACCGACTGATTCCCCATGAGCAGGAGTCTCTTCTTGGCAATGAGAGCAGGAGAAGTCATCAGAGAAATTTAACCCATGCTATAGAACTGCATTGAAGTTCAGGTTGACTAACAAAGCCTGTATTATAAACAATTCTGCCTGCTGTATGATGAGAAGGAAGCAGGTCCTGTACAAGAACTAAGTCGTGAAGGCTCTGGAACATGGCTGAAAGGGTGCCTCAATCAACCAAGCAAGTAACCACAGGTGATTCCATTTCCTACAAAGCACCAGAGACTGGTCAAGAAGAGTCAAAACTCACAAGATGGGCAGAGATTTTTTTGTCCTGGCCTAAATCCTCCATTAAATGAGGACAAAACATATCTGAGAACCTGGAACAGTAGCCCTTGATTGTGATGGGAGTTAACCATGTCTTCTCAAAGAACATATGATGAGGTAACCTTGTCTTCTCAAAGAACATAGGATGAGGTTAGCTTTTATAGTGCTGAATCTTGTTAAGGGAGAGGTGCTCTTTTTGCAACACTAGGAGACAATTCTCCATTTGGCCAGATATACTACCAAAGTGGTGTGCCAACCTGATTGAGCAATTCTGTCCCCACCTGTTAAGAGAGATGTTTCTTCCTGAGTGATTGTTTGAGATGAGCCAGACATTCAACATCTCTGGCTTAGGACAGAAACATGCATTCATGGATGATTCAGCACATTCAACATCTCTGGCTTAGGACAGAAACATGCATTCATGGATGATTCAGCAAGCACAGAGAAAGTATGACATGCACATTCAACATCTCTGGCTTAGGACAGAAACATGCATTCATGGATGATTCAGCACATTCAACATCTCTGGCTTAGGACAGAAACATGCATTCATGGATGATTCAGCAAGCACAGAGAAAGTATGACTGTCCTAGGAATCTCCACAACTATACTGGGGAGGTACAGACCCTTAAATGTGTAACTGTACCAAATCTGCATTATGTTTGCATTTCATTTGCATTCTGTTTGCATGCTGCTTGAATTCCATTCACACTCTCATTTCATCTATCATCATTTTTCATTCATGGTCTCAGAAATGCATTCAAATTATGTTTATCACTTTCATCCGTCATGTTCTTTTGTTTTTACTTGTTTGGAATAAAATGGGGATGCATCTACAGAAGTCAGGTTTTCCTTTTTCAAGACTATTACTGTAAAGGAAGAGAACTATAGTTTTTGTATCCTGTCAATATTAAAAGTGTGCTTTAATGAAAGCAAATACAAAAAAATTCAAAAGACCACTGAATTTATGAGAAATTAAAATATAACTGCAACTGAAATAAGTGTAAAAATATAGTTTCTGAGTATTTGTCAGCAATTTTTATTTCTTATTTCATTTTGTTCAATAAAAGATTGAACAGATACAATCACCAGTGATGATGTCATCACAGCAGTGGTGGATGTTTTTATGTCTGTCTCAACCAGAACAATGTCATGGATTGTAAGGGGTAAAAAATTGCCTGTAAGCATAAAGAATCTAATCCTGGATTATCATACGAAAGAGATTTAAACTGAGTAAATTTAACAGCAGCTTGAAAATAATTAATTTTTAAAACTATTCATGAACTGCGTTTGCATTTTGTTTCATTTCCTTTATCATTCATCATTCTGCATTTATCTCAATTTTCTTCAAAATGCATTCATCATTTCAGTTGGATTCATTCTATATTTCAGTTCATTTGTGTTCATTCTATATATATTTGGTTTGTCATCATTCTGTATTCCATTTGCATTCATTCTGCTTTCCATTTGCATTTCATTTTTGTTTCACTGGTAAAATGACCTGTTTCAGGGTTTGTAGCTGATGCTTCATTCTCCGCCACCTCCCATGAGGTAGTCATCAGGATTAGTTGGCACTCAGATACCCTCTCTTCTGCAAGACTTTGGGAATTTTAGGGGTAAGGGCAAAACATGTTTAGCAAGACCTTTCCAATTCAGGAAAAGGACACTGACTACCCAGGTTACTGGATCTGCAGCTGGCAAGATGAGAGTTAGAGCATGGCAATTCACCTAGTTGCAAGGAGGACTGCAAAGAGCCACCCCTGTGAGTACTGATTTTACTAAAGACTAAGGGTGAAATGACCATGCAGTGTGAATTAGATGATTCCATCAGAGCAATGAGTGCACTAGGAACTTCGTCATGCCTTGGATGTGTGAAACTTTAAAATGGAAATGGCAGGGCAGAGACCTTGGGACTGAGTTCTCTCTTGCCTTTTAAAGTTCAAGACTACAGTCGAGATGACAGGAAGAATGAGAGTGTCCTTTGCAGTCATCTACTGCTGCAAATGAAGGCATTCAATATGGACATCTCCAGTGGGTTGAGATGCAATGAGCGCTTCTGAAGCATGGTTCACACAGGCCCAGAGAGATGATTTTCAAGGACTTTTCAATGAGTTTATAAGGCCTTCCAACAGTTTCAAGGAGTAATTTTTCTTACAGAAATGGAATTTTTCCATCTCTTACTTTGTTTATCACTGCATAGATAGGTACAAAAGTAGATGAAAAAACACATAACTAACTAGCATGCCACTACAGCAACTCCATCTAGTAACTACCCAATGTCATGTGTCATATGATCCTCCCAATTTTATCCCATTTTATGTTCACTTTTAATTTTTGGAAAATACATAAATAACAAAATTCTGAAACTAATAGTGACCTATTTTATTCAGTTTTAATATTATTGATTCCAAAATTCATGGAGTTCTGGAAAAATATCAAGGAGTTTTTCAACAAATTTAAAGACTTTTAAAAAAAAAAAAAAAATTTCAAAATTCAATAAGTATTCAAGGCATCCCCTCAAATTCAAGGATTTTTCAAGGTTGTATGAATCCCGCTCACTTGGAAGGATGGCAGAAGATAGGCACCATGAGCAGTCATGTTGGCATCCATGCAGATTGTGCTGTCCAGCTATTGATCCTTCAGTGACATTTCCACCACTGACTGGAAAATATCCTCCTAATTGCTAAGGTGGTACCTCAAATAGTCCAAAACAATAATCACTCGATCTGGAAGGTAAAGTTTCAGCCACTACTGAGGACAGAAGAGTTTGGGTATTGAGAACTAGCTGCAAAAGCCTGGAGGGTTCACGGATGAATTTAAGAGACCCAAGAGGCACAAGGATTCTTTGGGTAAGATATGATGATTCAAGAAAAGGGGGAACACAACTGAAGTGATTCACAAAGGCTGTTCTTGAAGAAGAAAAATTCAAATCCAAAGGAGATTCTGGACCCCATGCCCTGATAAATGATGAGCTGGGACTGAATGAGATAGGTCTTGTCTTTGTTGACAATGAATCCAAAGCAAAGCATGAGCAAAACAAGAGGCACAAGGATTCTTTGGCTAAGATATGATGCTTCAAGAGGAGGGGGAACACCACTGAAGTGATTCACAAAGGCTGTTCTTGAAGAAGAAAAATTCAAATCCAAAGGAGATTCTGGACCCCATGCCCTGATAAATGATGAGCTGGGACTGAATGAGATAGGTCTTGTTTTTGTTGACAATGAATCCAAGGCAAAGCATGAGCAAAACAAGGATTTTGTGTCTTGCTACAAAGGTATGCTCACCGCGTCCTTTTGGCCCGTAAGGTCTTCCTCCTGCATGGCATTGAGGACCAGTCTCATGGTATCCATGCTGCACTAGGTGCCCAAAGGTGTTAACTGAGAGGGCTACAATCTTGAAAAGGCCTGGAGTAAGATTCTTGTGAGGTTGTGTTATAAAGGAACTCAACTGCTCCTTTCACAAGAAGAGTGTATATTCTAGTGATAACCATTGGTTGTTAGGACAAGGTACTGTCTCCCTTTCTATGGTCAAGGGTGAAGACTTTCTCCAATCCAATAGCAGGAAAAGGGCAACACGGACATGGCATATCATTTTCTGCACGAATGGTGTTGTGAAGACAAGTTGGGTCAAAACCAGATGTTTTCTTCCCATTTTATGCCCTGGGTCGCTGGGCTGGCACAAGGTTTGCCCCTGTGACAGCCTGTTTTATGTCTCCTCTGTCTGGCCATGATATAAGAGGTTGAAAGATGGAGGGTGCAATGTGAGAATGGTCTTGAGATGGTCTTTTAGCAGTGCAGACGTGAATAGAAATGCATCTCTTATAGTGAGCTACAGCTTAATA
This sequence comes from Margaritifera margaritifera, assembly GCA_029931535.1. Classification (NCBI taxonomy): domain Eukaryota; kingdom Metazoa; phylum Mollusca; class Bivalvia; order Unionida; family Margaritiferidae; genus Margaritifera; species Margaritifera margaritifera. Next base: position 219,698 of record JAQPZY010000681.1, on the reverse strand, counting down.
GATGCAGCTATGGTACCAGAGAGAAAGTGATGAGCTGCCACATTGTGCATGCCATATGTGAGACTGACTCCAGGATCCTGAAGGGGTCTGGGCTATGTTGAGGTGGCTAAAATGTAGCCATGGAGACCAAGGTGAGCATGGGGCCAATCTAAATAATGCTGAAACCAGTTGCTGCATCTTGGAAAGAGAACCATTTCTGAAAAGAAAATAATTAACAGAAAAATCCTAATAAATGTTCCTTCATAGCCAAGATGTGGAAAAGAGCACCTGGCACATTTTTCACACTTAATTTTTTGTTCTCACTTGGATCACAATTTGCATATTTGGGAGCACCTAAATTAATGAAAATTTTAATAAAAATCTCAGACAGGAAGTTGACAACTCTGGAGTAATAAAAATTAGAATTTTACACTATACAAACATTTCTTGCACAAAACTGCACAAATGACATACCAAAATATCAATCCGATATAGCTTGAATTTGCCTTTTAATTTCATATAAACAAAGTAGTAATACAAATATTCAATGTAGAACAAAAATCATACATAATGATATCCTGTGAGTTTTCTGGGATGCCTGCCTCTGTCAGTTTCTCTATATACCCTTGAACAAACTTCACATTGGGGGTGCTGTAACCAAATTTCTGTGTGTGGTAGTCAATGTAATCTCTGGCAACTTTCAACTGAAATAGTGTATAGTACTTACAAAATTAATTCTATTCAACAAAAATCACAGCAGATATTGACCAAAAGTTTACAATGAAAGGTTCCTAATCTAAGTATTGAACCAGTCTTCTTCCCCCACAGTCAACTATAGCAAATCTGTTTGTAAAACTAGCTCTGTTAGGACATGAGTGCTTAAGGAATAACCCCACCCCAAAAAAAAAAAAATATATTGTTGGTGTTGTTTGATGTTTTATGACACAGGAATACAAGTAGATTATTTAGTGCTGAGGCAATTGGAGTAGTGTGCCTTGCCCAGGGACACACCATGTTAGCTGACCCAAGCTGGTCCAGTTGTAGGTTTTGAACCCACACCATTTTGGTCACAAGTCCAGCACACTAATCACAAAACTACAGTGGGAGTCACAAACTCTTGTCATGATACAAATGCATACCAAGTTTCAAGAAAATATTTCAAATGGTTCTGAATAGATTAACTGGGCAAGTGTGTGATGGATGGACACCATTTGTAATAAAATGGGAATAACTCTTAACATGCTGATCAGACAGACTCCCATTTTTTTTTGTCAGAACACAATACATAAGCATACCAAGTTTCATGAAGATATCTCAAACAGTTCGGGTCATATTAAGTAAACAAAAGTGTGATGTACAAAGTGACTCCAGTATACCCCTAAAAAAAACTTTGAAGCTTTGGGGAGCTGGAGCATAGGAGGACATGAGGAATAATCACTTTTATGTACATTCCCATTGGATCAAAGGCCCCTGTAAGTTTAAATTTCATGCCTAATATACACATCCATCTTGCATGCACTTACACATCTGTTGTGTATCCTGGTGAGGCATTTTTTCTTGGTATGATCACTATTTTACTTGAAAGAATGGCAGTTACATGTATGCTGACATTTCAGAAATAATATAAACCAGCTCTAGCTCATAAAGTTATTATTTAATTAAGTTTCTCAAATGAACTATCTACTGAAATCTGGTTTTGTCTGACATGATAATATTTAGAAATAAATTTACAAAACTGTTCAAAGAAACAGTGCTTGATCTGATTCAAAGTAAAATACTGTCTAATTTACATTCATATTATTTTTCATAATTATTATATTAAAATTTGGGACATTCAGTTTTGAAATCACTCTTTTTTATTTTGATATATTTGCATATGACTGAGAAGCAAAATATTGGAGGAGGAAAACAATATTTTACAACAGGGAAGCTTTGGTAGTCACTTACATATACAATTAGTGGTCTTCCCCTTACACACTGGTCTCTAGTGCCTCCAAAAGAGCTATGTACTGCCAGTTTGCCTTTGTGAGTACTTGCTTGTACAATTAAGCAAATTTGATAAATCAAAGAAAAAAAATAATTTACCTGTTCATCTGTCATGTCAATCCCTGTCACAAAGCCATTTTGGCCAACCAACTTGCTGAGCGAAAAGCAGTCACGCCCACTTCCACTACCAAGGTCAAGGACATGCATGCCCTCCAGCTTCTCTGGAATCACTAGTCCACATCCATAATATCTAAAATAATAAATCTCATTTGAATTATCATTAATCAAGTAATATACAGTATTTCATACACATATGTTTATAGAGAAAAATATGGTTTACTATCAAGCCTTCAAAGATGGAGGAATGCCCCTACCATGTTTGTAAATTATAATGTATTTTATTTTTTAAGAATTAATGGGAAAGTATGTTTTTTAAATGATGACATGAATATCAAATACATGTAGTAAGAATTGTATCTTGAAATCTCTCTGGAACTATGATATTAATTTTAATTCTTGGATCATTCACAGATGGAACAAATTATTGCTTTTTAAACATTATACATAAATTTGTTCTTAACAATAAGGGAAGCATTCAGTAGTCATATATATGTCCATATTTGTACATAAAACACCGAAGGTTTTTTATGTTTAATATACATTTACAGTACATTTAGATGTATGACAAAGATATATATATATATATATATATATATATATATATATATATATATATATATATATATATATATATATATATATATACACACACACCATTGAGTCTAAAGAAAAGAATTCTTATATTTCTTATATTTTGATCTTATGAACCAAACTGCTGGTAAATTTCATTGTTGGGAAAAACAAAAAGACATAAAAAGTGGCTAATAAATTATGACGAACACTTTCAATACTTCATCCTAAATGTTTTGTTTCATGTTATGTTAAAATGTTGCTTTAAATACTACAATTGTTAGCAAGCAGAAGTTCACAAGACAGCCCTGCTTCTGTGGCATGAGTTAGTACCTTTAATGGTGTTCAGTCAGCTACAGTAACCTATTTTTGGTGTGTGTGACTCTGCTTAATCCCAAGATGCACTACCTTGCATGTTTGGTAACAATTGGTTAAAAGGTGTTGAAATTAGAGGACGGTCACCACGTTTGGTATATAATTTTATTAAATCCTGGAAAGTAGGTTACAGTGATCCATTTGTTGATGCATGATCCAAGTCCATCCTAAGTTGTACCCTGAGTGTAAGTTTTGTGGCAACATATGAAAAGGTATTTGAATTATAGCATAGATAAAGATTTAATCACTTTGGATTAAATCAAGGAAAACAGGTTACAAAGACCGAGTTTTGATGTGCAACATGTGTTAATGTTAAGATGCATTTATCAGTTAAGCTTGATGTTAACAGGAGTAACAGAATAGGAGTTACAACCTGGACAGGAAAGATGGACATAAGTTTGAAGAAATTAAGAATAAATCATGGAATGTAGGTCACAATAACCCAGTTTTGGTGCATGACACAGGTCCATCCTAAGATTCACCCTCTGTGTAAGTTTGGTGGTAACAGGTTAAAAGGTATGGTAATTATAGGATGAACATACTTATTTTAACCAATTTTTCGGGTCTGGAAAGTAGGCCACAGCCATGTAGTTTTGGTGCTAAACACATGTTAATCCCAGGATGCACATATTGTGTAGGTTTGATGTCAATAAGAGTAATAATATAGGAATAACAGTCCAGAGAGGATCGATAGACACAACTGAAAAGCAATTACAAATAATTTGTGTCAAGTAGGTCACAGTGATCCTGTTTTGGTGACACATGTCCATCATATGATGCACCCCAGTGTAAGTTTGGTTGCAACAGGTGACAAGGTATTAGAAATAGGGCCTGAACACCCTTTTTAACCTATCTGTAATAAACCCTGAAAGTAGGTCACAGAAATCCAGTCTAGGTGCATGTTCATCCAAAAATGCACCTACACTGCAAGTTTGATGCCAACTGTTTAAGTAATATTGAAGTTACAGCCTGGACAAGAAAGATAGATGCGCAAAGAACACAGCAGTGTTTCACCTAGTATGAGCTGTCAGGGGGACATTTTATATACCTCTGTCCCCCTATAATGACCAGCATATCGGAATTTGATAAATTCAGAGGGACACTGGCAGTTTGAGGTGGGATAATGTACACTAGGTTTGCTCAAGTAGCAAAATGTCAATAGGGGTCAAGGCAGCAGACTTGAATTGGAACAAGGTGCTGGAACCAGGACTTTAGACTAGCATTGAGAGTTCTTTCATCACTGTATTGTTTTAAATTCTGTTGGTTGAAGATAATGCATGTTTCTTTCATTTGTTGATTCTACTGTTGAGATTGTTTTTATACGTGCAGATTACAAATCTAATTTCACATGCATCATGATAAATTTCATGTGTGAAATACCGGAGTCCCACGTTATTTCCATAGCCACATTTTGTAATCATTATTATGGGCATCATTACTGCAATCTTGTGAAAAAATAACCACTTCATTTTTTTATAATTATTTCCATATTAATGCAAAATGTATATATATATCTGAAGTTATATGATAAAATTAAATCATATTGTCAAAGAGGAATAAAAATACAATAAAAACAATGATGTTGGTTGCATACCCATTTTCAGGTTGCACTTAAATGCTGACCAGTATGCTAATGTCAGTGCTTTGCTGACCACTAAAACCTGCTGACCTGATGCAGACCTACAATCCCTAACAAGACCCTCTCAATAAGGCAGTCAATATTTTTCTGTAAGTTAGATACAATTTTGTTCCGTAATGTGTAACGAAATATCATGTACTGGTATTGTTGAATTGGCAAACATGCATTTGAAAAGTTCAGAAGTGTGATCTGATGCAATGAAGGCAACATTATGTTCAGCTAAAAAGTTCACAAAGAACACACTAAGAACTTAATGGCCTCCAGTTCAGTTTCAGAAACTGTAGTTCTAAAACCCATGGAGGTCAATGACTTCTTGCTGGATCTCTCTCTCACCATAAGCTATACTCAAATCATTACATGATGTCCAATAAACATAATTGTTGCATTTCCTGCTTTCTTTCCCTAGGAAACGGGATATTCCTTTTATACTTCTGTGCTGATCGTCTTAATATTTTAATGTCCGTTTCACCATCACTGTGTTTTTGTTTGTAAAACATATTCTAGATAAGCTGTAAGTAAAAGTTTGATCATCATGCAGGAGTTTAGGATGAAAAACATGGGCAAAATAAAGCATCTGAGGTATGCCTGTAAAGTTAGTCTGATTCCCTGAACAACTCCACTGAATCTAACATGAAAACCCAGATCCAGACCAAACCTGGACAAGCCAATATCTGGACTTGACTGCAATGATCGTATTTTCATATTTTTGGCTATTATTCCGTAAGACCATAATTTAAGGGTATTTTCAGTAAAAACTTACATTCAGATCGTAATGGTTGGTAGGTCTGCTGATGCTAAAATGTTGAACTGTTGACTGTTATAAATAACAAGTAATTTTATTCAACTATGGATTTTTATTATTAAAAAATGTGGAACTTATATTTTTATATTTTTTTATCCTTGTCAATTAAAGGAAGTTGTAAATTATTTACGTTATAGCCGTTACAAATACCTATAATTTTTTCCATTATATCTGACCTCAATCTGTATCCCTACCCGCCCCCCCCCCCCCCCATCCCTCCATTCCCAACCTAAGCATTGAATCCAGAATCCAAAATATTTGCCATTATAGTCTACTTATCATCAATTTATTCTTGTAAACATTTTACATACCAAATATGATTCACCTTCCTAATTGGAGTAGACAGAGTTCACTTTAAAAGGAGAAGTGACCAACACATGCACAGATGAATGTACAGATCTACAGACAGATGGGCATAACATATCACAATATATCTGCAAAAATGAAAATATATATCAGGATCATACCTTGCTGTCACCTCTTCATGCACCTGGGACATAGCTTCCTTTACATGTTTGGGCATCACTTCTTGGCTCAGAGTGCATGCTTGTGTCTTGAGGTCCTCTGTTTTATTTAAAACTTTTCCATAATAATCTTTCACTGAATCAAATATTTTCTCATTGTCTGTTGTCATTCTTCAGCCTGTAACAAAACATAAATGTAAAAGATATATTTAATTACCCACCCTGTCTGTCTGTCAGTCAATCAATCTACCCTGACCCAATGCTCTCAAGGATAAAAACTTTCAACTCAGCTAGGTGTCAATTTCTCAGAGGACAATGCTGACTAGCTCCCTACATCATGCAGGTCCATCTCCCCATGATGCACACTTTTAACTGGCTGCAAGTATATGCAAATCAGTAATTGATCAGTCAGGGGCAAGGAGCTGTTTCCAAATGCATCCACCGACATCATGTGTGTGCTGCTAAACAGCGCACCTTACCTCAGGTGGGGATTTAAAATGGCAGTCCCCTACACAACAACTCCTGCGCACATACAAGATCCCTCCCTCCCAAATTCCAATAGTATTCAGAGAAAGAGGTGCTTGTAGCTAAATTTGCCCTGTACCCAAGAGTATGCAACTGCATATCTACCTATAATCCTTAGTTCGATGACAATATGGCAATATGTGGCAGAAAAAGAAAAAATACACACAAGCTCATTATCTTGTTTCTATATGATGCAACCGGGTATTTTTGTATCAAATTTCAAATATATTTGGCCTAATAATTTAGCATGTCAAGTGTTGGATTTATAGAAGGTTGGGAGGGGACAGACTGTACTCCATCCCTTTTCTAGGTAAAATAGCACACTAGTAGAATTATCACTGTAAACAAAATGAACCACCCATCTCATTGTCAAACTCAATAGCACAGATTCTGGATTTTGCCTTGAATGTCTTAATGAAATAACTGCAAAATGAGTACATGTATAAGGACCAACGACATGTCAAGAATCATTGGATTTAATACATTAATATTAATTTGACCATGTGAAAGCCACATTGCCTTTCTATGGCAACATCTGAGCTGTGCCAAAGAGTGCTTAATCCGATTCATGTGGTTAAATAAAATCAATATCTTGCACAAATAAGTATCAAGTTAACAATTGTTCAATTAAATTGACCTTGATTCAGTGATCCCAGTAAGCAATAAAGAAAATAGTCTCATAAAGGTATATACATTTTTTTAATGCTTCTTGCTTATATGACAGAGTGGTACCAGACATTGGAGACATTGGACTATTTTTATCAGCATCAGAATAACTAATCCCTTCAGTGATTTTGATTTATGGTTACATTTTTTTGCATTTTAATTCTTTGCCCTTGTCAGAATCCCTTTGGAGGTTCTAAAGAAGGTATTTGGGAAAATTGTGTGCATTTGACCTGGTTAACATTTAAACTATTTCCATGGTCAACTTGGTATTAAAGTCTGCATTAGAAAACTGAAAATTATTATTGGATAAAATATTTTGTTCACAAATTCATTATCACAACAAGGAACATTATACAGCATCGGGCATGTAAATTCCAGACAGCTGCCAAATATCATCCATTTCCTTTTAATATGCAAATGTAGTTCCTGTGGTCTGTTGAACAGTAAAATCAAAGGCACGGCAAGGGTGAATTTGCCCTAAGCATTGAAACCTAACTACGCTTTCCTAGATGACAGATAGAAGTTAACTGTAAAGAGTTCCATTGGAAAGTAATTTATTATTTGACCTTTCCTACTTTAAATTAAGATTTAATATTTTGCTAATATCAGTACAAAATGAAATATCAACTTTTTCCCTCTTTTCTGATGTATACGTTTTATTTTATGATCAATAGTGACAAAGATAATGTCAGTGGAAAGATCACTTTTTGCTATTCTTAAAAGACGTTTTGTCAAATATTAGGAAGGAAACTTTGCAATGATATACCATTAACACTATTTTATTAAATACATCCAATTAGTCATTTGTTTTATTAAATGAAAACAGTAGTTTAGTTATGGTTTTAAACAGCAATTGGTTACCCCACCAAGAATAAACTGCAACTGAGTTTCAGTAAAAACAAGTGGAGTTACTGTTCTTATTATGATGTCACTGGTGCCACTCTTCATTCAGCTGTTGTCGCTGCTTATCTCAACTGGTAATAATGTCTTTTAATGTCAACTTACTTTCAGGACATCAGCTGTAAATAGAAGACTAAAACCTGACCTCCTTTAAAAACTGGACACTCATTTTGCCCTTACCTTTGACTCCTATTTTTATTTTCTAAACACACTGTTTCAAAAATACCTATCAAAAGTTAAAAAGAAGCACGTTCATGCAAGAATCCAAGAGTTGTATTTACATATATATATATAGAGAGAAAGAGAGAGAGAGAGAAGAAAGCAACAGCTTGACTGAATTACATAATTATATCTACACAGCTTCTTCTTACCAGCTTAATATTAATAAAAAAATTCTAATTAGATCATATCCACGTTCATTAAATCTTTTCCATATATTAAATTGCAAAGTGTACAAAAAAGACACAATTATCAAAATAAAAAGTTAAATAAAACACCAAATATTGCAGATTAAATAAAATTAAGACTTGTTTTATTGTTTCAAGTCCTCCAATTATGGGGGATCAGTGACTTATCAACAATGTTAGAAGTTTATTGTGTATACCCGAGGGTAACATGCCAAGACATGATTGCTTTTTGTTCGTTCTACTGAAAGCACTAAACTCTTATTCAAAAGTAAAATCCATCATTCTTGTAATATACACCTAACAACTGAATTTCACTTCCTAGTTTCATTATAGTTAAAATATCCACATGCAAAATGAAGTGTCATTTTGTGAATGAAAATGAGCAAGTTTTCTATTTGATTTTATAATCTTACACTGCTGAAAAATGTATTTCTTTTTATCCTCGTTTATTCTCATTTGTTTGTGCATTCATACACTTTATAATTCTCCTATCTGTCTCTTTTTTGAACATTCATTTATTCATTTATTAATTTGTTCTTATACTTATTGTCACACTCTGTTCCTCTGCCTGTTTGTCCATTCATTTGTTTGCACATTCCTGTATTTTATTAATATTAATTTAAATGATTACTGGTGAAATCACAAACTGAATTAATTAGATTATCAATGGCAGTCTAAGTTAAAATAATTAAGATATCAATTGCCAGTGACACCATAATGCACAGTGATAATTAAATTGATACTTCCTTTGAAGAAAAAAAAATTGCTAAAGACTTTTTCATTAAAAAATATATCCCCATGGAATTTGAGAATCTCAAACTGTCTTTTCTAAAAGCAGTTTTGCATAAATCCCTACTGTCTCTCTCCACAATAAACAATATTTATCGTGACCAACCATGTCTTATTTGTCATACAGAAAACGATATTGAAGTTTGTCTCAAAATTATTATCTTTCTCTACATGAGAATAGATTTTCACAAGTAAAGATGATTTATCGCAAATAATGATACCTCTTTTAAGCACCGTAACCAAGAACCTATATAAGAACATGCATGGATTAACAGATTCATTCATTTTATTTGACTTTAAACCAGTGGCATAACTTGAAATTTTGGCCCCCCCCCCCCCCCCCCCCCCGTTGCAAAATTCAGAAATGGCCTTTCCCCCACCCGCCCCCAATAAAAATGTGAGTTTTTGGTCCTCTTTCTTGAATGGTCCCACTCCCGCATTACAGGGGTGGTAGTTACGCCTCTGCTTTAAATGGATGAATTGTGATCTATGAAGATTAATATTCTGTTGCAATTTATGGTCACTTTACTGATGAAGTGTCTCTTTAAACTTTCTTAGCATGTTCTACATAAATATTAGTGAAAAATAACGAAAAAAGCAGTGTTTGAAACTTTTCTTTACTAAGAGTCATATTGTTCATAACATGAATGGTGATAGATTTTATCCTAATGTTCTTTATATCACTGACATAAGATGAAAAATCACATTTCAGTTAAGTGAAACTATAGATGCAAAAGCATAAAAGATCATTTTTTAAACAACAGAGCAAGTATAATGTTAATGACAAAATTTCAGGTTAAACATATCATTTCTCTTCAACTGAATACACCTTTGTGCCAATCTCCTTCAATTGAATACGCCGTTGTGTCAATCTCCTTTTGTCGATTGGAGCAATTCAGTGCTACACACTGCATAGACCATGTTGACCTCTGTTATAGCAATAACTGAACACTACTGGTTCATACCAACACTGAAATATTGCAAATTTTAACCAGATCAAAATGCACACAATTTTTACGAATACCTTCTTTAGTAACTGCAAAGAGATTTTGAGGAGGGTGAATAAAATCCAGTAATATAAAATAAAATAACCCGAGTTGAAATCCCTGAAAGGATTTTAGCATAACCAATCCATTAATTTAACACAACATTAGTTAGTATATTATAACAAGAAAACCATATTTCTGTCATCAGAAAATGTCTCTGACCATCAACTTTTTTTTTCGTCCTCGTTTATATGGATTCTTTATTCTTACATTTTTTTTACATCTTACCTTTAAAACGGCACGATATAGCCAGTATTATATTAATATGTCGTTAAACCCAATACATACATACATTTTTGTAAAAATCTGAGAAAAACCCCACCTGCGATTTACTTCTTGTTAAGTTTTAGGCACGATCTTTAACCTCGAAAATAAGTTACTAAAGCTCAGAAAGTAAATAAATCCTCAGGTGTACAAGTCCCTGTATATCCTAAAACAATCAATGTCATGTAATATGAATAATACAAGGAAATATACCTTAAGTACAATTTTCCTAACGAATACTTGATATAACCAAGTTCTGACGAAATTTGATGAATGTTCTAATTTTTGGCACTACAGTCAGTCTGAAAGTTACATCTCTTTGAACGGGAGGTAACTAAATTCAATTCAATTCTTTATTCATCTATGTTACAAACATACATATGGCAGTAACATTTATAGTAAAATTAAACAATACATTTGTTCAATATATTGTTTACTTGTAACGTACAGATATACATGTAATAATAATAATAATAAAAATAATAATAATAATACCAATGTAAAAACCCAACTTTGCTTGCTTTGCAAATATGTGTCGCCATAAGAAATTGTTTTTTGGGGGTTTTTTAATTTGGGGGGGGGGGGCGGAATGAAGAGTCCAAGCTTCGAATCGACTGGTTCACTGTGAACAGAACGCAAGCTAAACATGAAAGCTTAAAATACTAGCTGTGGTAAAAAGACATTCGGTACGAACCTGTACTTAACATATTAGCAATGCCGCAATAAACTGTGAAGAAATTGTTAAACTGCTAGGAATTTATATTGACTACCGATTGCAATTTGATACACATGTGAAACAATCTTTGGCGAGAAAGCTTCAAGACAAGTAACTGGTCAAAAGTTAACATGACTCACCAAACTGACAATTTTAAATACCGTTATCCTTTCTCGTTCAATTTCTGTCCTTTAGCCTGGCACTTCTGCAGTGATAAGAACACTACTAGAAAAAATACAAGAGCTTGTTCTAAGAGTTTTATATGACGATTACACCAGCAGTTACCATAAACTCTCACATAAGCAGTTACATGAAATATCCCAAAACACCAAAATCCACCCAGATATACCCCAAATATACCATCGATACGCTTAATATACAAAGTTTATGTTCTTTAAGTATCATACATTACACGAAACTATCAGAAAAGTGGATAAATTGCAGTAGATGGTTAAAATTTTCTTTGCATAGCATAACATTTAGTTCGGTGTTCATTTCTTTAACACGCTCATGTGTACTACAGATGCGTATAAAATCTCGTTAAAGTTCATTTTTTTTAAATTATTTTATATAATTTATTATAATTACATAAAAATGGATACTAATGAATGCGTATTTGATTCTTTCTTCTACGATGTTTTACTAATGGCTTCTTGGAGAAAAACTTAAGCTTGTCTCGAAATTAAACTTAAATTAATTGACAAATACGAACTTTTAATTAGATAAAAAGGTGCATAAATTCGGTTGGCAAGCAAACGCAATTAAATATAAGTTCAAAAATTTCTTTTTCTTCTTCGCAAAACTAGAATACTGTGTATAAATACCAGGAGACACGATTGCAACAGAAAATGCTGTATACGGTAGTAAGATATAATATTGTCTTCTGTTTCAGCTATTTTTCTATCCAGCGATGATATTTTTTCTTCCACCTCATCGAATCCAGCCATCGCTGACCGAATATTATCAATTATTAACTGTAGATCGTTCTTGTCGATACCAGATTTTTTTTTTTTTTTTTTTTTTTTTTACATCTGGGCAATATTTGAGAACATTCCGTATCTGATATATTCTGGATGAGTTGATTCCATATCGTTCTTGGAATGCTTTTGCAGGAACAGAACCATGCAGGTTTTGTATTTCCGCAATAATTTGTGACGGAAGGTCTACTTGTCTTTTTGTCATTTTATATACTTTTCAACGTTGTAAAATAAAATTACTCTGTCTGGGAAGCGGAGCTTCCCGCGGACGTGCTGGATGGTAATCGTTTTATCTTCCACGGCCACCAAGTACAGCTTGACAATTGTGTTGAGACTGCTTTGTGTCGCCGCATGAATTTCCGAATGTATTCGGTTATGTAACCGTAATGAAATTATTTTTCCAGCGCCGCCAGCCACACCAGTTGCTATCGATATACATCCGACAACAAATCCGACTGGTGTGCCTATGATAGTTGCCGCAGTCGAAATTCCCGTCACACCTGGGGCCAACGGTTGTTGCCGCGGCAAGTCCACAACTCGCATCTACGACAACACACACGTGCGTTTATATTTCGCAATTATATTGTTGGGGGGGGGGGATTTCATCTCGCAGCTATTGTTCGGCTTAGTTTATTTTTCTCGCGTCGGTAGCTTTGAGAGTCAATCACAATTCCTTTATTAATAACATCATCGCAAAGTATAATTGCTCTGCGGTCAGACCCTGTCCAGACAAATTACGTCCGGGTGCAACCAATTACTTTTTAACACTGGTACAACTGCCATGCAATTGTAGAAAATATTTTCCAGAGGAATATTTATGTCTCCGGCGATTTTGTGCGTGCTACATTGATTACGCTCTTGTTTTGAACAATCAACGATTTTTCTAGTTTTCGTCAAAAAACTGTTGCACGGGCAAGCGTGTCTTTGGTGAATATCAGCCTGGATTTTTCTTTTGCCGGTCAAGTTATTGTTGGTTCGATATAACTGACGGAGAATTTTATCGCGGTGGATTTGTCGGTTAATATTATTTCACCGTTGTAGAAACTTTCCTTGGATGTTTTCGCATTTGATTTTTCAACTTCCAGAGACTGGGCATTTTCGCGTGAATGTGCAATGATTCGAAGCTGGCCTCGAGTTGGTATTGGCACATCAGGATGGTTCAAACGGTCAATTTATATTTAGTCCTTGCGTAGATTATATTTGATTGTATACCAGAGTCTGTTAACCCCGTTTTCAGGCAGATATTCGTCGACAAGTGGAACAAAATCACCATCAATGTTGGCACGCTCTCCCAGCCGAGACCGCCGAGTCCGCCATGTATACAAGGTTAGCGGTCTTAAGGTACAAATACCAAAGACGGTTAATACCGATCGTTCGTTAAATTGAACCCAGGTATCTCTATTCCTTCAAACTTGTTAGTCTAGAACGAGGCTGCAAGCGAAACAGTTAATGACGTGGCGTCATCATCTGTTCTAAATAAAACACTCTTAGAATCTAATACTTTAGCTTTAGCATCAGGATATTCCAATGATTGTTCTTGTGCGACTAAATAAATTAAATTGTTACGACTGTATGGTCTGAAATAATGTAAAAGAAAGAAAGTGAAGCCAACAAATCAAGTAAAAATCAACAAGCAATTCATTTCTAGATAATTAAAATGAAAAATCAAAAACGACACTTACAGTAATGTGTATTAAAATCCAAATAATCCATTAAGAATTAGTGTTCTAATCACAAGTTCTAAATATAACATGTTCCGAATTCACGGCTGTATCCTTGAATGTTGTGATGTGCCAATGGTCTTTAAAGTCCTGATGTACTAGTAGTCTTTAATGTGCTGATGTCAAAATGAAGTACTCCAAAATATCTCTGAATAAGTTCACATAAATTCCAAAATCATCAATTAAAAATCCAAAATCCAAAAGTCTATGAGCACTGTTATAATCCAATGAATATTTTATATAATTCCTCTCTTAGAATTTGGAATGACTTTCCACAACTGTAATAGCTCTTTACAAGACTGATAGTAATGTCGAAACTGAAAAACTGTCCACTAAACATGGTATATATAAAGATTGGTCACAAGACAGAATGTTCTAGAATATCTTAATGGAATTTCACTTGTGTGGACATGACTTTTTACACATAACTCTTATGAAATTCCAGTTTTATCTGTAAACAAAATCAACCTTGACCTCAAATTGAGAAAACATTGTTTATCAAAACTATGCTTGAACTCAAATCTGAAGTAAACAACCTAATTCAAGGACACTAGTTAAACATATTTTTTTCCGATAAACAACATTAAGATTTAAGCAAATATTAAAGTCAAGAAACATTTATAATTTCCTAAAATATCTATAATATTATATAAACATCATACATAACAAAATAAAAAAAAACTCATGTGGTAGTCGACGCGTACACGATAAAGAAATAATATCTGGATCTATCAGCAACAAGTCTAAATGTGCCACTGGGATGAAACCCATGAATCCATATATCTGATACAGTAAATGCTACAACGTTTGCTGATTCAACAAGAGACCTTTTATGTTTTCAGTTCAAGCTGACGTTACCAACCACGACCTTGATATCAGTTAATCACTCGCTGATTTTCGCGTTCATGTATTGTTTCGTCGAAACACCAGTATCGTCGATGGACTCTTGCATCTGTCTGATCCGGTTTTCATTCACGTGAAGGTCTCTGCTCATTTCATCACGGGATTTTTTAACTTTCTATTCCGTCTTTGTGTCGACGTAGTCTTTGATAAAGGCAACCGACACACCAGCGTCTCTGGTTCCCTGGTTCTCAGTGATTTCAGCCAGATTTTTCGCGATTGCTCCTCGCGGCTTCAAAACAACGTCGTTGATGTCCACTTTAGACGTTTGGAGTTTTCTAGTTCGATCTTGATAATCACAAAGTCGTTTGGGTCAACATCAACAACAGCCCGGCTAGTCAGCAAGGTTAAATCAGCTTTGATGGCAAACCTGGTCAAATCCATATCGGGCCTCCCCGTCTGGTCGCTGCGCTCGCCCGTCCGTAAATGTAAACTGGTATTTTGGATAGTTTTCAAGCGTAGCTTCTAAGTGACGACGCAAAATCGACGAGCGCGCGTAGGATCAGGCTTTCCTAAAGTGCATGTAGTGCTTCAACGACGAGATGTTCACATATTGGGACGTCTGTTCAAGTTTGTAACGGCAGCGTTGACTAAAACAGCAGTGGAGAAGCTCCGCTTCCAGAAACTTCGTTACTCGACGTGAAGCGTCTGCGTAGATAATCAACAACTTCACATGGTGGTGCAAGCCCAAACGATTAAATAGAAAATATGTCTAGGCGATACTGCGTATGCAACCCAATGATGTCGGGTCCTGTTGACGAATCCAGGTTAACAATTCCGGTTTTCCACGTGAGGTGGATCATGGTCCCGAGAGCCTTTGGCTCCGAGTTCATATCGCATAAGGAACCCTCGGAAATGTTTAACCGATTTTGGCATCGCGAGGAAATCAAAATTGGTCAACGGCGAGACCACAACCGAAGACCTCTTCCGCCCCGAGTCCGCGCGGGTAATCGAAGACCTTGACCCCAAGTCAGGTCTGGCGGGCATATCAGGAGGTTGTGGGTCCACAAAAGCAGCTCGCGTAAGTTGGTGTAATATATGCTGGGTATGATCTGCATGATCAGCTGCATGTTTGACAAAACACCATAGTTGGGCCAGCGGATCTTGTATAATCATGCTGTGTCTGGTGAGTCCCAATATCGTCGTTGTCAAAATATGCTTCGATTTCCTTTCCGTCGATATGATATTGTGTGCCTTGGAACAACGCCATGATGCCGTTGTTGACAAATCCAACCTTGACATCGACGTCGTAATTGTTACCGTCGGCACGTAAACGTTTTCCCTCGATTTCTAAAAAGGTCTCACACGGGAGAAGATATCTAGACGTATCATGCATTTGTAAAACTAATTCTTCCGCGTTCATTGGGGGACCCTAGCTCGGTCCCAATAATAATGGTAATTGTGGACGCTTCGATCTCGCAACACAGTCGCGTCCATGTCCAACGCGGAATCGGATACATATTTGAATCAGGTCGTCGTTTATACAATTATCGGTTTCGTCTAATACCTATTGCGGCCGTCCACAAACGTAATCCACTTCCTATAGCCAGATTTGCAACCCCAAATATGCTCATAGGGTGCCAAATGACATCCTAGAAAGCTGACAGGTTGTTTCAAACCCGATCTACCGCTTAAAGAATTATGCGTATTTGGTAGTGTACTTAACACTGAAAGTTCATCCTCCGATTTGACTTTCATATTTCGTGCGCAAATCAACTAGCTCGACCGTTCCCTCAATTAGTAAAGAAAATTTAAAAAATGCCGCCAGCGCGATTCGAACCTGCAATGCCTCAATCAAGTGTAACGGTCTAAACGATTAGGCCATGGGCAACTCTTGCATGTAGGAGAAAAGAACTCAAACATAAACGTAACAGTGCTGACGAAAACATGTAATGCACCCCCACCTTCGCCCATGTAAAAACGTATCCGTAATTATTAATTGGCACGACCACTAACAATAATCTGATCCGTTTATACATCGGCTGTGACCAAGTTTTACTATTGGTAACTTTAATCCAAGAAATTTAGATTCCTCTTTGATAATTAAAGGCACGCATAATCTGCGTTTCTTTGATTAAACTGTCCTGTACAACATACGTCAAACTTGTCAGCCAATACAATACTATGCTGAGAATTATCAATTGCTGTCTCGCTGAAGGCAGAGATGTGATCAATATAGCAGCAAGGCTCTGGCGGGAGGCGACCATGGGGCTTTCAGCTGGGAAACCATTCAGCGGCGCGGTCTCGGATACCTGCAACGGGGGCTGGACGAGAACGCGTCTCACGCGATTTATAAACGTTTGCAAAAATCCCCGGCGGGGAAAACGTCATGGCTAACTAAAAGTGGTTTTGGGGGTTGCGAACCGGAGCCGGTGAACTGGCATCTAATGCCCATTATGACACCACTCAAATAGCACATAAATCCAGCGCACAGATGCTTCAACTGTATGATATGATTATTCCTGAATATTTGTGGTTTGGTTAAATAAGAAGTTTTAATTCCCGGACAATTGGGAGTTTTCATATATTCCTTTGTTTACTTGTGCGACTACACAAAAAAATTAGAATGTTTAGAATAAACCAGAGCGAGATAAGTCTTTGGTTGAAGTCGTTAATAATAATGTGAAGAAAAGAAAGTATAAACCTGTACATAATGTATAGTGTGTTTGGCCATACATATTTTATAGTAAGGCATTGATAATTCGATGTACTCTTTCCATAAAAAAATAAATGAGCCTTAATAGGGCCTTTTGGTATAAATGTTTTTATTTCTGTGTGGAAGAAGACAACAGTGTGTGAGAGATTTCAGAATTGTCATGCCTATTTCTCAGAAATTTGCATATTAATATTCTTTGATAGAAGACGGTTATCTTTGAAGAGGCCGGTGATTCATATGTTTGTCATAACATACATATATAGCTCTTGAAGTTAAGAAATATAGATATTAACCATAATTAAATGTCGGTTGCGTCTAACTTTGATGATAAACTATAATGGGGAACTTACAGACTGCCGAAATATTTTAATGAGATTAATTAGCAAAAACTTAATTGATTGGAGAAATAATTATGCCTTTGAAAACGAACAAAATATATATATATATATATATATATATATATATATATATATATATATATATATATATATATATATAGAGAGAGAGAGAGAGAGAGAGAGAGAGAGAGAGTTCTCAGTGACTGAAACATGTCCTGTCTTTTATTTGTATGTTCATGTGATGTATGCTCTTTAAACTTCTTCATTGTTTGAAATTGCTTGAATTTATTGTTTATTTTATTCCATAGATTATTTTTGTTTGTTCAATAATATGATGTACACTTTTTTCATATCCGACTACTTTTAGCAACTTATTTTACCATTAAGAGGTGCATATCCATTCAGCATTTGGGGATGCGCAGCTCCCTCGGATAATACATCTGGTTATTCCAAACGAAATTTAATCATCTCTATTCAGAACTAACCATCGAAAAAATTAGTAGGAAAGGAAAATAGACAAAACAAGTTGCTTCAAACCAACTCATGTAGGGATTCGACAAACTATAACGCATCAACGCATATATATATATATATATATATATATATATATATATATATATATATATATATATATATTCAAAAATCAATGGTATAGACAGAAACTTACATCAGTGTAGCATCTCAAATTACAAATGAATATGGAGGAATTACTGTTTACGTTTGAAAGTAAAAAGAAACATGTAAGTTATTTATCGTTCATCTGTTAATATAATAGGACCATGTTTACTGAGAATTACGTAAGCATAATGGTATATAATTCAAGGCGCCTGGAATCTTGCCTTTGGCGATGACCTATATTGGTATAACATATTTTAGTAATACCGTTCGTTCGCGATTTCTTACTGTTCTAATTCATTGATTCATAAAAACGTTATTGTAAACATATACTGTTTACAGTAATGCTCATCTACCCAAGAATTTAAGGGTATCAAGTAAACTTGAATGTATGGATAGGTATTTCCGACATATCTAATGACTTCAGATACTACACACCAAGTGAGAATTTCTTCCCTAGCCCGAAATGGTGTACGCTGTGCACCCTAATACTATACTACGGGTTTTCCCCACTTTACAGGTGAATGTTCTACTCATGTCAGAACTTCTGTATAGTGTACATCAGTTTTACTACAGTCTTATCTCATATCCTACACAGCAAAACATATCTGAAAATCGAATATTTGGGGTTTTACACAAAATATAAATTTGTATATGATAGTCTAGAGGAGACAACTCGTAGCCATGTTTTAGTTTCGGCAAATAAGAGGTAATGGTGATTTTCAAATATTGTTTTCTTGCACCAACTAAAACTAATTTTTTTACTTTCAGCAGCTCGTAAGCCATATTTACAGGTACA
Source organism: Margaritifera margaritifera (assembly GCA_029931535.1). Classification (NCBI taxonomy): domain Eukaryota; kingdom Metazoa; phylum Mollusca; class Bivalvia; order Unionida; family Margaritiferidae; genus Margaritifera; species Margaritifera margaritifera. The sequence goes on along the minus strand of JAQPZY010000681.1, from coordinate 200,445 downwards.
CCTGCTTATAACCTTATCCAGTGCACACCTGCTGATTTCCGACACCTTTTTAGAGTTAACACCTGCTAATAACGGGCTAAATAGATTTTGAATATCAATGGTAAATTACTTTACTCACTGTGTTTGTATTGTTTATCAGTGCAATGAAAATAAATTCACTTTTTATTCTCGCTGTCTTTCCAAACAAATATAACCACTATTGATCTTTTTCTCTCTGCCCATCCAACACACATGCAGAATTGTTAAACATATATTGAACTAATTATACCTAAATAAATCGAGATTGTTAAATATGTGTTGAAATATTTATACTTGAATAAATCAAAATAGACAAATAAAAAAATCAATATAGTTAAATATATTTTGAAATATATCCACCTTAATAAATAAAAATGATCACTTTGATGCTTGATGAACCAATATCAGAACAAGTTAGAAACAAAACTACAAACTGCTTTAATATGTCGTTCAATAAGAATAGAAAACGTATGCATAGAGAGAATTTAAACAAAATTGTCACCACAGGACTCTTAGATTCATTTAATGGAAATATAAACGAATACAGACTTTATGGCGGTAACAATCAAGATCTCTATAAAGTTTTCAGTGATACAGAGCCATATTGGAAGAAGATCTTAATTCGAAAAATTCGAAGAGTTGGTTCTGTGAAGTTTAGTTGGACTTAACGATCATATTTCTGAAACGACAGACCAGTATGCAGAGCAAGCTGGGTATAAACGTTTTACTACAGAACAAGGCCTCTGAATTTAATATACTGAATAGAGGCGAAATGGATAATGTGAACGAACGTTTATTCGACATTTTTCAAATGAAATTTGAACAGGAAATAAGCGAAAGTACAAGATGGTTGTTTGACAGAATTGAATATTTGACATTGCACATAGATCGGTATTACCTGCTAAGATGTGGCTCATACATAGATTTCCCAAATGGGTAAGGTGAAAAGTTTGTATTAACGTTAAAAGTGCGGATAATAAATATACTATGGAATCAATTTTAAATACTCCCAAAAGGATTACCAAGACCCATCAAAATACAATTAGGATAGATACATAATTGGTTGTACAGTTGTCTAGTAAAATTTGGACAATTAATTTTATATTTCAATAAATGTGAATGAAATATTGGGGAGGGTGGACAACAGAAGTGAAGCTGAGAGAAACTGCATTAATTATGTCAGAATAAATGAAAGAGAAAGACAAAAACATGATCACATGTTAATCATATCTCAATATGGAGGACCTAATGACTACAAAGAACTAAAGACTGAAGATACCATTATGTTGAAGTAAAGGATTTTCAAAATTGATATCGCAAATAAACATATATCAAAAGAGAAAATATTCGTGTAAAAAAGCTTGAATAAAGGATTTTCGAAAATTGGTGTCATCACAGATATACAGATAAGAGAAAACACTCGTGTAAGAAAAGCTTCATATTTTTTAAAAAAGAAACCTGAAAAATTATCAGGACACAAACGACTGTTTTACAATGTACATCATTCAATATACGTTATGTCTGCTGAATAAGGCTCAGTTATAAAATTTTTAAAAAAATAAACCCAAACAAAAACAGCCAAACACAAATCCATTATGGTGTTGCTTGCGTTCAAGTCACTCTACAAGAAATATATACCAAGAGTTGACTGAGGAGCAAATTGTCTTGAAGTATTTTACGACGCGTTTCGTAAGGTTGCTACACTAGTGGATAGGTAAATGGTGAATAAAAGCCAATAAGTGCACAACGTACGATGTTCATACAGGAAGAGGAAATACATTTTAACTCAACAAATAGATGTCATATCTGTCAGAAAAAATAAATAACTGGAAGCAAAATAAGAGAACATACCCATTTAACAGACAAGTATAGAGGCCCAACATATAATTAATGCAATTTGAATAATGAATATCCAAAATACATGTCATTGTTTTTACACAACTTATCCGGTCAAAACATCAATTCATTAAAACACTGGGTACAAATGATACAGATGAAAGATAAAACATCTTACCAAACAACCATGCAAAATATACTAGTATTTCATTTAACAAGGTTTTTAGACAGCTTTAGATTTATGGAACATTCTCTAGAACAGCTGGCTAACAATTTAAGTGATGAAAAGGTTGCCAAATCACTGAAACTGTTTGCAAATGTGCAGTCTAGATATGTGAGGAAAGACATTCACCAGTAAAAATACATCGATTGCTTTGAAAGGCTTAGAAAAACAGCTATATTACCAATAATAAAGATCTGCTCATCACTGAATGATTCAAACATATCAAGTGATGATTACCAATACGTTAAAAATATAATGGAACATTTTAACTATCAGACATTTGGAGATCTGCATGTCTATTTTGTTATGAAGGATAGTTTGATGATATATGAGATTTTTGAAGAGTTTCGGAAGGGTTGTGCGAAAAGTTACCATACATTGCTCACTATTAAAGTGCACCAAGACTAACCCATGATGCAAGTTTAAAGATGGAAGATATAGGACAGAAACCTTTAACAGACTGTGACATTTTGATGATTAAGAGTGCATTACGAGGAGGACTTAGCATAATACCACATATATATGTTGAAGGAAATAATGAATATTACTTGGTGAAAGACGTAAAGACAAAGTTGATGGCAAGTACAAAAGTTCCAGTCAAAGTTATTTATTATATACCTAGAGCCTATACGTGCCTGTAAATATCTAAAGATGGGCAACTGATGAATAAATTAGATGGGTAGAAGAAACTGTGTTTCAAATACCAGATGATGATGAAACTGATTGTATTTTAGAACTGGAATTGGAGGTTCCACTAAACTTTCATGACTATTTCAAGGACTATCCGTAAGCTCCAAAGAAAATAATTCCAGATGATAACGATTAGAGTCACAGGAGTTGATAAATGACTACAGAGGTACAAAATGAACTGACCAAAACTACTGTCAACATTGGAAAACAAAGATGAATACGTTATTCACTACAGAAAACATAAAGCTTTACATACAACTGGGTTTTAACAAAATTTAAAATACGGAGACTTCTGTTGTTTCATGAAAAACCACGGTTTAAACCCCACACAGAACTGAATTCAAATTTGACATGAAAGACAAGTGAATTTGAGAAAGATTGTTTTCTTCAAATTCCCGAAAAACACTGTTGGTAAACAAATGGAGAATTTACGGAAATAACAACAGTTTAAATATGTGCAGATGAAAGTAATCTTTTTTTTTCTTTAAATGTCAGAAGGATATATCAATGTTCTTGAAGAACAATTACTAACGACAACTTAGTTCTAGTTAGTTTGAAAACAAAATTAAAATTATTCAAGCCAATTTACGGTGAATTTACAGCGTACGAGTTATCCAATTAGTTGATGTACGAATTTTATTGTATGCTGAAAAACAAATAAGATGCTAGAATGAGACTACGCATCACTAATACATATTTATTGTTTATCTATGTTGAAACAGAAAAGCATATAGTGACATGAAAGATGACAAGTTTAATGACAGTAGTGATTATATAAAGAAAAACATATTTGGCATACCACACGAAGTTTCTGGAAATCTCTCGGATGATTTGAACTATGTTCCAATTAAATAGTGTTGTGTGTTAAGATTAAAACTTTATTCACTTAGGGCTGATGAAGAAGAATAGAACATTTGTAGATGAGTAACACAATGCGTAACCAAAAATTTAAAATTCGAAATGTTAAAACAATTGCTTATTCAATAAAAAGAATAATTACCAAGAAATAATTTTACTCAATTCATACAACTGTGAGATCTTCAGCATTATTATAAACAAAAAGTAGCATTGTCTTTGTATGATGACAAGTGGTTTTTGCTTGACAATATAAATATATTACCTTACGGACATGTAATCACTCTTTAGTCAGAAGGAAATTTGAGACGCAAATAAAGTTTCTTTCATTTTGTTTTAGATTATTCGCAATCTTTCGTTCTACATTGTCTGTGATGAGATTATTTTCCATGAAGACAAATTCCATAGCTTTTTTGTCCTTACTATAGGATATCGTTAGAGACCAAACACTCTTATGCAGGTCCTTTATGACAGAGTTATACTTTTGCACGATCACCCATACTGATATTTCAAAATGTCTTCTACTAGAATCAAATTTGGTTAAGTTAGTTTTTTCTTTCATTTTACATCATTTAAATTTCTAGTCATTGATCACAAGCAAAGTGTTTGTACCATGATTGACAACCACTAGTTCTAACCGCTTATCCAATTTATCAATAGGATCTATCACTATTACTTTTCATCTTTGTATAACCACTTTCTATTTTAAGTCTTCTTACACAAAAAAACTGGACAGATGATAAATTTATAATCGATTTCTTTTTGGGTAACCTGTTGATAAAAATTAGCACAAACATTGTTTTACCACAGTTGGTCACTCCACAAACAATAGTGTTGTGGTGCTCTTTCAAAATATATTTGTACATGCTTAAAATATAATTGATTTTATCTGACTCTTTTTAATGTTTGCCCGAGTATCTGAAACGAAATGTACCCTTTATGAGCATCTACGTGTTCTTTTTTTAGTCTGTAGGTGGATAGTTTATGACCACAACATGCAATCTGTTGTCATGTGTACTTTTCAAATGAAGCCAGATACATTAGTCATCAGTGCAAAATGTGTTGCTTAGTTCTATTTGCTTTTGTTAATTAAAAATATACTAAGTGGCCTCTGTAAACCTTTCATTAAATTGAAAACATTGAAAATAAATAATATTTGTCATGTCTCCTGTAGTCTCTATTGAAAACATTGAGAATAAATAATATTTGACATGTCTCCTGTAGTCTCTATTGAAAACATTGAGAATAAATAATATTTGGCACGTCTCCTTTAGTCTCTATTGAAAACATTGAGAATAAATAATATTTGGCATGTCTCCTGTAGTCTCTAAGATTTTTTTGTACTGCTGAGTTGAAGAACAAAAAACCAACAAATAAACAAAAACGTAAAAAGTATTAAAAATAACACCTTTCACAAGCTCATTCTAGGAAAATCAAGTGTAAGATTTGTTATATTTGTATTGGCTATGTAAATAATTCTCTCTCTCTCTCTCTCTCTCTCTCTCTCTCTCTCTCTCTCATAATGTGTCCAGGAAAGAAAGCGATTCCATTTTATGTACTTGTCATTAATTAATTGTGCAACTGATACCTAAATTCCAGTTCGTAGTCGTCCTTAACACCTTCCATCACTTTTAGAGACTTTTGTAAGTGTTATGTTAAATCTTAAATACTGTTGACAAGCACAAGGTTATAACTGGACAATGATCTGTTCGTATCTTGAAGTCCAAAGTTATTCTAAACTTGTTTGCATACACACACAACTGTATATGTTCACCTCCAGTATTCTGTGCATTACATGCCACGATCTGAACTTTCTCAATTTATCATTTATAACACCTTGTGTGAGCCTATTTGTCTTGCCGAAATCGGAAACAACAAATCTTTGTACATATGAAGTTGCTGTTGTCATTCAACTTAAAAGATCGTCACATTAGTAGGATATAGTAATATTTTTCAATCTATCCAAATTGCTTAGCACTGCATTGTTAGCATCTCCTTTTATCTTCATATCAAATGACATGAAGAAAACTACATGGTACAATTAATATAATTGGGCTTAACTTTTGGATTCACTATCTATTGTTTGTTCAGGTTTAATGTTGTTCTGTGTATATGATACAATGATGTGTTGCACTGAGATGTTTGACCACTTAATGTATCTTCTCCTGAAAAGAATGCAAGTATTTCTTTTACACTGTAAAAATACGATACTATTTCTCGTGTTGAAAAAAAAGCTGTGGCACGCATGCCTTTTTGTTATTTATTTAAGGACAATTTTGATCTCTTTTGTAAGAAAACCTATAAGCAACATACATATAACACCCATGAAAAGTGTAATGAATATATACTCGTATTTTTTTTTATCATTAGAAGGTTGATAGAAATCATTCAGTTTTGGCTGTCTATGCTTCTAAAGTTTTGCCTCAATTTCCAGGTTGTATGTGTCAGAATGAATAGATGCATACAGAACAAAGACAATGCAGGATGTTTAAAGTCTTTTTCACTAAACCTTGTTCTTCAATCTTTCATTCAAGTAATTCAGTTTATTTTGCCTATTTTTATTTAACTCTGAAGCTTTTCCCTGTAGTTTATAAATAATCTCTTTATCAGCTCCACTAGGATCAAATAATTTGAACAGATAATTCCTTCAATTAAAGTCTAGACCAATAGCTATTGCTTCTCTAATAAATGCTCCCACTGTATCCATTTACTAGTACCCATAGGGAAAAGTTGCGCTATTCATTGTGCTGGAAACAGCACAATTAAGGTTTACTGGACACTTTAGGTGAAACATGTGCTGATTTCCCTTTGGAATACATCTTTACTGTTGACAACGAAGGCACACATGCACAAAACATTGCTGTATTTAAGAGGAACACATTTTGATATTGCTGTCAGATTTGATTTTAACTCCTGACAGAACGGCTCCTTTTTGGTTTCAATCCAATTTTTAAAGCATTGTTCTCTTCTGAAAAGAATGCATGTATTTCTTTTACACTGTGAAAATAAGAATATTCGTATTTAAATTTATATGAGTAAGCAACACGTGGGTTCTTTACCTCTAATCCCAAATCAAAGTTAATGCAATTGAATAAAAAATAAAGAAATAAAAAAACAAACAAAAAACAAATTACATCACCAAAATTCAAGTTGATAATAATATGCATATAGACCTGATCTTTTGATTTGAATGACATATTGCTGTGAAGCATTGATTGTGTGTAACTTGTATTCAGCAAGACGGAATGGAGCATTGTTAAATCCATAACTGATAACAAACATCTGGTGCGTAGTTTCACACTTAAATACGTTTAACTGCTCTTTCATAAATTTTGTCTCAATTTAGTTTAGCTTTTACAATTGAAATTGTATCGATTACATTCACACTTATTTCAGTACCATCCATCCAAATCTAGTACTGAATTGGTACCATGCAAAAATTTTAAAGAAATATACATCTCTGCATTAGTTTGGTTTTCTTATCAAACTCCTTATTGTCTTCATCAATTTTGTCTTGAATATTGTATCAAACAATGCAATGTTATTTATTCCAATTTTGGATTTTCCATGTTAAATTCAATCTTTAGTGTATCTATGTTCTCATTTATTTTGGTTTTAACTGTATTGATGTTTACACTTAATACAAGAACTATTTTTTTTGTATCTATTTCAGTTCTGAGTGCATCTGTCTCTGTTGCAATCTTTTGTTCGAAAATCATTAAAATCTTTTCTCACACGTTTTGTCCTTTTGTCTAATTTGTCAATCCTACCTTTTTTAAAAAAAATATCATTAAGTACCTCTCAATTAACATATTTTTTCATGTTTTTCATTGCTCAACCTCAGCATGTAAGTTGTTTTACAACTCAGTTAATGTGTCATCTTTCATTGTTTTGATTGTATTACTCAAGTCTGCAATAGGTAAATCACAAGTTGTTTTCATAACTCTTGTCATACTTTTGATATCTTTTATTTTGCTTGTGTTCTCTATCATTTTAGTCATTTCCATCAAATCATTCTTTTCTGCAATACTGACATGGTATAGTGTTAGCTGTTATCTTGTTGTTCAGTCCAGTAATTGTTGATAAATTCATTCTTTATTTTAATTTCTTGTTTGCTTTGATGGGTCATTCAGCAGCTTCACAACGATGTGGCCGCTCAACATCTGCTGGATTTGCAGGCTGGAGGGGATTTCCCAACAAGCTTCACCAGGCCATATATATATGCTAACTCTAGCCCATATCTCTCTCAAAATCTGAAGTAGTTTCATGTACATTTGAGAACAGGGGATTGGAACTTCTCCATGGTAAGATAATCCAACTCCCTCCACCTCATATTCACACTCCTAACATATTATGATGAGGTAACATATTTCACGAAGAAAACAATTTTTTGGAGTAAAATACCCTATCCTAATATGGGTCCACTCTCCCAGCTTCTCTGCAGTTACATTAAAACCTGGTAGGGCGTGTATATCTGCTCCAGTAGTAACTGAGGCATAGATGGGGTTTAGCACCAATTCCTCTACAAATGGTGAGATCACTGTTGTCTGACTTCCACTGTAGTATGCAGACAGCATAAAGCACTTTTGTTGCTAAAACAAGTTTGGGAGAGCTGGATTTGTGAGGTAGTAGTTTCTCTCCTAATGTATTACGATCAGCCAAGTATTACTGAAGAAACATTTTATTTCAAAAATTGATTTCTTAATGTCATCACAGGTTCTTTTCAACACTTTTCTTCTAAATTTCTCTTCACTTACACTTCTTTTTCATTTCTTCCTCTATTTCAAAATATTAGAACGTAAAGTTATATATAAAATAATTATCTGAATAAAAAATGGCCTCCTTGTCAATGTGTTGCAAACAAATCAGCTTGTGTATTTCAGTTTTATTGCACAGTACACAGTTCTGAAAACTTACGGTTAAAAAAATACCAAACACGGAGATGCATCTGATGGTGGATCAGCAATTTATTTAAAGATCATCATGCCAGAATGCTTTCTTTCAAATTGAATCAAATTCTGTCCTGCGGTTTTGAAGAAGTCATTTTTGAAGATGTGTTTTTTTTCTATTGATACTAATAGTGGCTACATTTGAGGGCAGATCAACATCATTTGTACAAACTTAAAAAGTTCTTTACATCAGGTTGCTTTGTGCCAAGCTTGGTTGAAACTGGTCAGAACTTTATGAGAAGTTTCCAATAACTGTTGATGAACGAGGGTAAATTTTTTCTATATTTTGGTAATGGTGGCCATATTTAAAAACAGGTTGCCATTATTTGTAAACAAAAATGGAAGATCTTTATGATACAATGCTTTCTGTCAAATTTAATCAAAATCTGTTTAATGGTTTGTTTGTCATAAATGTTTTTTAAATGATTTTGCAATTTTAGTAATGGTGGCCTTATTTGGTGGCAGATCAGCACAATTTGTACAAACTTGAAAAGTCTTTATGCCAGGATGCTCCGTCTTAGATTTGGTTGAAATTGGTCTAGCAGTTTTTGTTAAGTTCAAAACAGCAATTGTTGACAGACACCAGAGGACAAAAGGCGGACCTAGCCCTAAGCTCTCTTGGCCTTATGGTCAAGTGAACTAAAAACAGCTTGTATCAGCATAACATGTACAGATAATAATTGTTTTTAATGCCGTGGAATCAATTTTAAATACTTCCCCACGCACTGCACCCCACACCTAAAAGATACTCAGAGACCATCAACATACAATTTGGATAGATAATTGTTCTGTTTCATAGATGTCAAGCAAAAAATTGAGATTAGAAAAATTATAAAATAAATTTGATATATCTGTAAATGCTTATGAAATAGTTCAACCTTCTTACATCAAATCATTTACAAAACTTAAAAAGAGAGAAATATATCATATTCAGCATGGTAGTTCTAATGATTTTTTATAGATTGAAGGCACCATTACATTGCAAAATAAAAGATTTTTCAAGATTGGAGTCATCACTGATAAAGAGACATGAAAAGAGAACATACACTTGTTTTAATAAATTGCTTCAATATACCAGAAAAATTATAAATACAAAAAAGACTGTAACAACATAGATAACTTGATAGATATAATGCCGGAAGAAATCTCAGTTATAATATTAAAAGCTATTATCACTAATTAAACATTATGTATCGTATTTATTTATTTGGTTTTGAAAGTATCATTGTACCACAGACACTTGTAATCATGCCATTGTAAAATCGATAAAATATACTGGACAATCAAAACAGCCTAAGACAATCCAACTGGGTTTTGTATTTACATCAACTCAATCCACATGAGATACAAACCAATAATTTACAGTGGAACATATTGTATTCAATTTTTTTAGTATGTGTTGCATAAAATCACCATATATGCCACAGCAAATCATTTCAGAGTGAAATATGACGTGGAATAAACATGTTAGAACACAGATATTCCACAGCAGAGTATGCATACTACTCTGTCAAAGATGGTAAGAAAAAGTCAAGGTCAAGGTAGTTATTATATATCTAGATGCCATGAATCTTTATGGGTTGGAGATCTTTCCATACATGAACAAATTACATGGATAGAAGAACATCTGTTTGAAACATTAGATGACTTTGATTCTGCTTGCATTTTATAAGTGAATTTGAAGATTCAATTACATTTACATAACTATTTCAAAGTCTACCTTTTAGTTCCAGAGAAATAATACCAGCTGAAAATGATTTGTTCATTACAGAAGCTAATAAATGATTACAAGGTTCGAAAACCAACAGTACCAAAATTATGTACATTGAAAAAGAACGATAAATCAGTCATTCACAATAGAAATCTGAAGCTTTGCATACAATTGTTTTTAAAACTGAAAAAAAATACATAGATTTGTTTTGTTTTATCAACAACCATTGTTAAAATCATACATTGGACTGAATACAAGTCTAAGGCAAAAAGCAAACAATGCTTTCAAAGACTTCAAATTGATGAATAATTCTGCATTTGGTAAGCAGAGGGAAAATTTCTGAACAAAACAGTAACTGAAATATGTGCAGATGAAAATATTTTTTTTTACAAATGCCAGAAAGATCTATAATTTGCAGGTAGAACAATTATTGATAATGACTTAGTACAAGTCCGTCTGAAAAACAAAAAATCAAATTAACAAAACTAATTTACCGATACAGTGTTTGAGTTTGTTCAGGTTTAATGTTGTTAGATGTTTGTGTGTGTGTGTGTGTGTGTGTGTGTAATACAATATGTGTTGAACTGAGGTATTTTTAACTCTTTGTGTTATTTTTTTCCTGCTTGTGAAGAGCTATGTATTTACTATATGTTCCCATCTTTAATATTACCAACAAAAACAAATGCATATAAGTACTTGTATTTTACCCGTTCATCAGAATATATAAATTTAAAAAAAAAAATGAAATACGGTATTAAGCTTAGCTTGTCTGGGGTTTTTAAGTTTTACCTTGTTTTATTGTTGGGCAGATGTGTCGATATGAGTATATTCATACTGAACAAAAGCATCTCTTCAGGTTGTTTTAAGTCACCAAATCTTGCTCTCTGTCTTTCATTCAAGTAAGTTAGTGCCTAAGTCCAGTTTTCAATTAACAGTTTTCCTCTGGAATTCTTTCATAGTATTGTCATGTCTTTTTTTCTTTAATGATCCACCTCAATTACACATTGAACAGGTGGCTGCTTACTATAAATGTTAGACTGTAACCTATTGCTACTCCAATTATTACTCCTGCTGCTGACATTAATATTTTTAAAAATACAATAAATGAAGATGTGTAACATACACAATTTTGTTGTATTTAAGGGTAAAAAATTTTGATACTGTTTTCAATTTTATTTTACATCCAGAGTAAACAGCTAAAACATTGTTCTCTTCTAAACATTATGTACATGATTTATTTACACTGTACATAAAGATAAACTTTTGATTATTTTTAATGTGACTGAGTATGCAACATGTTAGCTGTTTACCTCCAATCAAATGTAAAAATCAATATAAAACTTAAGTAATGTCATAGGTTCAGTAAACAAGTTGATACAAGTTGCAAGTTTGTTATCTGAGAGACATTTTGATGTAAAGCTTTTATTCAGCAAAATGTGACAGAGCAAATGATAGAGTAGCAAATTAAGTATTAAAACCTTATTATTCATATTGAACCCCAAATGAAGTGCTTTTTACAGGAGTCAGGCAGGTGATTCTGCCACGCTGACAACCACCCAAGAGCCAGTCACTGCCAAAGACACATGTCAAGTGATCAATCATAAGACACATAATATACCTCTTCAGAAATGATCAGAGATGCAGAGAACACAGCTGTAGTACACAACGCAATAGAATAATAAAGATTTCTGATAAAATATACATGAACATCACTTGAAGTGGACTCATAAGTCACATTTAAAACATCATAAATGTATAATAATTACTAAAAATGAAAAACAAAGTGGAAATATGTGCTAATTCAATGATGGAAGTGGAAACGCAACCATGTCTGATACATGCCACATGGCTTCATTACTGTGTTTATTCCAGGTAAATTAAAAGTATCAAATTTAACATTTATTTTGTTGAAGTATCTTTTCAGATTTATTTTAAAAAAAACAAATTGTCAACAAGTCATTACAGTAGTTTCAGGCCTGACAATGTCCAACAACCGTTTCATTCTTTGGTTTTCAACAGTATCTCCTAATTTGGGTAGTTTACTCCTTACCAATTGAATTTCAAAACCTAGTCTCTGACATAATTTAATTCCATCTGGATACTTCTGACTTAGTACATTAAATTAAAAAGGCAATATACAGTAAAGATTGTTTATTACATTCCTGGATACAATGTTTCCTCTGTTATAATGTCCAAGTTTAAATTCCCCAGCCAAATTCCTAACTAGTATGTATACCAAAGGCTTTGTTATAACGTTCCTTTCTTACAATATTAATTGGTTATGGCATTTGATTTGTGTGGTCCACCTGAGAAAATTAGCTAGACTATAACATTTTTATTACCTGATGTGCTGAAGCCAGTCAAACAATCTGATAGCCCAATGAGCATGGATTCTATAATTTCAGATTGGACCCCTCCTGTATTATAAGTGAAGTGCCCATCAGGCTTGTCAAAAAAGAAAAAAAAAATTTGCCTGAGAAAACTTTGATTGCACTGATGAAATGCAGCATTTTATTTTAAAGTTGTTGACAGACTAGTAAATTATTAATATGTATACCCATGTATGCCCCTTACCCTTATGAAGATCGTCTACTTACTGTACTTCTATCGAAAGCTGTAACCTTTGTATACAAAGTGAAGCATATGACCTATGAATGGGGAACAGATTGCCAGGGTTACCTAGAATAAGTGCTCACTTGGTTTTAACATACATGTGATTCTACCGGCGGTAGGACAAAAATACCATTTTTAAGACCGTCTACCACACATACCGTTTTATAGATGAAATCTACCGCTTTTGAAAATTAAGATCTTTTAACAAAAAACTAAAAAAAAACAAAAAAAGCATGGTATTTCCACGCGTTCTATCCATGCATTACAGAAACCAGCCAGAACTGGTCTACTGGGTTCCAGAACTGTTCCAGCAATTGCTGCAGTGATGCGTGGCCAAGTAATGGGATTAAGGCTAACATGTGTACACAACAAGTTGTTAACTGATTATCTTATTGTTGTAATCTCGATAGTTTAGGCCAAAAGTGGGACTTTTTGAGGCGTTATAAGTAATAAAGGGATTAAATGTGGTCCATTATGGCTTTTGAGTCTTTGATTAACAATTGACTGTCCTTTGACAGAGGTGAGATAAAAAGGAAAGACCGATCAAAAAATGATTTTGGCAGAAACATTTGAGTAACTATTTTCTGATTAATGAAAAACAGATGACTATTGACAATTTCTTTCCATCCAAATAAATAAAGGACTAATTTACTAGTCCTTAAGTTATTGAACGAAGACGTTTTCACATAAAAGTGATTTTTATGATTCACCGGCTGATACATGTACATGTATGTTGACACTGTCATCAGATGGTAAAAGTTACTGATTTATCATTTTGTTTTCTTCATGATAACATGTATTTATACAAATGTATGTTGTTTTTTGAAAATTGTATTACCATTACATACGAATTCTGACAGTAATCATACCAGTACAAATTTTTTACTACATGTATGTCCAACATCATCAACATGGACATGTACATAAACATTTTTTAAAAAAAGAAAAGAATTTGGATATATCGTTTCTTGGTTATAACATCCATATTTACAATGATTTGATATAAATTATACAGGAAAAAAATGATCATCATAGATTAAGCAACATCAATGACAATTATAGTGCAACTACTAGTTTCAACATATTTTATTTGTATATAAGAGTAAAAGAGGTCATACTACAAGTTCTCAAAATACTATTTGAATCCCTCCCCATGCTCAAAGCTGTGCCAGTAGCCAAGGTCAAACCTTGTAGACTTGAATTAATCAGCAGCAATTTTTGACTGGTGAAGAGCAGGTTTGGATCAAAGTCTCTCCTTTTTGCTGCCTGCAAGCAACATATTGAAATGGATCCATCTCCTGCATAGAAAAAAACCCCCAAGAATGATGATGAAGGAAAAGAATTCTAACACATCTGTAAATGTTACACCATAAAAAATGTCAAAATTTGCAATTATTTTTAAAAACATTTTCCAACATAGTGTTAGAATGGGGACAACAGTTGTATTTAAGGATCTGAGTACATCAATGAGGTTTATTGCTGTCACACATATCCATTTTACATATTGTCCATACAAACTCAAGGTCAAACAGTAAAACCACCATTAATGTCCTCAAATCCAATAATAAAAGACCCTTATTATCTATTTCATTATAATTAATTAAATTTTGGGCACATGTATATCTGTGGCTCTAATACTGAAAATATACACATCTGCGCATTTATAATATAAACCTACTTCTAGCTCTATGTTTTATTTCTATTTTTCTTCTCTTCAGTAAGTTTGCATAGGACTTGAAGCATTTTAAACATTAAATGCCTTTTTGTTTGCAAAACATATGGTGGAAATATTAACAATTTATAAGCCATGAAACTGAATCTAGTGTTGAAACTGGACTGAAACTTTTGGGCAAAGTGACATCTTCCCTGTCTGAATAGAGCAAAGTGGTGGGAAAATAGGGAGAAGTGTCAGGGTAGACAAAATTTATAATGTTTACAACAGTTGCTTAAAACAGCTGCTAAACCTTCAGATCATATAAAATAAAAACAAAAGAAGTACTCATTCAACTTATGAAAATAATACAGTTTTTCCTAGTCCGATGAAGAAAATTGTTCTATAACTTTTGTTATTGAACAAGATGGAAACTTAGAAAATAGGTTACTATCAAAACTGGGTGACATATATCAAATTACTTTTCTTCCTCCTTATACAAGATGAAATTTGAAAAAAACTTGTTTACTTTTACTAGCAATCAGTTTTTAAATCTCCACAGAGTAATAATTTCCTTGTCACTGGGTCACAAATGGATGGAATTTCACCCACTTCTTCAAGCTTCACATGTGAATTTTATCTGTTAATTGGGAATCGCACAGATTGAAATATAATTGCTGAGAAATAATCATTCAATTAATATAAAAGTAAAAAAAAACACAAAACACTATGTTTAAACTGTTTTACATAGCACACTGAACATGGAACAGAAAAAGACACAAGAATTGAAACTGTAATCAGAATATGAAATCATTCAATGACCTGAAAAAGGGGGAAAGGAATCAAATGGAGAAAAGGCAAAGTCAACTTTGAGTCAAATAATATAAAAACAAAACAAATACTCATGAAACTTTATGAAAACAATACAAACATTCTTTGCCTAATAAAGTAAAATTGTCATATGACTTTGTTACTGCAATTAAGACAGTAACCTTGAAAAAAGGTTATTATTGAAGCTGTGTGATATATATCAAAGTACAGATCCTTTCTTCCTATTTTTACAGGATGAAATACAAACTAAACTTGTTTACTTTGACTACCAATCAGCCTATGCAGCTCCACAAAGTTATGATTTGCTTGTTTATGGACAACAAATGCATGGAATTTTACCAGCTTCTTCAAGTATTACATATAAACTATCATCAGGAATCTTGCTGATTGAAACATAACTGCAGATATAAATAATAATTCAATTGACACAAAAGTTCACATAAAGGCACAAAATACTATGTTAAAACTGTTATATTGCTCACTGAGCGAAAAAAAAACAAAAAACACATGGGTTGATATTGTACTCAGAATAACTGAAAGCATTCACTTGAGAAAAAGTGAAGTCAACTTCGCTCTCACTGCATATCTGGGCAAAATGACAGGCACTGGGGTGACTATTTCACCTGAAATGCCTTCTAGTGCGGACCCTGGAATCACCACAGACTACTTTAACTTAAATAAAGATTTTTTTCCAGATTTACTTACAACATCTTCATTGAAGCAGCAGCGGTCATATGTGCTCACATCCTGCTTGCTAACTGGATGAAACTCAAACTCATCAGCAAACCTTGAGGCTGACAGGATAGTGGAAAATTCTTCATCAACATAAGCCAATTCACCAGTCTGTAAATGAAATATAGCATCTATTAACTGCACTGGGATTGTTCAAAGTATCAGCTTAAAGACAGAGCTGGGGTATACAAGGAGGATTAACTCAGCTATGTCAGTTTCTCTCTAGATATGTCAGTCAACAGACTAATGAACAGGCTCCTGATTGCAGTGTTTGAATTAACTGAAAAACTTACTGGCCAACCGGACCAGTTCCATTTAAAAGAAGCCAGTCTGCTGCAAGACTTGTTGGCCCTAGATTGTTGTGATAAAATCTCCATGATTTGGTGGGTTGGCAATAACATTAATACAATCACAAAATGGAGGACATTTAACAGTCCTGGAAACAAATAAAAAATATAAAACTCACTGAAATCTTTTCATTTTCTGATACATTCCCATTAGTCTTCAGGCACAGAAGCTCTAGCTGTTATGCTCGGAATTTTGCTGCATAACAGCCAAGCTCTGGAATCAGAGATCAGTCTTGAAATCCTGGGCAAATTCATGCACTAGACAGTGTGGAATTGTTCAAAATATGGGGCAATGATTTATAAAAACATTTTTTTTAAAAAACAGCCAAAGCCACCAACACACACATGTGGATTTGTGGTTTTATCAGACAATCGTCACACAATCAACTGAGCAGTGAATAATATCATGCATTCCATATACAAATGACCCCGTTGTCCATTAACAATTATTCTTGCTGTAGTCATTCAAACAAATAGGTGTCAGAGTGTTAATTAGTGGGTATTTACAACGGATAATGGGATACAGAAATGTAAAGCTTTTACTGTTAAAGAGAAGCTTGAAGCCGTGGGCAGGATTAAGTCTGGAGTTAAACAAATGCAGTTAACTTTGAGATTTAGGTGTTCACAAGTCAAGCAAACAGTGTGATGGACTGAAAAAGTTTCTTACCCAAATTTATAAATCAATTAATTTACCTACCTTTTTAAGGGAAAACAATTGACTATCAATGCCTGCTCAATCAACCATCATACACACCCGCTTAAACACATTTATGGCCCAAATTTCAGAAGCAGCATTCACATATACACAGAAAACTGTCCTTCCAGTGTTAGCACTGTTTGGAACAGAACCATTTAAGTTGTAGGGGTGGAGCAATTGGCTAATATAATTAAACATTCTACTCTCTGTTTTGCTCTGCAGTGAAGCAAAGTCATAGTTATAAACAAAAGTTTAATTAAATATTGGGTTTATTTATTTTTTTATCTGTCCATTTGAGAATGACTCAACTGTTTTTATGGAACTCACTGTGTATCCATACAATCGAATGGTTTACTCCCAAACTGGTTCAGGCAGTTTACATCCTGTAGAATTCTCATCACAAGTACCTTATCAGGTCAATACAGTATATTTGACCTCCTGTATGAATTTTCAGCTGAAGTACATGTACTTTTCAAGCCTAAATACAGGTTTCTTTTTAGAAACTCTTAATGTCTGAATCATGCATTTTATTGTCGGTCAGAAATCAGACCCTTTAGACATGTCCAGCAAATATAAATATCACAGGGAGAAATTTTTTTTTTCATAAGTTTGTGTGAATAGCAAGAAATTAAATATTAGGATTCGACTGGATCTATAAAAAAATTTTTTAAATATAAATTATGCTTCTTTGTGCACATTTTTGATGGAATTACTATTATGAATACAACCAGATTCGTCTGGTGAGTACACATACATATTAAATATGTAATGACTGTTATAAGTAGTTCTTGTTTAATATGGAACAAGTTTTTAACTGCGTCAATGAAGTCCGTAGTATTGACCCACCCTACCCCCTAGTCAGGGGTTTCATTGAATTCAGACACATAATGATCTATGATAAAATGACTAAATATTATACTTCTGTGTGCATATTTTCTATGGAATTATTATGGATTCACTCTTACACATGCCATGAGATCGGTTGGTGAGTACACGTGTTGATACTTTAACTATTCCTGCTATGCATTAGACATGTACATATACATGTACCAATGCATGGTTCTCTGAATAAAGTAAAATATTATATGTGCAATCTCTATGTTTTCACTACATGTGTATTTCTTGTTTAATATGCATTGATTTAAGATGGTAACTGTGCCAATGAAGCATGTAGTTTTGCACCCACTATTATACCCCCCCCCCATCTTTTTTTTTTTGGTGCATGCATCATTTTCTTTAGCTAAATGACTTGGTTGGTTATAGCTTAGTTCGGTACATAGCACAATGTCGTTTTGTGGACCCCAACCTTCGTGCTATAGTGGGGTTTCACTGTATAAAACCAAGACCTTTTCTGCTCAAAAAGATTCGGGTAATAAGGTGTCTTGTGTAGACATCACTACATTTATTAATTTCCTTACATATTTCCTTCATTTTTCTATATTTTATTATGAAATCCAGTGCATTAATTATAAGTTCAGATGCACCAAGACTAACTTACTTATATTAGGCACTAAGTTGAACACGACATATTAAACATGAAGGCCATGGTCCTGTATGTCAAGCCCCTGATCAAAGCACTGCTGTAAAACATGACCTTGACCCCAAGGTCTAAAGGGGAGAGCAAACATGTTGCAGGATGAATTGTCTGAACTTTGTAGTGATTCATTTATATAACATGTAAACAAAATGCATCAAGGAGTTCATAACATATAAGCCAATGATAAAACTTTACACAAAACCTTAATGGAAAATTTCTATGATCATGACTTTTACCCCAAGATCAAAGGGATCAGAGTGTGTGTAATAAAATAAATTGTCTTAGCTTGATTTTGATTCATCCCAAGTATAAAGAAAATCCATTAAGGGGTTTAGGTAATATAAGCAATTGACAATTATCTATGACTGCCATTAAGGTCAAATGGACAAATGTGCATGTCACAGAATGTCAAGCTTCATAACAATTCACTTCAAGTATGAAGAAAATCCATCAAGGGGTTTAGGAAATATAAAGAAATAAAAAACCTTAACCAAAACCTTAATAAACTGTTGACACCACCTCTGCCAACATCAGGAAGGTGACTATGTCTTACTTTCCAATAAAGTGGGCTAAATGACAAAAATCAACGTATGTTATATATTGCATTTTCTATAAATAGTTCCATCTGAATGAAATGATTGGAAGTTTTAGTGCAAGTGACCTTTGCAGTTACCAATCAAATCACACCTGTTGGCTTTGTCCTCCTATGCAAAAGCTGAGAGGCTTATCTTGATGAACTTGTTATTATATCCCTACACTTTAATGTTTCTTTCTATTGAATGCAAGTAACATTATTCACTGGTTATCAAATCTCTCCGAAAAATCAGTCATAAAATATAACTGATTTTTCCTAAAGGCAATAAACAGCTGATTGGATCAATTAGTAGTTTACGTTTAAGAGATGACAAAGATGCAACTCTTTAATAAATTTTCCTTTTCTGTATCTATAGCAACACTAAGGCAAAACTAATAAATTTGGCTGCATTTGCACTAGAGTACAATTTATCTTACAAGACAGTGGTCTAAGTGGAGTGTTATGTCATGCCATTGGTGACAAATGCAAAGTAAAAACACAAGGACTCACATTTCATACTGATAAAACAGGAGTACCATGAATGGCACATTATTGGCCTGTCCTGTGTTTCCTAGACCTCTATGTAGGCACTAGAAGGGTATCATTGACCCAGGAGATTACTAACCAACTGGTCTCTATGACTACAATCTGTTGTCAAGGTATGTGATCTTGAAGTAAATTTAGCATGCAGAAACCATTATTTTCTTATCAGACTTACAATCACTATGACCGCTGACCTGTGGACCCTAGAATTATTAACTTTCTTTATTACCTCAAGTGCAAGGCATCCACAATGTTTGGTCAAGGAACTTACACTAGAACAAAGTTATTCTGCAAAATCAATTTTTCTTTGAGCCACAATGACCTTCACAGTTCTCTATGGCATGGTTTACACACAGAACATAGAGATCATGGAGAAACTGTTTGTGGACATAGAGATCACATGCATTTCCTGTAAACTACATGGAGGTCGCAGATAAGATAGAGAGAATGGCAAGTGGATGGATGGACAGCAGCAAAGCAACATTTGCACCCATCTGCTATCGCAGTTTGTGGGGGCAAACATTCAGAAAGAGTTAAGCATGAATTCAGACAAGTGCAATTATTTAGAAACAGTTCAGCATATATTTTGAAACAGCTAAGCAAAACTCAGACAAGTTGCCTTATGTATTTGTTACATAAATAAGCTTATTAACAAATATTTAATTATGGGTTGCTATAGTGACAGAAATTTGTGCAAGCCTCTCTAAAAGTATGCTTAGGAATTTGAAAAAAACTTGCTATTCTTAACATTTAGTGGATGGAAAACGCTTTTTTTTAATCAAAATGAATATACCCACACAAGGGAATGTTTGGAAGAGGTCAAAGGTCACTTTGTTAAAGCTATATATTTTGACCAAATTCAATGTATAACAGTTTGCCATGACATATGCTTTTATTTCAGAATTATTTTTTAAGTAGAAAGTTGACTTTCTTTTCTTTTGTTAAACCAACATTGCCCTGGGTTATGCCCTTGTGTCTGCCCTTACCCTCTGAAATCCATACCCTACACCCATATAAAAACACTTTCTCAGCATGAAATGGCCAAGTAACCAGCACTTGCTTCACCTGGTCATAATTTAGGAACTTTTCATAAGAATAAGAATAATATTTCTTTATTTCAGAATTAATGCTCCATATGCATGTATCTAAATTAAAATATTAAATATATTTTAAACATAAACAGTCATAGGTTTAATGTACAAATATAGACACATCTACAACTACCGAATGTTTCTGTTATTGTTAAGAACAAAATGAGGCAAGACATTTAATTTGTTTCATCTATGAATAATCCAAGAATTAAAATGAATATCATAGTTCCACATAGATTTCAAGATACAATTCTTACTATTAGATAATCTTGTCATCATTGAGAACACATACCTTCCGATTAATTCTTAAAAATTAAATTCATTATAATTTACAAACATGGTAGAGCCACTGCTCCCTCTTTGAAGGGTTGATAGTTATTGAAGACTTTTGTTATAACTAATAACTAATTTTCTTTTTATACATTCACAAAATTTTGTCCATTAAGGTGCGCAATACATTGTGCACAATAAGATTTGAATAATCTAATTTTGATAGTCAAAGAACTATATCTAAATTTACGTAAAAGCATGTTTGTTCAAGTACACAAAAATCGGTAATGTCTCATCATATCTTCAGCATCTGATATATTGGATTTCAAAATATAACACAAATAAGTATAACTGTTTACATTTAACAGAGCATGACCATTAAGAAGTACAGAAGAATGTGATGATAATTTTGAAGATCATAATCCCACCCTAAAATTATATTGTTGAAAGGGAATTAACATGTGCAGTCAGTATTGGGTCACAGGTCTGTCCTTACCATATTTGGCCCATCCTCTAAATCACAGCTTATAAACCATTAAGATCCCCATCCTATAATTATATATACACTTTATCAAAGTAACATACAGTCAAACCTGTCTATTATGGCCGCTGGGAAAAGGCCAAATTGCCCTTTGTAGACAGCTGTTCACACATCAAACAACTGATGGATTAAGCAGTTGCTCGAACTCACTGAGATCAAAAGACAGTCGGCTTTTGCAAGAGACCTTTGATGATCAGGAATGAAAAGAAGCTTCCTCTGGCTATTGCTAGTAGCATATAAACTGTAAGGGATATCACAAGTGCAGTGTACATGTATCTCTACTCATCTGGTGTGGTTGTACATAATCTCTTACACTCTGGATTAGCATTGTTCTCAAAATCAGCCAAAATATCTCGCTTACACTTAATAATCCCTTGGATCTGAGTTTGCCCAACTCCCATTTCTGCTGCAAATATTACAACTACTTTGTCCACTATCCAGCAAACAAACTGCTTCGATTCTCTCATGTATGGACTAAAACCGCCTTGCTTTCTAAGCTGACATGTTGACACCTTTAAGTTTGACTGACAGCGTGACTGGACTACGGTAAGTACAATTGAGATATGAAATGCTTGGAGCAGTCACTGCTGATATGCTCCAGTGACCGCTGAAGGCAGGGTGAATACAGTGTTTGGTTAGGAAACACCTGGCCGTTGACTGCTGAAAGCAGGTGATCATTAATTACAGGGCATTTATATAAGAAATTTGCCAGGGGGAAATTAGAGTGCCCATGGTGACCAGGTGACTGCTGAACACAGGTGACCATTCGGACAGGTTTGACTGTATATGAAATAATAGGACTCTATAGGAGGGCAAACCCATTGATGTCTTTGATATCATGTGTCCATTATGACAGATTTTTAGCTCAACTTTTTATAGACCAGAAGAACTTATGCAATGGCCTGTTGATATTTTGCACAAGGTTGTTATCGCTACTTCTCCTAAACTGCTTGATGCCCCTCCGACATCAAATATGGCAACCATGGTGTCCACCTTGAAAATCTTTTCACTGCTACTACTTCTGAATGGATGGTCCTATTGACATGGGGTTTTCACTGAAAGACTTCTTATGATGTCTACTTGGTCCCAACTGAAAATGGTAATGATCTGACATCTCATATGGCCAATGGCCATCTTGAAAATCTTGTTATTGCCATTCCTCCTGAACAGGAGTGAAGCAACAATTGCCCCATTCTACTATTGCACTTCGGAAGGTTGGGGGGGGGGGGGAGGCAAACATTCAGACAAGTGCAATTATTCAGAAACAGATCAGTATTTATTTAGAAACAGTTAAGCAAAACTTCAAATAATCTGAGCTATTCAGAAACAGTTCAGCAATAGTTACAAATACACAAAATATGCAATAATTTGGTCCCATTTTACAGTAAACAGAAGTTATTTACAAAACATATATAAAACTCTGCTTATTTTCACATGCATTTTCCATAATTGCTTCTAAACATAAATTTTTTTCCCCTGGAGACCTCTGAACTATTGCCGGGGGATGTCTCCTTGGGAAATGTGTTGATTGGTCTATACATTTCACCGATTCAAAACAGCATATATTTGTTCAATAAAAATGAAGAATAATAAATATTCCAACAAATTATATACTGTCTTTTCTGCATTCCAAAAACAAAACTGGTAAATTATCTGTACCGCCTACATGTCACAATCAGGTGACCAACTACGTTCAACATCAACACTAACTGCTGTGGTTCTGTTTAGCCATCATGGCCTGTATTTCCATTGTGAACCTAAGCATTTTAACACATGTAAGTCACATGTAGCTCATGTTACTTATGTAACATAAGGTGTTACTAAATTAATACAGGAACACCGGAGATCATGCTTATGGTGAGATTCTGATACATGAATAAAAGCATTGTCGACTAAGAACAATGTGCAATTTGTACTGTCAAAATTACTGTTATTGAGCAGTGCAGATGTCATTAGCATGCCTGAAATGTCTCTCTTCAAAAGTGTTCTTACTTCTGAAAAACAGTCCAAGATGTAGCATTCATATATTACTTTATTAGCAAAGAACAATCAGTGAAACCACCACAATAGAATCAATCAATCAAACAGTCTAAAAGCATAATATTAATAATAATAATAACATTAATACCAAAATTAATGAACAACATTATAATAATGACATAAAATAATAATAATAATAATAACAGCTGATGCTGATATTTTTAACAAGTGTGTGAAGGAAAGTAATATTCATGGACATCAGATACCTTTATTATCACTGGAAAAGAATAAGGATATCAAAAGTTGTGAATCAATGGGCATGTACCTGAATTTTCTGTTGTTTCAAAATGAATTTGAGATAGATCATCCTGGAATCAAATTTGAATGTGACATTTTTTGTGTGTTTCTACCATGACAATCTCTCCTGCAATATTTGGAGTTAGGCAGTCTGTCTGTATTTGGAGTTAGGCATCCTGTCTGTATGCCCCAGTTAAATAAATTTTGCATACCAATCCAGACACTTCTTCTTCAGACAGGCATTGCAATGCAGGCTAGTTAAATACATGAAGAGAAAAATATAACATTTCCAGAGACTTTCACTTTTTCAATGCAGCAAACATTATGTATCAAAATGTGAATACAAAGGTGAGGAAATGCAAGACTCTCTTCTCCCAATGCTTATATTTTTATTTCTTAATTATCAACCTCTTGTCAGCTGTCACACAATGATGGATTAAAACTTAAAATACAAGTGAGTAACCGAATCAAACAAAGTTTCCTTCTCTAAAGTATATTTGCATTCCTTTGTTAAAATCCATATTTTCCATTATATGTAAACTTTTTAAAGTCCACATTCTACATGTGGACTTGTTAAAGACCACAATTTCCATGTTTAGAGTGAGCATTCACATGCTGTTTTTTTTTATAAGTCCATTAATTTCCATGTTTAGAGTGAGCATTCACATGCTGTTTTTTTTTATAAGTCTATTAATTTCCATGTTTAGAGTGAGCATTCACATGCTGTTTTTTTTTATAAGTCCATTACTTTCCATGTTTAGAGTGAGCATTCACATGCTGTTTTTTTTTATAAGTCCATTAATTTCCATGTTTAGAGTGAGCATTCACATGCTGTTTTTTTTTATAAGTCCATTACTTTCCATGTTTAGAGTGAGCATTCACATGCTGTTTTTTTTTATAAGTCCATTACTTTCCATGTTTAGAGTGAGCATTCACATGCTGTTTTTTTTTATAAGTCCATTACTTTCCATGTTTAGAGTGAGCATTCACATGCTGTTTTTTTTTATAAGTCCATTACTTTCCATGTTCAAAATATGTGTCAGCACATATTTTTTTTTGTCCATGTAGTTTCCATGACATCTCATGTACTCCATGTTAACTAATTGGAAAAATTATGGAATTTTCATGGACATTTTTATGAACATGGAAAACTGAAGTGCAGGCCTTTGACACTTTCATTCCAAAATCAATAGGTGCACACCAAGCATAAAGTTTGGTCCAGGTCTGTGATATAGAACTAGATGTAATGTTATTGTGCAGAACCCATTTTCTTCTTTCACTCCAAAATCAATAAACTTTTTCCTTACCCTAAGTGCAAGCCATCCACAAAGTCTGGTCAAGGTTTGTGATGCAGAACTAATGCGATTGCACAGAAAACATTTTTTCTTCTTTCAGTCACAGAGACCTTGACTTTTGACCTAATGACCCCAAAATCAATAGGTTTCTTCTTTACCTAAATGCATGCTATCCACAAAGTTTGGTAACTGTAGATTGTGTAGAACTTGAGTTATTGTGCAAGAACCATTTTTCTTCTTGCAGTCAAGAGACCTTGGTCTTGCACCTAATGAACCCAAAATCAATAGAGTTCTTCTTTATCCCAAGTGCAAGTCATCCACAGAGTGTGGTAACTGTAGATGGTGGACAAGTTATTGTGTTTAAACAATCAGTAACAGACAGATGGATGGATGGATGGATGGATGGACAGATGGACAAACATTATAAAATATTTCAATCTGCCTTATGGTTGGCATATAAAACTGCAGCTTTCTTGATGTATGCACTTAAGGTGAAATATGAGAAGTTTTGAGATCTATTGGGCCATTTCCAGAACCCCAAAACTGCATTTATAATATTTGCCTTAACATTGGCATACACACTTTGGAATAAAAAAAAGGTGTCATAAACTCATTTGTATGTCGATTTTTGCATTGTCAGAATTGATTTTTGCATTGTCAGTATTGATTTTTGCATTGTCAGAAGATATTTAAACTGTTAAGAATGGTGAATTTTAGAATCTGATGCCTTCAAAGTCTAATATTTAGTATAGTTATCACAAATGACCAGATTAGGAACACTAATTTATACTTTATCAAAGCTCTGTCATCTTGAATAGACTAATCAAACTCTTTTTTTTTTTTTTTTTTACAGAAAATGGTGAAGAAAAGTCCAAGTTCATAATTCTTGTCAAGACAGACCAAGCATTATTCCAATTATGATGTCAATACCTGAAAAACTACCATAGTCCAATCAAATTGGTAAAACTGAACCACGTGCATATGTCCTATTCACACTGTAGCAACACACCAATGGTGAATAAAACACATTAAAAAAACAACTATGCAATCAAGTATTGTTTGAATCCAAATAAAGTTTCAAATAAATTCAAAGCCATGCAAGAATGTTTCCCACCTTTAACAAGGAAAAATATATATATTTCAGCAATGCATGTTTCAAATATGGAACAAATAACTGATTTATTTACTTATTTCATTTACATACATAAAATAATTAGCTAAAAATTCATCTAGGATGCTTACTATCAAATGAAAATGTGTTTTCCCCTATATGCTGCTCTGGGCATCACTCTACAATAATCAAGTTCCTTATACATTTTCTTCAATTTCCTACAATTTTGATGAAATCCAGCATATTAGTTGTAAATTCAGGTGCATCAAGATTATCTTACTTGTGTTAGGCACTAACTTGGACACAAAATATTTTTAAAAACTCCACATAGGTTATTGTGCATTTTATTGAAATAGTTGCATTTGAATGAAATACTGGAATTTTCTGTGCAAAGTAACCTTTCTGGAACCAGCTGAATCACACCCGTTTGTTTTGTCATCCTACGTAAAAATCAAGAGGCTGGACTCAATATATTATTTTCTGCTTCAGCTTAAATGCAGCTGTCCATTGCATGTGAGTGACATTCTTTACTGTTTAGCAAATCTCCAGGAAAAATCAGAGAAAAAATATGAATGATTTTCTTTGAGAATACAGTAGGATGCACTGACAGCTGATTGGCTCTATTAGTGTAGTGATAACCTAAAAGCTCATTTATATTTAAATCCCAATTACCAACTTAATTTGCCACTCAATGATAAAAGAATATTTGCTCACCTTAAAGACATTCTGATGGTCAAATTTAAGCTCATCTGGAAAACCCCTGATCCCTCCTTGGTAGACAATGTGTCTGGCAAGTTGTCTCTCCTTGGGTATTTTGAACAGACGATATGTGACAGATGCATATTTAGTATCACCTGTATAATTTAGAAATCCACATACATGTACATATAAGTGCAAAGGAATAAATTAATTAATTTTGGGATTTCATTATCTCAATTTCATAAACATTACTGATAAATATTTGATTACTACAACCATTTATTACTCATGTGGCTTATGTTTGTGTTTTTGTTTCTGTTTTGTGGGTTTAACACCATGTTTCAGCACGGATATTTGGTGGCAGCCAGTATATTTGGTGGAGAAATAACCCAGGAAGACACCAGGACCACAGGCCAATGGGAAGCTACTGGCAAGCTTTCTCACATACCCATGTTGGCTGAGCCGAGACTCGAAACCACATGGACAGAGGTGAGATGTGAGTGATATGTAAAGACTAGCACCTTAGACCACTCAGCCACCCGGGGCCCCTCATGTGGCTTAAACTAATTCATAAACCAAACATAACACCAATTCACATGGTAATTTGGCTGCACAACAGTTTTCACTTGGTTGCTACGGAACTAAATGCTTGCTAGGGAGGCCTTTAAAAGATAAACCTTGGTTAAACCATGATAGAATGTATCATCTGAAATACTCCTACAACATTTTTGTTTAATTTACCTATAAGTACTGGATGAGATGGCAACTAGATCTGTATTACTAAAACATGAATGTTGCCAGTGAAAAACAAACTGTCTAAGTTAACAAAGTTTAAAACTAAAAAAACTTGGCATTTTTTTATATAATGGAATGGAAATCTAATTAGGTTATATACTTATTCAAATAAGCATGCCTACTAAATTTCATTTGTCTACCTAATGTGGTTTTTGCTTAATTGTATAAACAAGGTTTTCATAAAAAAAATCCAATCCAAAAAGTTTTAAAATGAGTAAAGGAATATGAAACACCGCTAAATAGCCTTAAAAACTAATCAGGTCATCAAGATATGCATGCAAATATGCCTACCAAATTTGTTTTGCCTATCTCAAGTGGTTTTTGCCTAACTGTACTAACAAGGTTTTTGTAAAAGGAGTCCAAGTCAAAAATGTGCAAAAAACTTTAAAATTGCTTTAATGGTTGAATAATCAAACCTACTAAATTTATTCTGTATATCTCAAGTGCTTTTTGCCTAACTGTACTAACAAGGTTTTTGTAAAAGAAGTCCAAGTCAAAAATGTGCAAAAAACTGTAAAATTGCTTTAATGGTTGAATAATCAAACAAGTAAATTTATTCTGTATATCTCAAGTGGTTTTTGCCTAATCTTGCTTACAAGATTTTCTGTCAGAAAAGTCTAAGACCAAAAATGTGTATAAAACTGTACAAATTGCTTTAATGGTCTGATAGTCAAATCAGGTCATTTACATATGAATACAAATATTAATTTGTCTACCTCAAGTGGTTCTGCTTAATTGTTCTGACAAGAAATTTGTCCAAAAGTCTCCATCCAAAAAGTTCAAACATATATTTAAAATATAGAGCATTGCTGTAATTGCCTAAAAAAATGTAAAAGAAAGAAGAAAAGAAAAACTGTACACAGTAATGTAACTAAAAAAATAATATACAATTAATACTTATGATCCCTCAATCTCTAAGTGAGCTATCCAAGAAATTATTTTTTGATGTCAAAAATGTATGCTGTATTAAGATTACTGATGGGGACCTAAGACAGCCTTTCAAGCACCTATGATACTTAATACATTTACATTCTTTTTCATGCAGTGATACTTCAAAGTCTTACCTAGTTTCTGTCTGAAGTCCTCTCGGTCCACTAACATCGGGGACGCTGTGATAAGCCTGGGCCGACTGAAACCAATCTCTTCAGCAATGGAACACAGATCTTTCCAATATAATGCACCAGACAAACCTTCTCCTGTGACAATTCAAACACATAAAATTACAATACATGGAACATTAGACAAGAAAAACTGTCAATGTTATTATAATTGGATTGGCAAGCTTAAATTGTTGTGTCAAAATGGTATTCCTCATGATGCATCTATGTATAATGCTATATTACACTGCAGGCAATAGAGTCGAAGAAACTACACTAAACACAAAAGTTAACACTACCCACTGGGGCAAGAAATATTATGTACAACAATCTAGTTTCAACTGAAAGGTGTAGTACTCGTCATGATGCATCATGATACCAAGTTACAGGACTCCTCAGGCAATAGTGGTTGAGAAACAAATCCCAACACAAACCCTAAGTGTTGACATCCAGACAGGCAGATGATAGACAAACATCAATACCATCATAGGCTGGAGTTGCTCTGCAGTCGGGCCAATAAAATGGACCAACTTATGAGAATACACACATATTCCAGTACAGTATTAATTACCATATTACAGTACACTATTAAGTACCATATTACAGTACAGTATTAATAACATGTACGCATTGTCAAGCAATGAAAAAATATTAAACATAACGTGGTAAATTATAGATAAATATGTATTTCAAATAGGCTGAACCTGGGGGGGGGGGGGGGTAAGAAACCGATTAAAAACTTACAAACTCACCATTTCTAGACTAATCTGATAATCAGGTGCTGTTCAAGTAAAACATACAGTACAGCTCACGTGATTTTTTGGAACCCCACACATCGCGGTGGGGGTGGAGAGTGAGTGGAGAGGATTAAGAAAAACTCCTCCACCATGACTCTACGCATCCTGATGGAGTTGTCGCGGCATCTCGCAGATAATAGCCCTGCACACCACGATTTCTCGCAGAGTCGCATCCGATCACCACCGCGGAGTGGACATGGTCTCGATAATATGGGCATGGTTTACTGTTTATCACCCATGCAAGCAGAGGTTGAGAGAGAGATGGGGGGGACCAATTTATCTACATCGTTATCCCTCTGGAGAACAATTTGCTAACTTTTTTTATACTGAAAAAAACGTAGTAATTCAGTTAATTATAAATATTTCCTTGTTCTAACGAAGATAATGTATGATACATAGTACCAAAACATATTTTAGATGATGATAACGTAATGACAATGCCTCGCAAACTGAATTAATACTACATTTTGCGCAATGAATCTAAATTTTTTTCTTCAATACTATGTTATCGGAATCTAAACATGCATTCATATCCTTTTTTCTTTTTCAGTAAACGCAATACAAAATTTTAATGATCATATGAAAGTCAGTGATATTGTACTACTTGCAATGAAAAGAACGATAAACATCGAACAAATTAATAACAAAGCTGCAGTCATACCTGACTGAAGTGAAACAAAATCGCACAAGTTCCGATGGTTACTCCATGTATGAGTACTCATTCACATATTGTACGATTTTTTCTGACATCCAAGTGCTTAAATAAAGCATTATTAAGATTTCACATCGTTATTTTATTTTAAACTGTACTATTTTGCATTAATTTCCAAAGTAGCGTTTTTTTTAAAATCACAAATGGTCGCAAAAGGTCATCCTAGATACATGTAGTTGACATGTGCAAGTAACCTAGCACAGGAGAAGCCATCAACACTGCTTGTTTTCTTTGATATTGATGTGTTAATTTCATGTGCTAACTGTTAACCTAAAAGTACAACAGCAGCGCTTCTGCGGGTTTGTTTTCTTTGCCATTGATTTGACAAACTTGCGTATCAGATGAAATTAATGTTTCACTTTTTCTTTTCTGTTCGCTTTCCTATTGCATAATATGCATAATACAGAACAATAAGATGAATAATTTTAGATCATTAACTCTTCTTAGTAAAGTTCCCCTCCCCCCTCTCTCTCTCTCTCTCTCTCTCTCTCATAAAATATGGAATCCAAAGTACTACTGCGCAAGTCATTGTAATCTATTACTATTAGAAACTTTTTTTTTTGTACATGCTTCAGTAAGAGTTTAAGTATTCCATGATTGGCTAGCTTTCTTCAATTAGTGGCCTCATCATTTACACGAAGCCAAAAAGATGTTCCTGCCATTCAAGTTTTTCGTGATTCTGCTTATGTTTTGAAGAGTTTTTCACTAATGCGAGTTTCAAAAATAACACTAAAATGCTTATTAATGTTCACCAAAATTTGACTGATTATAAATCTCAACGTACACAAACTGAAATCTGGAAATGTTCAGTAGTGGTAAAAAAGTAATAACATGCTAGACATTATAGCATTATGGAGCAAAAAAGAAAGAAATTTTCCAACCACTGCACAGGAAATCCCAAGCACGTGCTCTAAAGTTGTGTGTGTGCTCATGGGCATCCGCAGGAATTTTCGGGGGGGGGGGGGGGGGGGAGCCGAAGTAAAAGGGATATATTTATTATTTTCTAAAAATCGGGGCGGGGACGAGGAAACATGCCCCCCCTACAGACACCCAAGTGTGTGTGTGTGTGTGGGTCGCACATTTTATCCACTGGGCCACAGTAACTCGAGCTCTCTAGCTGTAAAGCAATATACCACATACAGAAACATGCTAAATAACCAAAGGCTCTAACAGTCACAAAAAGGAAACTGCATTCTTTAATATCTGCATACAAATAATTAAAAGAGTATATTTTATTTTTATATTTTCGCTGTAGAAAAATGAGCAAATAATAGGATACACGTGGAGACAATACATCCATGCAAAATGCTCTAAACTTGTTGGAAATTAAAATCTCTGAACATCTACGATTTTAAGAATTTTTCATATTATTTTTCATTTCGGTAATAAGCAGAGTTCAGATTAATTACTAACAATTATCAAACTTCCGTTGTTAAAGGCGGGACCATAATTGTTGTTGTAAAGTACAACGCGCCAAGTCAGATGGCTTCATGTGATAAAAACACACTGTTCCCAAGCTGAAACTTACATCATCCTTTGATGCAAACCCTTGTTAATATTTTACAACAGTGTTCACAATGGTCACTGCCTTGATTTCTGTAGAACATCGGCTGAAGTCAAGTCTTTATTAGGGAGAGTCAATTGAATTTTCCAAGGGGGGGGGGGGGGTAAATGCATGAAAACAATTGTCTTTCTCTGATTTTTGTAGTATGAAAAGACTTTAATCCGTTCCATATTTCACTTAAAATAAATAAATATTGTGATGAATTTACAAAAAATATCCCGATAGAAGAAAAAAAACAACATATAAACCCCATATATTAAATGGTCAGTCTCTTACAGTACACATGCAGTCATAATATTCAGCCTCGTGACTCTGCTATTACTGCTTAAAGACTAAGCACATGGTTTGCATTTAGATTTTTTTCAGAAATTGACATTGACAAATTTCTGGCATTATTGTGGTTCGATATTAAACTGACAGCCTGAATTATGAGTGAGCAAACATTAGTATCTACCCCAAAGGACTTCATCATGGTGAACACTCTCTGGAACTTTTCTGTCTGCATACATATCACTGAAGTACAGCTCTCCTCCAGCCTGGTGTTAGGAATGATGAATAAGATTATATAATTAATAATATATATCTAGAAACACAGATGCCCCTGTTAATATGATGCAATTAAAGCGCAAAATTCAACGCCAAAGAAGGGTCACAGGATGAAACTTAATTTGACCTATGTCTTAAAATTAAATGTAAAACCTCATATAAAATATGATTACAATTTATGATGTCCTACATAATTTATGTAGTGGAAAAGAACAAGATGGACTTGACTTGATAGGACAGACATGAGAAACACTATATGTTCCCTATGGTGGGGCATGAAAAGCAAAGTAAGTACAACTATTTCAATTGCAGTAAAATCTTGATTGTTTATATGAAAATGGTTCAGATGATCAAAATTTAAGGAAACTGTTGACCATTACAATCAAAGGGAGGATTGGAATGCATGAATATACAGGCCAATACTTACTGAGTTTCCAACCTAAATATGATAGCAATCTTTCCAATAAAATTACGTTTATGGCCATATACAACAACTCTAACAGAAACCTCAATCACAGTGGATACAAAGATGATGCAGCTGCCATCAAAATGAGTAATAAATATGTTATGCCTCTATTAAAACAGAAGATGCAACTTATATGTACTCTTTACAGGCCAAGTGGTGGCAGACAGCAGTCTTGGAGATGATAAAAAAAACAGTACAGAGAACTTATATGTACTCTTTACAGGTCAAGTGGTGGCAGAGAGCAGTCTTGGAGATAGTAAAAAACCAGCAATCCCAAAGAACTTACCACTGATACTTGGACTTGCTGGAACAGATGCACAAACTAAAAACACAGTGGTGCAAAGTGAGCGACCCAACCTTTGAGCTATCCAAGTATCATAAACAATGAATAATGCAACATTCCACCATTAGCACCATGTGATGACAACAATCACAAGTACTCATCATGTAAAATTTAACTTTACCTTCAGAACTTTGTATGCTTCTTTTAACACACTTTTCTTATCTGGACAAAGGCATATGACACAGTTTGATCTGAAAAAAGATTAAGTTGAGAATGAACAAGAGTTACTCAAGACTAATGCTCTAATGGCCAAACAAAATTTTCAGAGCTTCAAGATAACACTGTTCTTATTTCTTCTTGTTAGCTGCTGAGTGCTGAAACCATCTCTGATATTCTGGAGCAATAACAAGGTTTTCAAGATGGCTGTGATGGCAATGTTAGATGTAAGATTGGTACCATTTTCATTTAGGACCAACTAGACATCATAAGAAGTCTTTTGGTGAAAACAATATATGTTGATATGACCATCAATTCAGGAGAATTAGAACGAAGAAGATTTTCAAGATGGCCATCATAGTGGCCATATTGGATGTAAGACTGGCACCATTTTTATTTAGAACCAACTAGATATCATAAGAAGTCTTTTAATGAAAACTCCATGTTGATATGATCATCCATTCAGGAAGAAGAGCAATAACAAGATTTCAAGATGGCTGCCATGGTGCCCATAGTGAATGTCAGATCAGCATCATTTTCTTTTAGGACCAACTAGATACCATAAGTTTTGTGGTGAAAACCCTATGCTGATATTATCTTTCATTTAGGAGAAGTAGCAAAAACAAGATTTTAAACATGGCTGCCATGACATCCATATTGGGTGTCAGATTGGTATCATTTTCATTTAAGAGCAACTAGACATCATAAGAAGTCTTTTGTTGAAAACTCCATGTCGATATGACCATCACTCCAGGAGGAATAGCAATAACAAAATTTGTCATGAGATCAGATTGGCATCATTTTCATATAGGACCAATTAGACATCAGAAGAAGTCTTCTAGTTAAAATCCGATATCGATATAACTTTCAGTTCAGAAGGAGTAGTGATAAAAACATTTTCAAGATGGCTGACATGGAGGTTATATTGGATCTAAAATTGGAACTATATCCATTAAGGACAATCTTGACATCATATTGTCATTTAGTGAAAAACACATGCTGATATGACCATCCATTCTGGAGAAGTAGTGATAAGACTTTCAAGATGTCCACTGTGGCAGCCATATTGGATGTTCAAGCAGCACCATTTTCATTTAGGATCAAATAGACATTGGGACAAATGTGTGTGTAAAGTTGCATGACAATCCTCCAAGCAGGTTAGGAGGAGTAGATATAACAAACTTGTGCTAATGGATGGACAAATAAATAATGGACAGACAATGGACCATTCCATTCTTCTGATCTATGCACAGTAGAGCTAAACAAAACAACAAATTTCATCTCTACATGCATTTGCAGATTAATAATAATAATAATAAAAAAATAATAATAATATTAAAAATAACAATAATAATAATAATTACTGTTATTATTGTTCACTTTAATGTGGTCAGGAAGAAAGTTGTTAAATATAACCTAGAAAGCTACTAATGTAGCCACCAGACAAATGTGATTTTGACCTAGTTTCACTAAGCATCTGAAACTGTCTTACTCAAATAGAGATGTCTTGATATCTTTCTTACCACTTGCTTTTCAATTATGAAATGTTCACTAAACACCCAGCATGCATCATGGATTAAAATAAAGTAACAACAAAATGAATTCTTCTGAGGAGGGTCTTGTCTCATCTCTAACAAAAATTGTGAATTTCCTCAAAAATAATAGGAAATTCTCAACTCATTTTCAATATTAACAAGATTCCCAGATTATAACTATCAACTTATTTTTATCATATTAACAACTTCTACCTCTGATCATATTTCTAAATTGACTGAGGCATCATAGGCAAGACAAAGCAAAACAAATCTCAATGAGAGGAGAAATTTTCCAAACTTTGTGAAAAGAGGGTCTGATATCTACTTGTAAAAAAAGTTATTTTCACTCAATTATTCACCCATTTTTCTATTATTGATTGAAGAAACAAAGAAAAACAAATATTATTTCCTTTAACAAAATGTATCCTTCATTACCATCATCATCATCATAGTAATCATCATCATCATCATCATCATTAAACAATCTGCAACCTACTGTAATTAGGCAAAACCATCATGTACATTTGTTTAAAACTGAATTACAATTAATTCACAAATCTGTTATCTTGATCAGACATTTAATTATCAGATAGAAAATACAATTAGTAAGAAGAAAGAAAAAAAATTTAAAAAGTATTTATTTATTTCATCATTGTTCCTACAAATATTTAGCTAGTCTCTTCTGACAAAACTACAACTGCACACAGCTTCTATGATATAAGATCACTTTTGTTGCTCTGGCTAAATTTACATTATTTTACCTTCACCTTTAA
Organism: Margaritifera margaritifera; assembly: GCA_029931535.1. Taxonomy (NCBI): domain Eukaryota; kingdom Metazoa; phylum Mollusca; class Bivalvia; order Unionida; family Margaritiferidae; genus Margaritifera; species Margaritifera margaritifera. Next base: position 164,570 of record JAQPZY010000681.1, on the reverse strand, counting down.
CACAATGTTGATCACTTTTTTCAACAGAAATGTAATATTTCTGAAAAGTTACTTGAATGTTGTTGCATTTTTCACAATGAATCAAATTCTGCCATATAGATCACAGGAAATCAAAATATAAATAATATATAATAGAAAATTTGAAACAAGTCAAACAAAAAAATTAATGGGCAACTAATTAATGTGTATTTTAAAATGTTTTGTGGTGTGAAGGGATCAATTCAACGATGGATATTAAGACAAGAAAGTACCACTATTTATTTAAGACAACAAATGAAGGCTAATGTAAATCAGTTAATGGCATGCTGATATACAGTACAGTATGTACAGTAGTAAATTAGTTAATGGTATCCTGATATATAGTACATTATGTAGTATATACACAGTACAGTATGTACAGCTGTAGATCAGTTAATGGCATGCTTATACACAGTACATTTAGTAGATACACAGTACATTATGAACAGTTGTAGATCAGTTACTGGCATACTTATACACAGTACATTATGTACAGTTGTAGATCAGTTAATGACATGCTTATACATAGTACATTATGTACAGTTGTAGATCAGTTACTGGCATGCTTATACATAGTACAGTATGTACAGTTGTAGATCAGTTAATAGCACTGCTGATAGTACAGTATGTACAGCTGTAGATCAGTTAAAGACATGCTTATACATAGTACAGTATGTACAGTTGCAGATCAGTTAAAGACATGCTTATACATAGTACAGTATGTACAGTTGTAGATCAGTTAATAGCACTGCTGATAGTACAGTATGTACAGCTGTAGATCAGTTAAAGACATGCTTATACATAGTACAGTATGTACAGTTGTAGATCAGTTAAAGACATGCTTATACATAGTACAGTATGTACAGTTGTAGATCAGTTAATAGCACTGCTGATAGTACAGTATGTACAGCTGTAGATCAGTTAAAGACATGCTGATACATAGTACAGTATGTACAGTTGTAGATCAGTTAAAGACATACTGATACATAGTACAGTATGTACAGTTATAGATCAGTTAATGGCATGCTGATACATAATACAGTTGTTGATCAGTTAATGGCATGCAGATACATAGTACAGTATGAACAAGAAATACACATTGATGGAATACGAATGCCCATCTGTAGTGCCTAAAAATTGACCTAAACATAAAATTTAACTGAATGGACACATTGACAGACAGAGGACTTAACTGAATGGACACATGGACAGACAGAGGGACTTAACTGAATGGACACATGGACAGACAGAGGGACTTAACTGAATGGACACATGGACAGACAGAGGAACTTAACTGAATGGACACATGGACAGACAGAGGGACAAGGGTTACACTATGCACCTACCACATTTATGATAGGCATAAAAAAAACAAAAAAAAAAACATTTTTGAGTCTTCACACAAGAATTTATATAATAGGTACTGTATTCAAAATATAGCCATGCAATGACATTGTTCTAATGACTTAAGCAAATCTCTAAAGACAAAAATCATACACAACGATATCCTGCGAGTCCTCTGCGATGCCTACTTCTGTCAGTTTTTCAATGTATCCTTGAATGAACTTCACATTGGGGGTGGTGTAGCCAAATTTATCTTTGTGGTAGTCAATGTAATCTCTGGCCACTTTCAACTGAAATAATGGGGAGAAAAGTATGCATGTATAGAGTATTGTTGTAAAAAAAAATTGCAACACAAAATGTATTGCAAAGGTTCATTTAAGTAAGACTGAGTAAAATAAAATACCACCAGGATTCATGAGAATGCTTTGTCTTGCCTACGAAGACTGTTCATGCAATGAATAATAATCTCCAGAACAAGTAAACCCATCATGTATGAAGACTGTTCATGCAATGAATAATAATCTCTAGGACAAGAAAACCCATCATGTATGAAGACTGTTCATGCAATGAATAATAATCTCCAGGACAAGTAAACCCATCATGTATGAAGACTGTTCATGCAATGAATAATAATCTCCAGGATAAGAAAACCCATCATGTATGAAGACTGTTCATGCAATGAATAATAATCCCCAGGATAAGAAAACCCATCATGTATGAAGACTGTTCATGCAATGAATAATAATCTCCAGGATAAGAAAACCCATCATGTATGAAGACTGTTCATGCAATGAATAATAATCTCCAGGATAAGAAAACCCATCATGTATGAAGACTGTTCATGCAATGAATAATAATCTCCAGGATAAGAAAACCCATCATGTATGAAGACTGTTCATGCAATGAATAATAATCTCCAGGATAAGAAAACCCATCATGTATGAAGACTGTTCATGCAATGAATAATAATCTAACAGGACAAGTAAACCCATCATCATCATGTATGAAGACTGTTCATGCAATGAATAATAATCTCCAGGACAAGTAAACCCATCATGTATGAAGACTGTTCATGCAATGAATAATAATCTCCAGGATAAGAAAACCCATCATGTATGAAGACTGTTCATGCAATGAATAATAATCTCCAGGATAAGAAAACCAATCATGTATGAAGACTGTTCATGCAATGAATAATAATCCCCAGGATAAGAAAACCCATCATGTATGAAGACTGTTCATGCAATGAATAATAATCTCCAGGATAAGAAAACCCATCATGTATGAAGACTGTTCATGCAATGAATAATAATCTCCAGGATAAGAAAACCCATCATGTATGAAGACTGTTCATGCAATGAATAATAATCTCCAGGACAAGTAAACCCATCATCATCATGTATGAAGACTGTTCATGCAATGAATAATAATCTCCAGGACAAGTAAACCCATCATGTATGAAGACTGTTCATGCAATGAATAATAATCTCCAGGACAAGTAAACCCATCATGTATGAAGACTGTTCATGCAATGAATAATAATCTCCAGGACAAGTAAACCCATCATGTATGAAGACTCTTCATGTAATGAATAATAATCTCCAGGACAAGTAAACCCATCATGTATGAAGACTGTTGCAATGAATAATAATCTCCAGGAAAAGTAAACCCATCATGTATGAAGACTGTTGCAATGAATAAATAATCTCCAGGACAAGTAAACCCATCATGTATGAAGACTGTTGCAATGAATAATAATCTCCAGGACAAGTAAACCCATCATGTATGAAGACTGTTGCAATGAATAATAATCTCCAGGAAAAGTAAACCCATCATGTATGAAGACTGTTGCAATGAATAAATAATCTCCAGGACAAGTAAACCCATCATGTATGAAGACTGTTGCAATGAATAATAATCTCCAGGACAAGTAAACCCATCATGTATGAAGAATGTTGCAATGAATAAATAATCTCCAGGACAAGTAAACCCATCATGTATGAAGACTGTTGCAATGAATAAATAATCTCCAGGACAAGTAAACCCATCATGTATGAAGACTGTTGCAATGAATAATAATCTCCAGGACAAGTAAACCCATCATGTGTAAAGACTGTTGCAATGGATAAATAATCTCCAGGACAAGTAAACCCATCATGTATGAAGAATGTTCATGCAAGAGTTTGACATATATAGTGTTCAATATGGAAAAGAAAAGCAAAAAGCTAGATTTGTTATTAAATCTGAATTAAAAATATAACCAAGAGGAAAAGGATTTGAAAGTTTAATAACTCTTTTTTGAAAGATGCAGAATATGTACAGCTAGTTAAACATAATATACATCGTATTGCAAAACAATATGCTGAAAATCCACTTGCAGATTCATATGATGAATGTCAAATAAATCGGCCATTTAAAAAAAAATAATTATTGTGGGTTACTTTTTTTGTGTCTGCAAGGCACTGTAAAACTTACAATGTTGTACTTTTACAATTTAAGGCAAAAACTACATAATAAAAAAATAATAGGGAATTCTTCTGATGTATCCATCTGGCAAATAAAGGCAGAGTAGTTAGAAGTTAGGTTATAACTTAAGTGCATGCAAAGTCAATGGGCAAGATGAAAAGTTTCAAAAACTTTTTAGGGTAATAAGGCACCTTGTACTATGCATGAATAGACTGCCTTAGAAATCACCTGTTCATCTGTCATGTCGATGCCAGTCACAAAGCCATTCTGGCCAACCAACCTGCTCAAGGCAAAACAGTCACGCCCACTTCCACTGCCAAGGTCAAGGACATGCATGCCCTCAAGCTTTTCTGGGATTACAAGGCCACATCCAAAATTTCTGATAAAAAATTCACTCTGATTATTTTTTTACATGTCGATTACACATTAATTTTTATCAATACAATTTGTTTAACTTAACAGTGATGTATATGCAATAAAGGCAAATTAATGCAAGGTATTAGTGAACTTAATTTAAATCTGATTGTTCAACTCCTGGAATTGGAAGCATATTTTTATGTATTGGGCTTTTCATCTTTTAAAATACCAAAACTAGAAGGTGTCTGAGGTAAAAATGGAAGCAGGTACTTGCATCTAGAAAGCTAAATCTATTGTTGTTTGGCAGTATAAGAACCTTAATTCATGTGATAACTCTCCAAGAAAATATGAGCTCTGAAATTGCTATAAAAAATCTGCAATTAGGAAGAAAGTTCCAATAAATTAGATGACCCATTGCAAGCAAAAACAAGAAGTTCCCAAAAAAACTGCAATTCTATTATCAAGGTTTGACATCTTGGTCAGGGGAAACATGGCAAGTGCCAAAAATAAAGAAAGAATGATCCCTACTAATCTGTGGTAACCAAAATAAATACAGGTGGGATGATCATCATGTAATGATTCCTAGGAATATACAGGTCAAGGGAGATAAATCTGCAATTATTCCAGTCAAGTTCATTCTAAATGTAAAGCAGGAACATAGAGAACAAAAACAGAGTGCATGACCTTAATGTAATTATTGAGACCAACTTCATTGCTTGTGACAGTAGAACAACAAGGGTTCTGTGCAATGTGATGTCTCTCTGTTGAATCTGATTTGCAAACACTTAACACGAAACTCACACACAGAATCAATGATGCAGCCACCAACAGAATCACCACCACCTGATGAAATGTAACTACATTATTTCTCACCATGCCATTGCATGTGGAACAAAAACAATCTACGTACTGAATGAGGTAGTAGGTCGTATATTTATGCTATCTTATAATTTACTATATATACTCACGTACATAGTCTTACCAACTGCAAACTACAAAGACCCAGATCTACCATTGCATAATGCACTGGCAGATCTAGGTCTATGCAGTTTGCTAGGATTATTCACTAGAACAAACACAGACCCTGATCTGCTGGCATATTATGTAACAGTAGATCAGGGTCTATGTTGTTTGCAGTTGGACCTGACTTGAATGCGAGTGTCTAGAGTCAGATTAAGGAGAAAATAAAAAAATCTGCTCAGTCAAATGTTTGATCATACAGTATGTGTTCACAAGGTTGTGCAATACACAGTTCTGAGCTTAGCTCCGATTCTGACACAATAGAGTCTGATGCATGCATGTGTACTGTAACAGGAACCCGACTCCAGTGGATATTCTACAGAAATCAAAGCTACCATTGTTAACACTGTTATAACAATGACAATTACTGGCATCAAAGGAGGATATTAATTTTACCGGTAGATCCCAGCTTGGGAAATGTGTCATTTATATTACATGAAGCCATCTGACTTTGAGTGTCATATTTACCAGCCCCAATTAAAGCTGAGCAATTATCATCAGAAGTTTGATAACTGCCAATAATTAATTTTAATTAAATTTATTGCTGAATTGCACAATAAAGTCAGAAAATTGTCATGATTCGAAGACTAATATCTCTCTCCCTCTCTGATGGTTACATTGCAGTCTCAGATGTTCAGATACTTTTCTTATTTTCCCATAGTGAGGAAAGAGCAACACACTGTACCATCAATTACAATTTGGTCGCTTGCATTTTGGTGCTCTAGTCTAAAATTATACAATATTTTGGACTGCGAGATAGACCTCAATATCCAAAATCAATCTCATCTCTCTCTTTACTGTCATGTCAATATCTGGTTTATTTAGTTTACTTATTCACAGAACAGATGTGTAGCTATCTAAGTTACTGCACTGTGTTCACTGGAAAGATGTGTACCTATCTAAGTTACCATGCTATGTTAACAGGAAAGATGTATCTATCTAAGCTACTGTACTGTGTTCACAAGAAAGATGTGTAGCTATCTAAGTTACTGTACTGTGTTCACAAGAAAGATGTGTAGCTATCTAAGTTACTGTACTATGTTCACAGGAAAGATGTAGCTATATAAGTTACTGTACTGTGTTCAAAGGAAAGATGTGCAGCCATCTAAGCTACTGTACTGTGTTCACTGGAAAGATGTAGCTATCTAAGTTACTGTACTGTGTTCAAAGGAAAGATGTGCAGCCATCTAAGCTACTGTACTGTGTTCACTGGAAAGATGTAGCTATCTAAGTTACTGTACTGTGTTCAAAGGAAAGATGTGCAGCCATCTAAGCTACTGTACTGTGTTCACTGGACAGATATGTAGCCATCTAAGTTACTGTACTGTGTTCACTGGAAAGGTGTAGCTATCTAAGCTAATGTACTGTGTTCACTGGACAGATGTGTAGCCATCTAAGTTACTGTACTGTGTTCACTGGAAAGGTGTAGCTATCTAAGCTACTGTACTGTGTTCACTGGACAGATATGTAGCCATCTAAGTTACTGTACTGTGTTCACAGGAAAGATGTAACTATCTAAGCTACTGTAGTGTTCACTGGACAGATGTGTAGCCATCTAATCTACTGTACTGTGTTCACAGGAAAGATGTAGCTATCTAAGCTACTGTACTATGGATCAATGTTGACAATAAAATTTTAATTTGTTCATGTTCCTTATGCAAGAAAATATGCAAAGTGCCTTGCCCAGGGACACATGAAGGTAGCCGACCCACTGTCCAACTATCTCTTGGCACTAAATAACTTTGAATTCATGTGTAGCTGTGATGTAACACACAACACCAATAATATACATCAAGTCATGTGCACTTTTTTGATTCTGCAAACAAAAAAACATAACTTTCCCATCCAATATCCAGGATTGTTTTATGTAGTTTTATCCAAAGATGAAAGTAAGTCAGGTTTGTTTTTGGAAATTCTGCATACAAACCTTTCTCCCTCTCTCATAAAGAAATTTGTGGATTCAGAAAATTGTATTTTCCTTTGACTTTCAGATGATACTGAGATCACTAGTTTGTGGTATTCTACTTTCATAATGTTGAGACTGTGTGTACCCACTCATTTATCAATCTTTAATCCTTATCTTTTACTATTCATGGGCCCTCCTTCTCTCTGTTGTTCTTGTAGTTTAATTTTACAGTTCTTCCCAGTTGTGGTTACCTTAAAATAGGGAAATTCACTTTCAGCTGTAACTTGGTGGCAGTACATTTTTCAGTGACCACTCACAACCCTACTTCCTCTCTCTTAATATTGTGAACTGAACTTATGTTTTTTTTTAAAAATATCAGTGTAAATTTGTAATTTACAAAACATGTAGAAAAGAACATCTTCATGAACAACTGGACTTTATAGATAGACATGCCTGTGAAGAGAGCCATGTTTTACTAAGACATGCTCATGAAGAACCGTGTTTGTAAAAAACTAAGAAATTTGATCACACATTTTCTTTTAATAGTGACAAATTATCGCATAAAGTGTAAGTTTCTGAAGCAGAACATCTTCTCTTAAAAGATAAAAACTGCCAAGATATGGTAATATGTAATATTTGGAAGTGATCTGGTTATACCTCATATTTATTTTTCAATGTTTAACCTGTTTTAGAGCATGCATACCGATTTGCAACAGTTGGCTACACCCTCCCAGCCACAACTCAGCATCATTGCAGTGCGAGGATATGTGGTGTAAGAGATGTTTCTCCACCTTCAAATGCCATGACTCTGCATATTTGCAAAGTGGCAACGTGGAGATTTTCCTTGCTTCTCTACACCCCCAGTGCAATGCATGAAGAAATGAAAAAAATTATGTGAGCTTGTGAGCTATACTGTATATATATGTATGCAAAAGTTTGAACAGACAGATGGACAGACAGGAGTATTCCTATATATTATATCTATTGTAATACATATATACACTGGCAGAACTTAATGATACAAGTAGACCTATACCTTGTGGACACTTGTTCATGCACCATTCCCAATGCTTCCATAACATGCTTTTGTGTTGGTATTTTGCTTTTTGGACATGATTGTACTTTACAATCTTCAGTTCTCTGGAGCTCTTTTCCATAGTAATTCTTAACTGAATCAAAAATTATTCCATTGTCTGTTGCCATTCTTTGAGCTGAAAGTATATAAAAAAATAAAGAGAGGCCTATCTGAACACCGATCATGAAAAATGCTCTCAGTTATTTCGTTTTTAAATGGACCCCAAATTTAAAATGCGGTATATTAACCCACATTGGGCTGTAACTGCTTCTATGCATATATATGAGTGGTGCGTGATAATATCAAATATCAGAATATCACTGTATGAACCTGCCGATACAAATACTGCAAATTAATTATATTGCCATAACATTTGAATATTATTCTAATGAAAATACAGCATGCTCTCATTATAGGGCCCTTCATTATAACAAGGTTCCTTGAATAAGCTGGATATGATCATTGATCCCATTTTATTTTATGTAGTAGTAAAATTATATATAAATTGTTCTTGACTATTAGGTGATTTCACTATACAGTGGTGTACTCCATGGCCACCATGGACAGCGTTATAATGAGGGAGGGCTGTATTATTTTTGTAAAATTAATATTAGCAACATTTTCCCACTTGACACACTTTCTGACTCACATGTCCTTATTCTGATTAAAGGTAATGAAACATTCCGTAATAGTGAATCTTCAACACTGACAGTTCCAATTACTTTGATGCTAATGAATAAGCACTTTGTTGACATTGATCACTGACTGACCTTCACTATAAGCTACTAGATTTCAAGTTCATCAAACATGACTGAATATGACCATGGGGTCCTGTGGATACTGTCTTAGTGTAATATGAGTCTCATATTACAAAAAAGATCACAAAGCCACTAAACGTGGGTACATAATCTAGTAACAAATTATGTGGTAGTACCGGGTATCAGTATTATGGACTCTAAACAGATGGGATGACTTGTGAGATGACTGCAGTATCCTAGCATTTAGTTTTTACAGTTGGAACTATAAATGACTATCATAATGATCTTTTGCTTCTTGTTAGCCATCATTTTCATTATTTTCTTCGTGCTTGCAATTTTTTAATTTCAACAAAATATTAACTATGTGTTGTTTCTTCTTAAAGCAATATATTGCAATAATATTACAATATTTCATTCAATACATCGCAAAATAATTTTCAATCCAATACTCATATATACAGGTAGCTTTTTTGAAACTCAAACAGTCTACATGAAACACATTTTAACCTAATTAAAATTTTATGTAGGGTCTAAAACTTGTTCTAAGCTTTGTTAAGCAAGACATTATCCCCTGATCTCCCTGAAAGTATGCAATGTGCAGCTTCTTACCCAACTCCCCCCCCCCCACCTCCCACAAGAACAATGGACAAAGTCCAAAGCATTTAGTAGTTATTCAGAAACAACTCCTATCAATATACATGCGATCATATGCAAAAATGGACCAATGTCAAAAGTGCAGATTTTAGGTGAAGTTTTAGAAACTAAAAAAAAAATAGATTGTTTCTCCTAATGGCAGTTTATTTAATACATGTACATTTTTTCTACCTATTAGCAATTAACATAATGTAATTTAGGTATTACCAGCAGTTACAATCCATTCTAATGCATAGTTTCTGCTATAAACCAGAAAAGGACAGCAAGCAGTCTGTCTGCTTGCTTACATCGACAGCTTCCATTTGTTTTGAAATGCCAATACAATGGCAGTTTTAGGGACCCCACGGTCTTTCTAAAGACCCTCAAGATTCCCTAAGACTACCCCAAAACACCCCAAGACTATCCCAAAACAACTTCGGCTACCCAGGATACATGTATACAATTAAATAGAAACAAAAAAACTGATTATTTTCCTGCATTGTCTAAATATCCAGTAAATAGATGGAGTTTTTTCCTTTGTCGCTAATCGCCAAGGGAAAGAAATCTTCTGGTCTTAATACAGGCCAGGCAAGAGATATAAGAAATTTAAAGAAAAAACTCTTTTCAAAACAAAATCGCGTAGAAATACGAATAATGTTCATATGTCTGACAAATTCATGACAACTTAATGAAATATTTTAATTTTGTGGTATTTTCTCTCTCTCTCTCTCTCTCTCTCTCTCTTGGATGTTGGATAATGACGCAAGTATTCAAGAAAAATTATAAGTGAACAAATTCTAAGTAAACCACTTTTATATGACAAAGAGCAGTACACTTAATAAGTCAGAATCACAGGGTGCTACATTAATATTTCTGAAATTCTTTAAAAACTCTTTTATAATCTTTAATATGACAAAGAGCGGAATGCTGAATAAGTCAGAAGTAAAGGGCGCTATATAGACAGGTATGATAAATTTAAACTCTGTTGCGCAACATTGATATTGCTTAAATTCTTTTAAAAAATCTATAAGAATAAATGTTGTAGGTACTGCTCATATTTAAAACAATTTTTTTATGACACAGCAGAATGCTAAATAGATTTCAATCACAGTGTGCTACATATTTCTTACATTTTTTTCATAATCAACAAAAACAGACTCTGTAGGTACTGTAACATTTAAAATTAAATGTTGAACTTTACTTTGACAATGAAAAAAATTATGTGTAAAAGTCAGAATAACACAACACTACATTTAAATTTAATTATAATTAATTTTGCAATCCAAAATCCAATTAACTCATAAAAGGGAACCGAATAGGATGCTGTTGTTTGACAAAATGGACGTTATCCTGGCGTTAATCCAGTTAATTGATGAGCAAATTAAATTAATCAGTATCAAAAGTGTTTGTTTTGCCCGCACAGTAAAGTGAACATATATCATGGTGTCAGTGATGTACCGCAATGAATGCAGTGTAAATCCAGAAATTGTTGCCATATAATCAAGGCACACTACACAGCGATCCATCAATCACCGATGATGACTCTGTCATGTCAAATTAAATGAATGGTGACAGCACTGATGAGGACATTGAAACTGATGACAACCCAGTCATTTTCCCTATTCCTACCAACATGAAACCATTAACATCAGGTTAGTGGCATTTCGCTCATGAAGTATTCAAACTAATCACTCAAAAAGAACACGTACACAGTCATGTGTCACCTGGCGGTAAGTCTGTTTTCTGTTAGTGGATAACTCAAGGAACATAAGTAGATTGGAAACTAAGACAAAATGTGAATTTTACAACAATTGTGGAATATGGGATACTGCAAAGGGCAACACAGTAAAGTCAATCTTTGTCACTGTGCAGGACTAGGAATCGGATCAAAAACATTTCTTGGATTTTGAATTTTCAATTTTTGGGTATTGAAGATTAAATTCAATGATTTCTGTTCATTTTGAGAAAAGAATTTCAACTGTAAAACATAACTTAAGGTGTCTTGGTTTAAAGAGTCTTGGGGTTTCATGGGGTGATTAGTCAGTCCCCGGACCCCATGGTAGCATGAACCAACAGAGAAAGCAGCTCTGTCAACACACAAATCTGAAATAATCAGAATCACGTTCCTAAAACTGACATCATAGGGGGGTTCCTTTTATGGTTCTGTAAACCTTCATTTCATTAGTCAAAGATCTGGAATTGACCAATAACTTTTCTCCATGCATTAAATTAGTGGTGCAAGGTATTCCCATCATGAGCACATGGTTTAAAAGCACTGTATGTTAAATTTGAAATTTTTATTTCATGAAATTTCAAAGTTGCAATCACTGCACCTGAATATTTTTTACAGATTATATTATTTTAAGGTATTTTCTTCCAAAATCATAAACAATCTGTTATTGTTTAGCATGTAATGTTGGTAAAATAGCTACATTTTATAGTGTGGTGCAACAACCCAGTTCAACCAGAAGTGGTAGAATTGTTTTGCCACCATCTGTTAAATTATGTAAAGAAACAGGTTTTATTGAATTATGCATTTCTTTTAGAATGGCTCAGTATCAAATGCTAAGAGGGGGAAAAACAGCTCAATTTAATAGTCCAGTGCAACGACCTAATTTGACTGGAAGTGGTAGAATCAGATTGCTGCCATCTGTCAAATTATGTAAAGAAATGGCTTTTACTGAATGTTGCATTTCTGTCCTCTTTAACAATGAATTTCTGTCCTCTTTAACAATGACATGCTCATACATGTGACAGAACCAGGATTTCAAACCAGTAGATTTACAAATTTTGATCAGTAGATTGGCCTCTAAACCAGTAGATCTTTTATCGGCATAAATTTTACGTGTCGCAGATATGGAAAACAAAACAAGTGCTTTTTTTTGCAATAATATGTAATCTCTTGATATTATAACAGCAAATCTGAACATGAATCAGATTCAGATTCTGATGGAAAATGTTACAATAATAATTAATATGAGTCAGTATACGGTCAAATAATGAAAAAGGAAGACATGGTTCACACCATTTTATAAAAATATTGGGTAAGGATTTTGTAAGGACTTTATAAGGAAAAATGTCTTGAATGTAAGGACCAAACATTGAATTAAACACAACCATGAATTAATAAGAAATGGTAAATTAAGTTATACAAAATGGCTTGTTAAACTCACAGTAATGAAATTATCAATAACATTAATCCAAAAACACAACTTAAAGTAGTCAATTATTAATATGCAGTACACTATTCAAACAAATATTTGCAATGATACACAAATGGTCTTTGAAACATCAGTGTTTGAGCTGTTGGAGCCTTCTCTCAAGTTCCCTTTCTAGCTCAGTGAGAGATTTTTGCTTTTCTTCTGCACTCCTAAAAAACTGTTTGCTTTAACAATAAAATCTATCTTTCCAGTTGTCTCATATTTGTCAGCAAGTTCAATAGAACTAGAAGTGAGATTTTCAATGTTTTTCTTCAGCCTCAGTTATTTCTTAAAGAATCCAACTCCTCCTCTTCTACCTTTCTCCTCTTGCTGCACTGTTCTTTTTCTTCTTTCTCCTCCTGCTCTCTCAAGCACCTCATATATCTAGACTTTCCTTGTCTGGCAAAATTTATTATTTCCTGAGTAATACACACTTTTGAAATGCCACCTACTGACACAGTGTACTCTTTAATAAGCCTCCTCACAATAAGAATATTATCATTCTGATTTTCACAGATGATATCTTTGTTAACAAAAAAGCCCCTTTCAACTGAAGCTTGGCCATGACTCAAGATTAGCAGCTTTCTTGTAACTTGCCAAAGATGAGGACATTTTTCTGTCATGGAAGTGTAAAGAAAGGTGTCCAGCCTATCTTTAGTTTTATTAAATGAATCTAAACATCCTGTGTCACTTCTGACAAATTCGGAAAATGATGACAAAATGTTGTCACAAAATCTTTCTTCGAGATACCTGGAGTCAACCATTATCCTTAAAATATTTTGCATCAATTTTACACTTTCTGAAGGATTTTGACACAAAACTTTGGGTCCAAGCAAATAATATATCTAGCAAGAGGATAATGCAATGGAGAATTTTCTTGCAGCTTCTGACAGAGATTAATGCAAATCTTCTTTGCATCCAATTATAAACCAAGAAGGCTTTTCTCTGAGACTTTAAGCTTTTTGACAGATGTACTTGCCAAAATCTTGTCTGCAGAAAACCCAAGCCATACATCTTTATGTTCAGAAATATTACTTATATCATGCTTCACAAACTGATAAGGTGTCTTTATGCTCTCAAGAAACTCGGGCTTCAAAAATATTTCTGCAATGCCCTTTAACATTATAAATAAATCTGTAGACAGAAAAGGTAACTGGCTTGTTATCCTGGTAGAATTTTAGGAAAGGATGTGCTTGGTTGGCAACAGAAAGAATGAAATGCAACTTTGCATCAAAAAGAGGATCCTTCAAATAAGTCTGCACAACTTCAAATGATTTTGTTCCAGGGCTCTTGACCGTCATGTCTGACACTGCTTGTACATAACTTCTAATTTGAGGCAAAATATCAATACAGCATTCCAAAGCTGGTACATTTTCCACCCAGTGATGCTGTACAAATTTAAGCGGAAAGGTAGTGTTGCCAATAATAGACAGAAGTCTTCTCGTCTTGCTGGGGTATTCTTAAATAAGATGTACAATGATGACATAAAGTGATTTACATCCCAGCCATCACATGAAGACATTGCATTTTTAAAGGTTCCATGAACTATATGAAGGCCACATGAACCAACATTCAGAAGCTTTTTTACAGCTGATTTTTCAACATCTTCAGAAATCATTTCAAAAGTTTTCCAGCTGACATTGGGTCCATCCATTCCAAGCTGGATTAAATTGTTGTGAGGAAGGGATACAATGACATCTTTGATTTCAGATGCAATATTTGGGGCAGTTGCATGTCCCATAAATATAGAGGTCAGGTAGTGAATCGATACTTCTGTGTTCTCCCAAAAACAAAGATATATATCCATTTGTTTCTTTTGCATTTTTTTATTAAGTGATTCATCAAACAGTAGTACATAGTCTTCTTCTTTGACTCTGCTTTCCATTCACTTTTTGAAGAATTCGCCCAAGCCATAGACAGTCACATACCTTGCCTTTGTCTCCGCACATTTAAAATTCCTAGCAACTGTACTATGAGGAAGCATCATCCGAAATAATGCAGAGGCATTTTCAGACGATCTGAATGACATGCTGGAGTTCACTATCATGAAACACCATAAAATTTCTGCTTTGTACTTGTCATTATCATTAATGAAATAAGATGCACTGGTTGAAGCACAAGATGTGGACAACAAAGCAGATGTAGCACTTGAAGCTGAAGCAACAGGTAGTGAAGGAGCACTCATCCTTTTCAGCTGATTTCTCATTCTTGGAAAAACTGTAATTTGAAAAGAAATTATCGATATCAAAATATTGTATGATTTTTTAATTAATATGGCCATAAATTCATTTGAATTGTACAAAATAAAAGCAACAATACATGATGTCATAAGCAATCTCGTGTATTAACCAAAGGTATAAAAAAAATCCAGAAATGCACTACATAACGTATTTTTGTGAAAAAACATTTCACACAATGACAACATATTACTTGCATGAATAATCAGCAATACTTAATTTATGAAGTCAGTCGTTCAAACTGTGTTAGCCTAGGCTCAGTGCTGTCAGATTACTTCATTGCAGATAATAATACCCTCTGAATCTGATGGCGTTTTGTTTGGCAAATTGTTGAAAAGTAAAGAGATATGTACATTTTAAGTTAAAACTTATTTCACTTTATTTGCTAATTTTTTACTGCAAAGAAAAACAGTCTCTCAATAGTTTTATTTGCCCTAAACTTGAGCGCATGATATGTTCTCGAAAATTTGACTCGAAAAAAAAAATACAATCATGACAATGACCGGTCACTTCATTTGTCCATATTTACCTCATTTTAATAAGTACATATATAATGAAAAAGATAGAAGCAATATTGTACTTACCGGTAATTTACTAGTGAATTATTGTAGGCTACTTTATATCTCTGTTGGTGCTTTTCAACTCGTGCATGTTTTTCCACTGCTGATTTCCCGATGGAGGCCACTGAAAATTCTTTGCTACATAAAGTACACATAGCTGAATGTGGATCTATTTCAACCGATTGTAAGATCACCATTCCGGCTTTTCTAGCCGTAACAAACTGAAGCTACAAAAACCTGGCGTTTTCACGAATGCAGCAACATCATATCAACTCTAATGTCTAAAACACAAATATTCCCACAATGAAGACCAAGACTCAAACTATGCACGCCAATGGTAGTTCACGTCATGTAATGACCTCTGATCTTGCAAATTATCTCGTGTGATTTCGTAATGTTAATACTGTACACTGATCCCTCAACACAACTTGGCCGTTTCCGTAACTCCATACTGCAAGAGTCCATGGATTCTTTCGAGGTGTGCCGATTGGTATACTGACTTCCGTTTCCTGTTTCCAGTGAGTTCTTCGTTTATCGTTCGATAAACAAAAAAAATCTGTTAGTAACTGTCATGATAAAGCTGATATTACCGATGAAAAAAATTAGAAAAATAAAAAGTAAGGACTTTTTAACAAATTTTCCTCTTTTAAAAAAAAAAGTAAGCACTTTTTCCGGCCTTACTAATGTTTAATAAAAAAGTAAGCATATTTCCAATTTGTAAGGACTGGTATGTACCATGGGAAGAGTTCTTTATCTGATAGTTCACTGCAAAGATTTTTCTTTTTATAAAATCTAATAGCATTTTTAGTTTCCTTCACAAGATCACTATCTAGTGACCACTAATGACATTCATTGTGATTATTAGGCTTCACAGCTAACAGGCTCTCAACAGTTCTCTGGTCCAGATATCCCCTTGAATCACTTAGTAATTTGCAAAGAATAGAGAATGTCCTCTCTGTATCAGCATTAGAATGTTGTAATGACATGACAACCACACTCAGTCTGCAGAGAAGTTCTAACTTCAGTTTTCCTGTTGCTGGGTTTGTAAAGTTGCTGACTACCTTCCAATACTCCTCCAAGCTATTTTCACCCTGAGGAGGAAGTTCCTGACTTGGACGTAAGATGTATCCCTGAGCCTCATCCTCAAGGGCTTCTTTCTCTTCACGGCTCTGATCCAAATATATGTTGGCAAGTTTCACCACTGTAAATAAAACAAATAAGGTTTGATTTAGACTTGAAATAAAAATGAAAACAATACATGATGTATTTATACTTTTATGAATAATTTATCCAAACTTTATAATTAATTATCTTGTAATATATATTTAACTGATATATTTTATCAACAGCTTGAACTTCATTTATGTGCATGAAAACTTCAAATAGTTTATGAAATACAAAAGATGCATACACACAATGCAAACTCAGGACCTTTGCTACTCGCTTGGACACACTTAAACTCTGGTATCAAAGCATTGTTGAACTTCTTGTAATATTTCCTAGCTGGTGGTTTCTTAGCATTGGGAGAAAGTACACGTTTTGACATTTTGACATGAATTGAACAAAAAATGTAAGAGTTTTCCTCTTAAAACATCTGGAACAATACAATAACAATTAAACAAGACAAAAATCAAAATACTTACTCTAATGTGTGTGCTGAAATCGTTTTTTATGGTCAGTCGCTCCATTTTTATCTCCCCTCCACCAAGTGTTGGCTGATTTTCATCAAAGGCTCAGAGGACATCATGGACTACCTTTTATCCCTTTATTACTTATAACACCTCAAAAAACATTTGGCCTTAAACTCCTCAAATTCCAACTATAAGGTAATCAATTAGCAGCATGCTGTGTACACATGTCAGCTGTTCTTTAACAATTCTAAACATATTACTCTTCCATGCATCATCGCACCGATTGTTGTACTGTGGAACATTTCCGGTCCCCAGTAGATTGGTTTTTGTCTGGTTTGTCAAGTGTGATGATAGAATGCATAAAAATGCAGTGTTTGTTTTTTTTATTAATTTTTTTCTATATAATTCTTTTAATTTTCAAAAGCAGCAGATTTGAACTACTAAATGGTATGTGTGGTAGATGGCCTTTGAAATGGTATTTTTTTTTTACCACCAGTAGAATCACATGTATGCATGCACAATATCAAATGATAAAAGGGGGAAAACACAGTGTAAAAGAGAACAAGAGACCCTAGAAGGGACTGATGCACAACTGGGCAAAAAGAATTTCCAGGAAATCAAGATAAGATCATTTCTTCCTTTTAACCATGTCTACCATTATGAATGATGAAAACACGCGGTTTCGCATCATTTCATTCATGCTGCGAGATGGTGGCCAGTTAAACAATTGCTTAGAAGTACTTTGTCAAAATCAGTGAATATCATATGATTATTCACTCTTCTAGGATTTATTCATCATGGATATTGTTCATCAAAGTAACTAAATGCTTTTGGTAAATCCTCATTGTGACTGATGCTGTTAACAATTATTTTTTTAAAATAATTACCAGAGTTCTGCATAGAAATAAAATGGTGGTAAAATCTAACAATGTCAATACTGTAGAAACTTTTCAATGGATCCAGTTTATTTCAGTTCTTTGGATTCACCCAAGAGGATATTCATGAAGTGGAAGTAAATTCATACAGAAAGATAATCACAGCTTTAATCCACATCAATGAAAATCAAGACAGTATCCCTATCCATGTCAGGAACAACTCATCACTGAAGTAGATGAATGAACCTAGGACTGATTTCCAACTCTACAAATACTCATAGGAACATGAGTATGTGTTCAAAATCACTACTTCACACGAAAATTAAGTTAAATGTACTGTATTCCAATAAGAAAATACCATTTTATTTCAGGGCAGTGAATGCTTGGTTTGGACTTATAATGGATTTCTTTAACTGTGTTAAGACATTAACAAAGATCTAACACCAGCACTGCGTCACCACAGCCATCCTCAGCTTGATCCATAACCTCCACTCCTATCAGTGCCTGCAAAGCAAGGCCATAATTAGTTACAAACTCACTTGCTTAAGTAGACACAGGCCAGACAGGACTTAATTACTTAACACCGCCCTCTCCTCTAGCCCTGGTAGATGCAGATACACTTCATCAAATTGTAGAAGACTATGCCACTAATCAAGATAATGAAAGTCCAAGTATATGTGGTGCTAGCCAAGCACGATCCCACTTCTTTACACTTTCACCTGTACAGGCAGGCACAAGCCACATAGTGCATAAATTTATATCACTTCTAATACCCCCCTCTCTTAAAGCCAAGGTACACCCTGATATACTTCATCAAAGGGTAGAAGACAATGAAACTAATCATGATGAGACTTCTTTTAGACACAATGCAAGTTACAGTTCGCAGTGCCATGGACAATTATGTTCTAAGTGACTTGATAGTTATAATCAGGGATCTCAATCTATATGTGCATGTGTATGTATGTATATGTGTGTTTATTATATATATATATATATATATATATATATATATATATATATATATATATATATATATATATATATATATATATATATATATATATATATATATATATATATATATATATATATATCGTTTCAAGGCAATCCTGAAAGTAGTTTAGGAGGGGTAGAGATAACAAACTTGTGCTAAGAAACACAGACAGACATCGGATGACAGATCAGCACCATTTTCATTTAGGACCAACTAGACATCATAAGGAGTCTTTTAGTGAAAATCCGATGTTGATATACCCATCTATTCAAGAGGAGTAGCAATAAAAAGATTTCAAGATGGCTGCCATGGCAACCATATTGGACATCAGAGCAACACCATTTTCATTTAGAACCAACTAGACATCATAAGAAGTCTTCTAGTGAAAACGGCATGTTGATATGACCATCCATTCTGGCGCAGTCAAGATTTTCAAGATGGCCACTGTGGTGGCCATATTAGACATCAGATCTATCCCATTTTCATTTAGGACCAACTAGACATCATATGAAGTCTTTTAGTGAAAACCCCATGTCAATACAACTTTTTGTTCAGGAGGAGTAGCAATAACAAGATTTTCAAATGGCTGCCATGGAGACCATATTGGACATCAGAGTGGCACCTTTTTCATTTAGGACCAAGCAGACACAGACATCATAAGAAGTCTTTTAGTGGAAACCCCATGCTGGCCACTATATTGGACATCAGATTTGTCCCATTTTCATTTAGAACCAAGTAGATATCATAAGAAGTCTTTTAGTGAAAACCCCACGTCACTATAACTTTTTGTTCAGGAGCAGTAGCGATAAAAATATTTTCAATATGGCTGCCATGGTAGCCATATTGTACTTCAGATTGGCACCATTTTCATTTAGGACCAAGTAGACATCATCAGAAGTCTTTTAGTAAAAACCCCATGTTGATATCACCTTCCATTTAGGCAGAGTTGCGATAACAAGATTTTCAAGATAGCTGCCATTGCAACCATATTAGACCTCAGATCAGCACCATTTTCATTTATGACTAACTAGACAACATAAGAAGTCTTTCAGTGAAAATCCCATGCTGATATGACCATCCATTCAGGAGGAGTAGCAATAAAAATATTTTCAAGATGGCTGTCATGGTGGCCATATTGGATGTCAGATCTGCACCATTTTTATTTAAGACTAAGTATACAAAATAAGAAGTCTTTTAGTGAAAACCTCATGTTGATATGACCATCCATTCAGGAGTAATAGCAATACAAGATTTTCAAGATGGCTGCCATGGTGGCCATATTGGATGTCAGAATAGCGCCATTTTCATTTAGGACAAAGTAGACATCATAAGAGGTCTTTTAGTGAAAACCCCATGTTGATATGACCATCCATTCAGGAGGAGTAGTGTTAACAAGATTTTCAAGATCGCTAGCAATAAAAAGATTTTCAAGATGGCTGCCATGGCGGATATATTGGAATGCCAGATCTGCACCATTTTCATTCAGGACCAACTAGACATCATAGGAAGTCTTTTAGTGAAAACCTCATGTTGATATGACCATCAGTTCAGAAGGAGTAGCGATAACAAGATTTTCAAGATGGCTGCCATGGTGGCCATATTGGATGTCAGATCTGCACCATTTTCATTTAGGACAAACTAGTCATCATAAGAAGTCTTTTAGTGAAAAACCCATGTTGATATGACCATCCATTCAGGAGGAGTAGTGATAAGATTTTCAAGATGGCCACTGTGGTGGTTATACTGGACGTCCAAGTAGCATCATTTTCATCTAGGACCAACCATACTATGGGATGAATATGTGTGTAAAAGTTTCATGGCAATCCTCCAAGTCATTTGGGAGGAGTGGCGATAACAAACTTGTGCTAACGGATGGATGGACAACAGACCATCCCATAATCTCTTCTGGTCTATAACCAGCAGAACTAAAAATAGTGTAAAAGAGAAAAACTGTGTAAAATGTGTCCATGTCTTGAACTTTATTCCTTGCTTTTTTAATCCAGTCTTAACCACTATTTAGTAATACTTAAACATTTGGAACAGTCCCAGTCGAATTTAGAACATTTCATAATTTTGATATTGTTTGACTTCCAACACCTGTAAATTGTAATTTTGTTTTAGTAAAAATTAGTGTGAAGGAAAATTCATTTGATTATCTCTCCATATCATAATTCTGTATCTTATTCTTAAGCTGATTAGCCCAAAACAAAAAACAAAAAAAAAAATTAAACAATTGCCATAATTTTAATATATAAAAAATACAGAAAATCTCTTTTTTTTTTGTCCAAATTTTATAAACTAGAGCATTTTATAAATAGCTAAATTATCATTATCAATGTGCCAATTTTGGTTCTGATATCTCTACAAATAAAAAAATGTGGGTATGGTACCACTTTTTGACACAAAAATAAGTAATTGTAATAACAGCATCATGTTGACGTCATTAGTAAAAATAATTCATAAAAAAAATACAATTTCGGACAAATTTTAAAAAATAAGCACTTTTATGATTCTATGTAATAGCATTACATGTGTGCAGATTTTGCTTCATTTATCATTTAAATTAAAAAATCATTGGTTCATGCTACCCATGCCGACAATCTGGTTAGAAATTATAAACTGATGAAATGAAGTTTTGTGCCTTTTTTATATCCTTGATGCTTTGTGTTTTTAAAATCGGTGCGGGGGTACAAAGAAACAGGAGAATAAACGAATACTATATATATAATAATGGACCGGAGGCAGATATACCGGTAATGAAGGATTAATTGAACATACTTTCAACAAAGATTATTTAATTTGACTTGACAGTCATTTTATCTGACCCTAATCAGTGAGTGTTGATGATCAAAGTATGTTGTTCGGTATCGGAATCCAATTCAATACGGGGTTTTTGGACAATTCCTAAGAATAAGTAGAGTATTTTCTTTAACTTCAAAATATTGAGAGGCTGCGATAATATACCGAATACGCTAGGGATAAAATCCAAGATAATCCTATAAGGTCAAATAATTTAGGATAGAATATTCCTTGAAAATGAAGATCCGGAAATTGACAATAATATTGCTACGGAACAGGTATGTACAGAAACAGGAATTAAAATACAGGTCTGATTTGCTAACAGTATCAAGACATTCTTCCTTACGAATTTATAAAGAAATTATTATTTCAATTAAATAAGTTACACTTTCAAAATATTCGTTGTTTCAGTCATAGTAAATGAGCAAATGTTGCTTTGGGTTTATTTGTTTTCTTCACATCAATCATTTATACCTCTAGTTTTCTCCAATTCCTCAGAGGCTTGAACCTCTATGTACATCTGACTAAAGAAAAAGTACAATATTGCTACAAATATTTTGAATTTTTACACCAACCCTCGCATCTCCATTCCAACACTATCATAGCCATTTCTACTCCAATTTGATGGCTTGGCTGTTAATCCCACTGCATGAATTTTTAATGCAAAATGCCTTTTGGTAATCGTGACTATCTTCATCCGAATGCATGCTGGGATGCTGGAGGAGTTTATTTTTGAGAAGGGGTAAATAATATAGAAAGGACCAATTTTACTAAACGGTTGCTTAGGGACTAGTGTTCATTGTAATCAACAAACGTCTAAGTGACCTGGAATAAGATGTTGTTGGATTAACTTTGGCCAAGGTGTCAACTTACTTACACATTTCAAAGGAGAGAAAAGACTGAGCTTGGTTTACCATCAGCTCAAGATGAAATGAGAGCAATGAATGAAAATAGTCACATAATTTATAACTTATACACAAATAATAGTTATTTTAAATTTACATTAATCATGAATTACTGACAAGGACAACACCAAAATATATAGAATATTGTTTTGTAACTCTTGTTTAACAGTTCAAGAATGGCTTGATTAGAATTTGCCAGGCCTTTTCAGATGATGTCATCAGTGACCACATTGGAGGACAACAGTGGTAGATTTTACTTTTTGTTATGTAGGACGGTAGACTATTCCAACGAATAATAGAAATTCAAACAAATATAATAAATCACACATCAATAGAAAAAATACAAAAAACAGGAATTATGTCAAAGTCTGTATTATTAATTTGTGTGTTAGTTTGTCTCATTATGACTTGCTGAAAATGGTACAGTATATATTCACTTATAAGCATAATGCACCAGCAGATCTGGGTCTCTGCAGTTTGTTAGGAGTAATCAGTTGAACAAACAACATAGACCCTGATCAGCTAGCACATTATGTGATGGCAGGTAAGGGTCTATATTGTTTGCAGTTTGACTCGACTTATAAGAGTGTATATAGAGTGACTTATAAGAGTGTACATAGAGTGACTTATAAGAGTGTATATAGAGTGACTTATAAGAGTGTATATAGAGTGACTTATAAGAGTGTATATAGAGTGACTTATAAGAGTGTATATAGAGTGACTTATAAGAGTGTATATAGAGTGACTTATAAGAGTGTATACAGAGTGACTTATAAGAGTGTATATAGAGTGACTTATAAGAGTGTATATAGAGTGACTTATAAGAGTGTATATAGAGTGACTTATAAGAGTGTATGTAGAGTGACTTATAAGAGTGTACAAAGAGTGACTTATAAGAGTGTATATAGAGTGACTTATAAGAGTGTATATAGAGTGACTTATAAGAGTGTATATAGAGTGACTTATAAGAGTGTATATAGAGTGACTTATACGAGTGTATATAGAGTGACTTATACGAGTGTATATAGAGTGACTTATAAGAGTGTATATAGAGTGACTTATAAGAGTGTATATAGAGTGACTTATAAGAGTGTATATAGAGCGACTTATACGAGTGTATATAGAGTGACTTATAAGAGTGTATATAGAGTGACTTATAAGAGTGTATATATGGTAAATTTGGATTCACTTACACAGGACCAACTATGTACCAGCTTGTCAATATAAGAAGTAAACGTACAACAACTTTAGCTTGAAATTGTGAGCTAGAGACCTTACTGTAAAAGGTTATAGTAGAGAGATGAAGACCAAACATATTATTGTGAGTATTAATGACATGTATATGGCTATATTGTGAGTACTAATGACATGTATATGGCTATATTGTGAGTATTAATGACATGTATATGGCTATATTGTGAGTATTAATGACATGTATATGGCTATATTGTGAGTATTAATGACATGTATATGGCTATATTGTGAGTATTAATGACATGTATATGGCTATATTGTGAGTATTAATGACATGTATATGGCTATATTGTGAGTATTAATGACATGTATATGGTTATATTGTGAGTACTAATGACATGTATATGGCTATATTGTGAGCATTAATGACATGTATATGGCTATATTGTGAGTATTAATGACATTTATATGGCTATATTGTGAGTATTAATGACATGTATATGGCTATATTGTGAGTATTAATGACATGTATATGGCTATATTGTGAACATTAATGACATGTATATGGCTATATTATGAGTATTAATGACATGTATATGGCTATATTGTGAACATTAATGACATGTATATGGCTATATTATGAGTATTAATGACATGTATATGGCTATATTGTGAACATTAATGACATGTATATGGCTATATTATGAGTATTAATGACATGTATATGGCTATATTATGAGTATTAATGACATGTATATGGTTATATTATGAGTATTAATGACATGTATATGGCTATATTGTATTCCTTTATTTATACTCTTTAATTTCCAGACATTATGTATTCCTCTATTCAATATTCACAACAAAAAGTGAGTATAATTTCCAGACATTGAGTATTCCTCTATTAAATATTCACAATCTACTCTTTAATTTCCATACATTATGTATTCCTCTATTCAATATTCGCAACAAAAAGAAAGTGAGTATAATTTCCAGACATTCTGTATTCCAATATTCAATATTCAGAGCAAAAAGAAAGTGTGTAAAAGAAATAAAAGAAAATTCCTATTAAAAAAATGGGCATTCAAATTTTCTATTGTTAAAAAATCATTTTGTAATATTATAGAATGATTTTCTTGTATTAGTAATTGATTTAATAATATTATATTTATAATTTTAAAATTAGATTTTCTAATATTGGAAATAGATTTGATAGATTGTTTGAATATTAGAAATGTTAGCAAAAGTTTTATGAGTTGTACACATTAATGAATTAGTGCATCAATGTATAAAGTCAGTCATATCATATTCAAAAATTCATTTAAACATTGCTTTTATTCTCATATTTCAAATAATTTGACTGAAATAAAAGGAACAACACACCGCTATATCTTAATGGGTGGGTGGCGACCTCCTGATTATTTATTTTCTGTAAACGACCTTCCGTATCCCGAGTGCGGGTTTAAGTTCTTCAGGACATGACCTTCACCCAATATGGCTGCGCCCATGAGATGTATGCGAACGGCTGGATTTGCAACTACCCATAAACTGTGCCGTTTGATTCATACAAGCATTCTAAGGGTGAGAAAGTATGACACATCATTCATTTAATATTTTGTGCATTTTATGCGTTCTGAAACGGTTTTGCAAATTTGTTTTCCAGTAAATTATCGAAATCTGGTGTTTACCCCAAGATTTTCTGAACTCCAGTCACATGCCATGTGACATGGTTTGGTCTAAAACCCACTCCCAGCCACCTTATATTTTACGGAATATTAACGAAGTTCACCCACAAATGACATACATCTTTTTTGTATTACATTTTATGATCAATACATTCTTCTGGCTTTATAAGACATCTAACAATCATTTAATTCAAAAGATACATCTGATCAAATAAAAAACTAAGTATACAACAACTGAGGCATCACTAACGCAGAGATTGGCAACCCCCCCCCCCCCACACACACACACACTTCTTGTGCTGTCCCGTGGCAGCTTTGTCATATGCAAATGAGAGTGCCAACAAGGTGAGTGTCCAGGTAAGTACCTGTTTTAGCTTGTGCTGTGGCTGACAAGTTGGGGATGTAGCCATCCCATAGTTAAAAAAATTCTGATAACCTGGGGCCCCTCTGAATCTAGATAGGGCCACTCCATACTTGCCATATTCCCAGACAGTGTTGGGGTTTTTTTGAGACTCAAAAAGTGTTTTGAGGTCACAAGGGGGGTCAGTGCACGTGACCCCCCAAAAGCGACGGCATCCAAATGAGAATAAGTTATCTTTTCAAATCAGCCTATAGCAAATGACTGGAAATTCAAATCTGAATAAAAAGAAAATACCATCTATTTTCTGTGAAGCATTTAATATACTTAAAAAATTCTGTTTATTTTCTGTTCTTTTCTTTGTTTTAAGTAGCAGTGGTTGTCATACAAAATGTTATTGTGCATAATCTCATCAGATCACATTTCCTTTCAAACAATGGGATACATTTATGCCTTTCAATAAGCTAAAAGTCAGTGCACAAGTTAGTTCAGATTTCTTTGAAATAACGTAAAAACTAAATTCCTGTGTCAGTGATGTCCACTTTCCTCTGATCATGATGCAAAATGAGTAGGCTACATTGTTTAAATTGAATTAGGAGTGCAAATAGACTTTAGACATTGACTGTAAATGCAAATAAAAGTCATGTATAGAAGCTGACCAACCTTTTCTAATCACATGATTTTTTATTTATTAAACATATAATGAACATAATGATGATTCTTCATGTTGTATCTGATTCTGAATCACTGACATCTCAGTCTTTCCATATGTGGTCTTCATGTACTGGCTGTTCAACTGCCAATCATTCTGACATCACCCAACCCATCTATGGTGGAGGTGCAAAACACATGCCCATAGAGTCATGGTGGTGAACTGCTAGATATTTACCCCTGAACCATGGCACTTCAACATGGAGGGTAAATATACTCCACCATGGCCAACTTCAATATGGAGTAAGTATGGAGGGGATTAATATACTCCACCATGGCACTTCAACATGGAGAAAGCATTAAGGGGATTAATATACTCCACCATGGCACTTCAACATGGAGTAAGCATGAAGGGAATTAATATACTCTACCATGGCCCACTTCAACATGGAGTAAGTATGGAGGGGATTAATATAATCCAACATTGCCCCACTTCAACATGGAGTAAGCATGAAGGGGATTAATATACTATACCATGGCGCACTTCAAAATTGGGTAAGTATGGAGGGGATTAATATACTCCACCATGGCCCGCTTCAACATGGAGTAAGCATGAACGAGATTAACATACTCGACCATGGCCCACTTCACCATGGAGTAAGTATGGAGGGGATTAATATACTCACCATGACCCACTTCAACATGGAGTAAGCATAAAGGGGATTAATATACTCCACCATGGCACTTCTACATAGAGTAAACATAAAGGGGATTAATATACTCCACCATGGCCCACTTTAACATGGAGTAAGCATAAAGGGAATTACTATATTTCACCATGGCCCACTTCAACATGGAGTATGTATGGAGGGGATTAGTATACTCCACCATGGCCCACTTCAACATGGAGTAAACATGAATGGGATTAACATACTCTACCATGGCTCACTTCACCATGGAGTAAGTATGGAGGGGATTAATATACTCACCATGGCCCACTTCAACATGGAGTAAGCATAAAGGGGATTAATATACTCCACCATGGCACTTCAACATGGAGTAAGCATGAAGGGGATTAATATACTCCACCATGGCCCACTTCAACATTGAGTAAGCATAAACGGAATTACTATACTCCACCATGGCCCACTCCAACATGGAGTAAGCATAAAGGGAATTACTATACTTCACCATGGCCCACTTCAACATGGAGTATGTATGGAGGGTATTAATATACTCCACCATGGCCCACTTCAGCGGGGAGTAAGCATAAAGGGAATTACTATACTCCACCATGGCCCACTTCAACATAGAGTAAGCATAAAGGGAATTACTATATTCCACCATGGCCCACTTCAACATGGAGTAAGCATGAAGGGGATTAACATACTCCACCATGGCACTTCAACATGGAGTAAGCATGAAGGGGATTAATATACTCTACCATGGCCCACTTCAACATGAGTAAGCATGAAGGGGATTAAAATACTCTACCATGGCCCACTTCAACATGGAGTAAGCATGGAGGGGATTAAAACACAACACCATGGCACTTCAACATGAAACATGAGTAAGCATGAAGGGGATTAATATACTCCACAATAGCACTTCAGCATGGAGTAAGCATGAAGGGGATTATCATACTCCACCGCAATTTGTGGAGAAATGAACAATCACATGATTTGTACTGTACCAGTCACATCAGGTGTATGGGAAGGTTCTGTTCTGTGACCCATCCTTTTGCTACTATACATCAATGGCCTACTTGAAAACATTCATTTATGATACAGTCCTATATATGTATATGACTGTTGGTAATAACTCTGGGTGTAACAAACTTCAACAATACCTTGCTATACTTGAAAAATGGGAGATATTGTGGGAAATGGATTTTAACCCTGGTAAATGCCAAGTCTTACATATCACTTGAGCCGGATACTTTACATGGTGAGAAATTAACATGGTTGTTAATCATGTTAAGTACCTTGGTGTAGATAGCAGTCATAACTTAACTGGAACCACCGTATCTCAAGAATAACAACTTGTGCCAATAAAGCTCTTGATATCCCTGAAAGAAACAACAAAACCAAATATGAAGTAATGTGTGAAATTGCTTATAAAGTCTTCGTTAGACCACAACTTGAATAGGCCTTCTTAGTCTGGAGCCCGTACACAAATGTGAACATTTAAAAATTGAAATAATTTAAAGTAGAGCAGTTTGATTGGTCAAAAATAATTACTTACAAGTTACTAGTGTAACAGTTATGCAAAACACAAAACAAATTAGGTTGGCGATCCCTTTAAGACGATGCTCAGATTCTTGATTTGTCTTGTTCTGCTAAATTGTACACAAACTCGTGGATATTCCCTTACCACTTTATATAAGACGGTCAACCAGAATGATTGGACACGTGCACTCTCTTTCATTCATCAAGTTTCAGGCAACGGCCAGTTATTACAAACACTGTGAATTCATTTATTTTCATGCCTTGGGTATTTTCATGATTGTGAGAGAAATTAAAAATTTGTTGGTACTGTCTTATATTAGCTTATAAGTCGAGTCAAGTTGCAAACAACAAAGACCCTGATCTGCCATCACATAATGGGCCATCAGATCAGGGTCTATGTTGTTTGTTCTACTGATGACTCCAAACAAACTGCATAGACCCAGATCTGCTGATGCATTATGCAGCAGCAGATCTGGGTCTATGCAGTTTGCAGTTGGACTCTACTTATAAGCAAGTATATTCAGTACCTAAATTTGTGGATAAGGTAAGATGTCCTTTTGTTTCCACAGAAATCACTGTTCATTGGGTCTTGAAATTTGTGGTTTGAAGTAATGGTGTCATTAAAAAATTTCATCCCCAACAAAAAATAATGAATTCACAGTATTCCTTTTTTTCTTGTAGCCATTGTACAATGGAATAAACTACCACAAAATATCAGTCTCCCCTGAACTAGGTTTCCTCAAATCAACAGTTCATGCAATCTATCATTTTATACCCTAAAAACAGTTTATTTTTTCTCCTTTGTTTCTTATCATTCCTAATTATAACATTGAACACTTTCATACTTTTACTTTCACCATTTTGTTTTACTCTTTTTTTCTCTTACTAATATTGTATTCACAGACATGCAACTGCACATAATCCTTGAGAGAGTGTGCTGCAGTATATATGTAGACAGACATGCAGCTGCACATAATCCTTGAGAGAGTGTGCTGCATTATATATATAGATAGACATACAGCTGCACATAATCCTTGAGAGAGTGTGTTGCATGTTATATCTAGATAGACATGCAACTGCACGTAATCCTTGAGAGAGTGTGCTGCATTATATACATAGATAGACATGCAACTGCACGTAATCCTTGAGAGAGTGTGCTGCATTATATACATAGATAGACTTGCAACTGCACATAATCCTTGAGAGAGTGTGCTGCATTATATATATATAGATAGACATGCAACTGCACGTACTCCTTGAGAGAGTGTGCTGCATTATATATATAGATAGACATGCAACTGCACATAATCCTTGGAGAGAGTGTGCTGCATTATATATATATATATATATATATATATATATATATATAGACATGCAACTGCACATACTCCTTGAGAGAGTGTGCTGCATTATATATATAGATAGACTTGCAACTGCACATACTCCTTGAGAGAGTGTGCTGCATTATATATATATAGATAGACATGCAACTGCACATACTCCTTGAGAGAGTGTGCTGCATTATATATATAGATAGACTTGCAACTGCACGTAATCCTTGGAGAGAGTGTGCTGCATTATATATATAGATAGACTTGCAACTGCACATAATCCTTGAGAGAGTGTGCTGCATTATATATATAGATAGACTTGCAACTGCACATAATCCTTGAGAGAGTGTGCTGCATTATATATATAGATAGACTTGCAACTGCACGTAATCCTTGAGAGAGTGTGCTGCATTATATATATAGAAAGACATGCAACTGCACATACTCCTTGAGAGAGTGTGCTGCATTATATATATAGATAGACATGCAACTGCACATACTCCTTGAGAGAGTGTGCTGCATTATATATATAGAAAGACATGCAACTGCACATACTCCTTGAGAGAGTGTGCTGCATTATATATATAGATAGACATGCAACTGCACATACTCCTTGAGAGAGTGTGCTGCATTATATATATAGAAAGACATGCAACTGCACATACTCCTTGAGAGAGTGTGCTGCATTATATATATAGATAGACATGCAACTGCACATAATCCTTGAGAGAGTGTGCTGCATTATATATATAGAAAGACATGCAACTGCACATACTCCTTGAGAGAGTGTGCTGCATTATATATATAGAAAGACATGCAACTGCACATACTCCTTGAGAGAGTGTGCTGCATTATATATATAGATAGACATGCAACTGCACATAATCCTTGAGAGAGTGTGCTGCATTATATATATATATAGACATGCAACTGCACATACTCCTTGAGAGAGTGTGCTGCATTATATACATAGATAGACATGCAACTTCACATAATCCTTGGAGAGAGTGTGCTGCATTATATATATAGAAAGACATGCAACTGCACATAATCCTTGAGAGAGTGTGCTGCATGTTATATCTAGATAGACATGCAACTGCACATAATCCTTGAGAGAGTGTGCTGCATTATATATATAGACAGACATGCAACTGCACGTAATCCTTGAGAGAGTGTGCTGCATTATATACATAGATAGACATGCAACTGCACGTAATCCTTGAGAGAGTGTGCTGCATTATATATATAGATAGACTTGCAACTGCACGTAATCCTTGGAGAGAGTGTGCTGCATTATATATATAGATAGACTTGCAACTGCACATACTCTTTGAGATAGTGTGCTGCATTATATATATATAGATAGACATGCAACTGCACATACTCCTTGAGAGAGTGTGCTGCATTATATATATAGATAGACATGCAACTGCACATACTCCTTGAGAGAGTGTGCTGCATTATATATATAGAAAGACATGCAACTGCACATACTCATTGAGAGAGTGTGCTGCATTATATATATAAATAGACATGCAACTGCACATACTCCTTGAGAGAGTGTGCTGCATTATATATATAGAAAGACATGCAACTGCACATACTCCTTGAGAGAGTGTGCTGCATTATATATATAGATAGACATGCAACTGCACATAATCCTTGAGAGAGTGTGCTGCATTATATATATAGACAGACATGCAACTGCACGTAATCCTTGAGAGAGTGTGCTGCATTATATACATAGATAGACATGCAACTGCACATAATCCTTGGAGAGAGTGTGCTGCATTATATACATAGATAGACATGCAACTGCACATAATCCTTGGAGAGAGTGTGCTGCATTATATATATAGAAAGACATGCAACTGCACATAATCCTTGAGAGAGTGTGCTGCATGTTATATCTAGATAGACATACAACTGCACATAATCCTTGAGAGAGTGTGCTGCATGTTATATCTAGATAGACATGCAACTGCACATAATCCTTGAGAGAGTGTGCTGCATTATATATATAGAAAGACATGCAACTGCACATAATCCTTGAGAGAGTGTGCTGCATTATATATATAGAAAGACATGCAACTGCACATAATCCTTGAGAGAGTGTGCTGCATTATATATATAGACATACAACTGCACATAATCCTTGATAGAGTGTGCTGCATTATATATATAGACATACAACTGCACATAATCCTTGAGAGAGTGTGCTGCATTATTTATATAGATAGACTTTACCCTCATATAAAAAAGAAGCCAAAGTTTTGACCTGCTTTTGTAAAAATATGACTTTAATTACTAGTTGAGGGTCTGAAACCCACAATCAGGCCTCCAAACCCCATACTGATCAAACCTGCCCACATCAGCTTTCTTTGATTGCAAACAGCCTACATAAACTGTTTTTCTGAAATGTTAAATTGTTTAATGTTTGTTTTCCCACTTACAGTAGTCAGCCTATTAATATGGACAAAATTAAATTTTAAATGCATTTTGTTGGCTTGTCTAAAAGATGTTGCCCATTCTCATACTAAAAATGATCCCCTATGAGACAATCTGTCACAAACACATCCGGATAAGAAGAACGTTAAAAAATAATTTATGGTTTCTTTAACTTATGGAATAAAAAAAATGAAGTAAAATAAGTCTGATTCTTTTCAGTGGGATCACATTTGATTAACCAACATTTTCCAGATCTTTTTGTGACAGTTCATCTCAAGAGGTCAGGTTTGGGACCCATCATTAAATAACATGGTTTAGACACAACCTTGCTACATGCCAAACAAAATGTATATAATCATGAGTTTTGTCTTTTTTAATTGGCATACATACATGTAGTATGAAAATAAATATTCAACATTCATACATTTCAGAAAAACAGTTCGTCAGTAATTTGCAGTTGCATACAGCACTTTTGGCAGGGTTGAGGCAGTATGGGGTTTGGAGGCCCAGTATGGGGTTTGGAGGCCAAGTATGGGGTTTGGAGGCCCAGTAGTCAGTTTTAGACCCTTAGCCAGTAATAAATATCAGATTTCAACAAAACTCTATTGAAATTTGAAAAAAATCCACCTGTCATAATATTGAATGCTTAAAAGGTTGATGTCATTTGAAAGAAAACTTAGTTAATTTTTGTTGAAGGTAATTCAATTTTAGACCCAACCTCATCGCATTAAAGCCAGTTTGTGGCTGCTTTAATCTTAGATTTTTTTTTTTACAAATCAGCTAGCTTTTTAATGTATTTTTTAAAAAACCTGCTTCAGCAGATTATTAAATAAATAACTTTTGTTATTTTCTAGTCATATGAAACAAGACAAGGAACAAATACCATTATCAAGACTATTACTAATGTCTGCTATCAATACTAAGTACTAATTGATTATAGCAAAGAAATACATGTAGCATCATGTAATTTTTTATGCCATCTGATTTGTCATACATTATGTAATTTTGAAACTAGATATTGATTGAAAGTAATTTTTGTTCATGCATCTTTATGTGCCACCATAGATGTGCATGCCACCATTATTAGTAATGCTATGTATGATACACCCCAGTATAAAGTGAACTATAAAGTATCCTTGAACAGCCATATTTTGTGACCTTAATGTGAATTTTAATGCTTTCATTATAATATTGTGAGAATCTATTCAAATAACCATAGAAAGTGTTCAACTATATATACTTCATGTAATCATCGTTAAAATTTTTTGGCATTCATGTACATTAGTTCAGAATTACCATTTTTCCAAGCATGTGTACGTATACTTATTTCCGGAAGTGCATCCATGGTTCATGACACTGACTAAAAAGTCACGTTGCATATGACAGGAATGTGCCAGTTAGTCTGATGTATGGTTATTATTAGTTTATAGCATCTCAGTGTTCCATTCATTCTATATGCAGTTTGTGCACTTACATTACTGTTTGCTTATTCTTTACCATATAAATACATGAATCAGTAGAGAGAGAGAGAAAGAGACAGACAGACAGAGAGACAGAAATTTAAAAATAGACACTGGTGAATGGAAACACATTTTATTATAATAGATGTCTTTTGATGTAGAATATATGTTTATTATGAAAAAATACTGAAATGAAAAAGTCCATAGTGAATATACATTTCCAGTGTAAATTTTTCTTACGTTGTTAAGAACTCCACATGATTAAAACCAATTATTTACATTGGCTTTGCCATTGTATAAATTCCCAAAGTGGGTTTTCCTGTTCAAGATATGTAAACAAACAACGTGTGATCAGTGGACCTATCTTTAGCATATAATACAAAATTCAAGGTCAAACTGTTGGACACAAATAAGGCATTAGTGAAAATATAGATTTTCATTCTGATTCTTTTAAATTACATGAAATTACCTGTTTAAATCTTATTTTGTCGGATTTTACTTATTATATACTTGCTGTCACTCTTGAAGAACGCTGGTGACACAGTTGATGATATCATTATCTCGAAACAAGTGCGTCAGGTAACGAGAAACCTGGCGCATGATTGAAGGACAGTCACGATCAGGAGGTTGGATGATATAACATGGTACACTTTTATGGCTGCCATGAACAGCATTATAGTGAGGGAATATTGTATATTATTACCCTTGTCCATCCATGCATCTGTCACACTGTGATTAATTCTTGCATTTAGGTCAGTTTTCTGGCACTTTGGTGGGGTATTTGTGTTCTATAAGCACCTTTCAAGTTGAAGAGCAGTTCAGTTGGTTTTTGCAAAGATACATAGTAAAAATGAAACAGTTATATAACTACTTGCTTCATTGTGTATTGAGGGCATTGAATCAGACAAGCTCAAATCCCTCGTAAGAATTAACCAGTAGGACCTAATGAATTGGTGGTCATGTAGTTGTTTTTTTATTCATCAAATCTTGTCTCTAATTTTTTTCATACATTGTCACTACCAAAAACTGATAATTAATTCTTTTACACATAAATGTTGGTACATGTACAAAATAAAATTGTATACAAATAAATTCATAGCTTTTGGTATTTTTCAAATATAAAGCCTCTCAACTATTCATGTTTCTGTTTCGTTTAATATTTCAGAATAAGGGTTTAGTTCTTGGTTTATATGAACCTGCCACCAAAGGTGAAGACTTCATTTTGTCAAAAGCTGCAGCTGATTTTGACAAGAAATGTTCAGGAAAAGTTGCCAACTTCATCAAAAGGTAGTACAATACGCTTTACCATATATACTGGTTTATAAGTTAGGTCCAACTGTAAACAACATAAACCCTGATCTGCATTGCATAATGCACCAGTAAATCAGGCTCTATGTTGTTTGTTCTACTGATTACTCCTAACAAACTGCATAGACCCAGATCTGCTGGAACATTATGCAGTTTGCAGTTGGATCCAACTTATGCGAGTATATACGGTACTATGAATGGCATTTATTGAGATCCTCCATTACATAATACACTGGTAGATTAAGGTCTTCTCTGTTGCTTGAGCTGTTCCAATTATTCAAGTTCATCCACCATCGGTCACTTTCATTGTTATGACAGTTAATTACAATTTCTGTAACCGATTTTGGTCAGAATCAAGTTCCACTCACTGTATCATGGCATGGCTCTTTGGAGTTCATTGGGAATGTTTGGTTACTTTCTCTCATAAAATTCATTTTGTATATTTTAGTTAAACTGGGATTTAAATGTCCATGAAAAATGTTCTTTTCAAAATTTTTCTATAATTTTTATTCTGATTTCATTGTCCATTATCATCTCCAAAAGGACTCTAAAAAAATTACTGGTTTTGGCAAAGCATATCTTGTGGAAAAATAATTAATCATGAGTTAGTGAGAGTTTGCTTGAAATTATATATAGAGTGAACAGCATGGAACCCGTCTATAAAGTGAACTTGGGTGTCAAGGGAATAGATATAATTCAACAGAACCCTTCTGTAAAGTGAGCTCAGTTACCAAGGGAATAGATATAATCAATAAAACCCTTCTTTAAAATGAAGTCAGTTACCAAGGGAATAGATGTAACTGGATAGAACCCTTTTGTAAAGTGAACTTGGGTACCAAGGGAATAGATATAACTTAACAGAATCCATCTGAAAAGTGAACTCGGGTACCGCAGGAATAAATTTAGCTGGATAAAGTGAACTCAGGTACCAATGGAATAGATACGAAAGAATAGAACTCTTAAGTAAAGTGAACTTGGGTACCAAGGGAATAAATATAACTCAATAGAACCCTTATGTAAAGTGAACTCAGGTACCAAGGGAATAGATATAACTCAGTAGAACCCTTCAGTAAAGTTAACTTGGGTACCATGGAAATAGATATAACTGATTGAACGAATGAAAACAAAGTGAGTGATTAAGCATACATGTAAGAACAAAAAATACCAGTAGTGCAGGTGTGATTATAACTGTCACTACATCTGTAAATACATTGCAGCAAAAGTAAATATCATTTTTGAAATATGTCTTTACAGAGATTGTTATAATCCTTTTTTAAGGTATATGTTGAAACTTAAAGTTTTCAGTATTTTAATCAAAAATATTTATTCAGTATTATAATTGAAACGATTTATCTTTAAAAATGTGAAGGAGATACTCATATGTATGTTTAGGACATCATACCACCCTTTTGAACATTTCTAATTATATTTTGGTTGGTTGCTACATCTTGCCATAATTTTTGCCTACATTTGTATCTAGTCACATCATCTCATTTATACACATACCACAGTGTAGTTTGTGAGTGAGTGAAATAATACATAATTAAATATTAAAAAAACAAACTAGAAATCAAAAATATTTTAACCAAAATAAGTATATAGGGTTAGATCAACAATATTACACACCTTATATGTTTCCATGCTGCAGTTCCAGTAAGAAACTAAAGAAGGGAGGCCACCGGGTTCTGTTTGACAGTGATGCAGGTTTCTCCAGCGTTGCTGTGTGTTGTGTGGGGAAAAAGGGGGCAGGGTTCAATGAGCTAGAACAACTGGATGAAGGCAAGGACAACATCAGAACAGCTGTGGCAAGTAAGGAAGTAATATAATCCATATAGCATTAGAGATATTGACCAAAATGGTCCATATTTATTGTTATTAGGTTGAATCACTTTACAGGGAAATGTTCAGCTGTATTTTGTTTTTCATTAATCATAAGTTCCTGTTAGTGGTAGCAACAATTCCTGTTAGTGGTTGCCACAATAGCCATTGGGTACTAATTTTCCCCCTGTGGCTACTAAATTTAGGACCTAATCTATTTTGGTTACTGTCTTTTCCTTCCTTGTCCGTTGTAAAAAAAAAACATGCATGTGTTGTGGTTACCAATAAAATGTAAATAATATTTTTGTTGATATCTGATTAATGTGAACTAGGGACAAATCTAACAGATTTATAATCTACATGTTTGAGGGGTTGATTTGTATGAGGGATACTAGGTCATGCCATAGATGATATGACATTATGTCATATTTTAGGTATTACATATGTGATGTCAAGTAATGATACCACACAAGATATAAGCCTAATATTAAAGGTGCCTGGGTTTATAAAAGTCATACCACTGTACACTGTAGCAGTGTATTTAGACAAAATCTCATTTGATTTCATAATGTAGCAAATTAAATCTTATATTCCTGCTCACTTAGCATGAATTCAATCAAATATTGTGTGATGATATCAAGTTTTTCCTTCACAGGGTTTGGAAAACATGGAAATTATCCAATTTGGTCCATAAATTTGATATGTAATGACAACTGTTGTAAAATCCTGCAGTGTAATGTTAAAGACTCATAGTAGTGAACAGACATAAAAATGATATCACAACCGTTTTTGCAGTAGAGATACCATTATGAATGCGTACAAATCGTTCAAGAATTCCTTACTTGGTAGTGGAGACAACATAACAAGAGCTCTGCAGAACATGATGTCTCACATGTGCCCCATAATTGAATGTTGCCTCACTGTATTTGCCATGCCCAATGCGAAGTGTTGCCCCACTGTATTTGACTAACAAAATGTTTTGCAAAAACTTTAAAAGGGAATCTTGATGATGATCATGATGGTGATGTTGATGATAATAATGATGATGATGGTGATATCACCACTGATGTTGCAGAAAAAGTAGTAGCTGTGTTTTGCTATTTGCTAATACAGAGTAGACAGATAAATAGAGGATATTACACAAATATTCATTTGGTATGAAATTTATGAAATTAGTTCAATAATATTATATACCGCAAGATGCTTGCAGCAAGTGGCATAATCTATTATTTTATGAGTTTCATAAATTTAATATCAAATGAACACAAGTTTAACATTCTTTGTATCAAATAACATTAAGGACTTTATATCACTCAGTGACATTGCTATTTGACAATGCTAAATATCACTCAGTGACATTGCTATTTGACACTGCTAAATATCACTCAGTGACATTGCTATTTGACACTGCTCAATATAGGGTCACATAACTGTGGATATAACATCATGGCACTTACAAATGTGGATGTTATATTGTAAAGTGTTACATGTATATTGTTATGTTATTTGCTACATGTTGTGATTATAATATAAATGAAAATTTTGCTTACTTAATGTAATTACATAAAAACTGAATACTGTTGATCTTTTCCACCCGCAGAAGGCGTGCAAACACTTAGAAGTCTGGGGGAAACAGATGTAGAGGTAGATCCATGTGGAGATGCTGAGGGTAAGTGATGTATCACATAAGGGCATTTCAACAGAAAATAAAGTCATGAGAACCTATTTATTTTTTACAGAAAACTTTTCAAAATGTTGGAGCACTGAGGGCCCAAGTTTTGGTTAGAATTTTCTGTAGTATTGAGTATAATGAGGTCATAGACATGACAGTGTTTTACATCTGGACTGATCAAGTCATTCAAAGCATGTCTGATCCAAGAAAAAAATACAAAACAAATTTAAAAAGTATGTCACTTGCATGTCAAACCTTTTATGTTTCAGGCATTGTGATGTCATGTTTCAGGCATTGTGATGTCATGTTTCAGGCATTGTGATGTCATGTTTCATTCTTGTATTGTACTCGATACTGTTAGTATTCATAGTTTTATTTGTATTAGTACATGATCATCCAGACTACAAGAGTGTTTGCTAGACCTACAGTTTGTCCCTTACATTATCAATTGTCATGATTTCTTTACATGGCCTGGATAATGAATATTTTATTGTTCAATAAAACTTCATTACCCCCAAATAGCAATCATTTGAAAACTTGCAATTTCTTGAATGACCTGCTCAGTCCCAGTATAGATCATTCTCTTGTCTTCAATCCCAGAAAAATCAAACCCGCCAAAAACTTTGACCAAAAGTTTTATAATGCAGTGCTTCACATTTGTGAAGTTCTGCTGTATATTGAAAATCTACAGTTAGCAAAGTTTTAAAATCTAATGAAGCTGCTTTGGCAGTGAACCAGGACATATTTATTTATACCATTTGTGTTGCACCAGGACATATTTATTTATACCATTTGTGTTGCACCAGGACATATTTATTTATACCATTTGTGTTGCAAACTGAAGGCCTAAAAGATACATTTAGGATGTAAATTTTTGCATGGGTTTTTATTTCTGCCTCTTCTGTGTTAAATGTCTCATAAGGCCAAAACAATATTGTCAGAATATGCCAGTCCAGCCAACAGCAACTCTAAGTTTATTTGACATTGCATATAGTTTCACCAAGGGACTTGGTACATGTATATACATTCACATAGGGCATCTGGCATATTAATTTAGGGACTTCACATATAAAGTATATTCAGAAGGGACTTTGCATTAAAATTCAGGAAGGGACTTTGCATATGGGAGCACTTAAAAACAATGAATATCCAAAGAAATCCATGAGTTACATGGTTACATTTCAGGGTTGCTTGGGTATGTGGTAGTGGTTATTGGAAGTGACATTTCTTTCAAGTAAGACTATAACTTCAATTTTATTTTCTTTACATTGCAGCTGCTGCAGAGGGTTGCTATCTGGGACTATTTGTGTATGATGAGCTAAAGGCAGCTGATAAAAGGAAGGGCACAGTTACATCTTCCTGTTACACTGAACAACTTATTGACAGGTCTGTTGAATGTATATTGGATGTCTTTACACTTTGCCAATATGGAACTGATGATTGCAAAGATGACTTTAAATACAAAATATTATATTTGTAATTTGATATTTGGTTTAGCTACTTGAGATTTGATCTGTAATGAATTATGGATATACATTCCAACTATATACTTATGTTATGTACCAATTGTATGAATGTTTGATGGAATGGCAGAAGGCCTGTACTTTTTGTTGAGCCCATGTTAGTGGAAGCGAGACATATCAGTCACTTCTCTGACAGTGGAGTCATTGTCATTAACAATTTGTTAAGGTTTTGCTTTCAATTTTTCATTGGTAAACATTTCCTAAACCCCTTGATAGATTCTCATTATACTTGGCAGGAGTTATTATGAAGTTAAGACAATTCATTTTATGACATGCGCAATGGCCTCTTTAACCTTGGGGTCAAGGTCACATCCATCACAAATTTGCGATGAGGTTTTGGTTTTCATTTGCTTATATTTCTTAAACCTATTGATAGATTCTCATTATTCTTGGCATTACTCATTATGAAGCTAACACAATTCATTATACGACACGCTCGGTTATTGCTATGATCTTATAGTCAAGGTCACAGTCAAAGAAAATTTGCATTAAGGTTTTCGTTATAGTTTATTTTATTTGTTTATATATCTGAAACCCCTTGATGGATTGTCTTCATACTTTGGATGAATCATTATGAAGACAAAACAATTTATTCTGTGATATGTGAGCTTGACTCTTTGCCAGTGGGGTCAAGGTCATAGTGATAGAAACTGCATTAAATGTTTGGATAAAGTTTTTTCATTTGCTTATATTTCCTAAACCCCTTGATGGATTTTCTTCATACTTGGGACTAATCATTATCAAGCTTAGATAATTCATTCTGTGACATGCTTGCTTGTCCGTTTGTCCTTGGGGGTCAAGGCTGCAGTCATAGAATATTGATGTTTGATTTTTGGTTTCAGTTTTTCATTTGCTTATATTTCCTAAACCCCTTGATGGATTTTCTTCATACTTTGAATGAATAATTATGAAGCTAAAACTATTCATTCTGCGGCATACTCTTGCAACCGTTTGACTTTGCATCAGGGTCATATGTTTTACAGCAAATCTTTGATTATGGGCTTGACATGCAGGCCCAGGCCTTGCTTTATAGTGACGTTAATACCTCTTCTTTCTTTAAACCTAGGCTGTTGTTTTTTTAATAGGTATATTAGGGATTGGCACACATATTTATAATGTGTATTTTGTGCACCATTAATTCAACTTGACCTTTTGACCTGTCAACAGCTATTTAATTTAAATTGCAGGTATTCAATTACATTTCCATGCAGATTTATTTATAGATATCAGTGCTGATAAACTGTAAAAACAGTCTGCAAAAGTCCATCACAGGTCAGCATAGAAGATGGAGAAAAAAATGCAGCAATTTTTAGCTCATCTATGCCCGCAACATTGGCATCTGCACATATAAAAGCAGATACATATGGACAGCCTCACTGCATCTCAATCATTCTTTCATTCAAGGTCCTAAGCAGTAGTTTTGATTGTGTTTCATAGCAACTACTCCTAGTGTAGGGGGCTAATGGGCGAATTTTATACATGTGTTTTATACATTTTTGGTTTAAGTTTTTGTGTTTATCTTAGGTTATTTGCACACTGTATATATTCTGGTATATCTAAAATCATGAAACTTAACAAGGGGATGCATTTTAACAAGTACTACACCCTTACAAATGTTGGTCTGTGACCCATTTTTCATGCTTCACTGACTTAGGTTAAATTTTGTGTTTTAAATTTATTTCTCAAGGTCAGTTTATTCTAAGAATCATCATACTAGATGATTGTATGAATGTCCATTAGTACACACTCTTACAACAAAAGAAGGTAACTGACCTACATTTCACATTTTAGTGCTTATGTTACACTTGTGCATTTAGCTCATGACCACATAGTTTTTTGCATCTTATATACACAATATGAAACATGGTGAGGAGATGCATCTTGATGAGTACTACACTCTCTTCACAAAAATATGTGACTGTAACCTAGGGGTGAAACGATCAATCGATATATCGATGCTTTTTCCATATCGATACCCACATCAATACAAGAGGTAAAGAATCGACACAAAACGATACTTACACTATAAAAGTTATTTTAATTTTCAGCGCTCATGAATAATTACTAGTCGTTTGCCTTTTTATTCATTAAATTGAGTATTCATCTGAGACAGCTGTAGCAGGCACATGCACTAA
The DNA here is from genome assembly GCA_029931535.1 of Margaritifera margaritifera. Taxonomy (NCBI): domain Eukaryota; kingdom Metazoa; phylum Mollusca; class Bivalvia; order Unionida; family Margaritiferidae; genus Margaritifera; species Margaritifera margaritifera. The sequence goes on along the minus strand of JAQPZY010000681.1, from coordinate 121,981 downwards.
TTTCTGTCAGTAAAAAAGAAAAACTTTGACAACACCCACTCAGCTTGTACTGTTTAACACAAGGTGACTAACTCACGTGGTTTGAAATCTGCCCATCCTCCACCCCACCCCCCAATTCCATGGTAAGTATTTTATCATGTCAGCATGTTCAGCCACTGATAACATATATCAATGTAAAGAAGACATTCCAGATTAGTTCCCCATGTATGATTTAAGTATTTTACTGATCATATAATAACCCCTTTTATGCAAAGTTTCTCTGTTGCTTTACATCTTGTCTACTTGGATCGAATTTGAAGGCTACACTTTATGTGTCATGCAGTGAAATATGTTACATTCAATTCTAATTGGTGGTTATTGTTTGTTCAAGTCCAGAGTAAAACAATAACCACCAATCAGATTTAAATGTAGCTTATTCACTGCGTGACATACCGGAGGTATTGGCATCCAAACTCAATCCAAATAGATACAAAGCCACAGAGAAACTTCACACAAAAGTGGCCATTAAATGATCTGTAAAGTACATAAATCATACATGTGAATGCCGCCTTTTACTCTGATATATGTAATCAGTGACTTAATGTGGAGATGGGATAAAAAAAAAAAATGAGCACAGAATTGGCAAAGGGGGCCAGATTCCAAACCACACATGTTATAGTCACCTTGTTAATTTGTAGAAGGGGAGTAGGTGTTGTCAATAATTTCCTTTTTTACTTACAAAAACGAGTCCCTGTGGCTGTGGCCATTGTTTTGCATCAGCAGGAAGTACAATGTGAAGGATTTGGTTGTTTGTTCGCTTCCACATTCTGACATGTTCTAGATAAGATTTTCCTTGCACAAGGAATTTGCACTATTTCTTCTGTTTTGAAGATAACACCATTATGCCTTCCAAATTTAAGTGAGGACATGAAATTGGTAATAAGATGTTTTTAAGGCATTCATGCAGTGCAAACAAGGGGTGTGGTAATCCAGATGAGTCTTGCATCTGATCCAATGAAGCAGCCTGAAATAGCCTAAAAGGTTGAATTAAAATCACTGAAAACTAACAGGTAGTCTGTTTCAAAGCAATTTTTTTTTTTTTTTTATCTTGTCAAGGATGAGAATGGCATATGAACAGATGATAAGTCTATATCTGTCTCTAATCTGCATACTGGAAATACAACCAAGATGTCAACACATAAAAAACGGCACCACCCTACCACTGACAGAGCTTCTAAAGATGAAAAGACCATCAAGTTGATATGTGTGTCAATAATGTATCATATCGTTGGCTGTGTATTGTGAATCGTATCGTTACATGGCAGAGGTGTATCGTTTCACCCCTACTGTAACCCATATTTCATGCTTTACTGGCTTCAGTTAAATTTTGTGTTTTAACTGTTCATGCTTGAATCATGAAAGGAGATGATTGTATACATCTCTATTAGTACCACACCTGTACAAAAAAGGTCACTTTATCCTTAAGTTCACATTTTACTGGTTTAGGTTATGTTTTTGAATTTAGTTCATGACCACATAGGTTTTTTGCATGCTATGTACATACTATCCTGTCTAGATACATGCAACTTGGTGAGGGGATGCATCTTGACGAACACAACTCTCTCATATCACGGGTAGGTTATTATATCCCATATTTTCTGCTTCACTGACTGTGGTAAATTTTGTGTTTGATGTTCATTTCTCAGGCACTGTTTAGGCTAGAATCGTGAAATTGATGATGATTCGCATCTTTACTCTTACAACAAAAGAACCTCATCATGATCAATATTTCAACTTATATTTGCTTTGGTTAAGCTTTTGCATTTATTTCATGACCATATGAGTTTTGGCATGGCATATCTGTACTAGAATCATGAACTTGTTGAGTAGATACATCTTAGTAAGTACAACACCTTTATTGCTAAAAGAAGCCACTGTGACCTATAGTTCATATTTCAGTGACTTTGTTGAAATTGTGTGTTTAAAGTTCATTTATTTGGGTGCTGTTTATGTTTGAATGAGGAAGCTTGATAAGTGGATGCATCTTATTTTGACTATATCCTTACATCCAAAGAAGGTCACTGTGATCTTCATTTGATGCTTTAGTAACAAAGGTTAAGTATTTTTGTTTAGCTCATGACCACATTGATTATTCCATACTATATACATCCTGGACTATCAGATGGCCCTTTCTAACCTGTGCAATTGGAAGTAGGAATATATATGTTTTTTCAATGGAAAACTTTCCATATTAATGACTATACATTGTATATTGTGATAGGATACCTTAAACAGTTTAACAGTGTATTGTACATGTGAATGAATAGAGGAATTGGATGAGTGGACTGCAATCTTTTCTAGTGAAGCCTCAGTTGTGATGGCTAATCAAGGTAATTACTGAGGCATGAACTATGCTTGTACTAATGGCTGTCACTCAAAGGTTACTTCAGTCAAATCTGGCTTCTAGTGATTATAAACATTAATCTCTGGTTAGTATCAACTCAGTATAGTAACTCAGCTTAAAAGAATGTTCTGTTTGTTATCGTTTTATATCTTGTATGCCCTGTCACAGTATGTATGTATGTCTCTATATGGTTTATTGGCATGTTATCATAATACTAGCTATGCAATACCAATTAAAAGATAAGTCCTTAAATTGCTCAGATAAAAAAAGCTGAAAATATGTTTACTTAGTCAAGGGGCTGACATTTGTTTGGCAAGATCACTTTAGTCTGAATTTATTTTCTGCATGATAGTTAATGTTTACAGTGGCTACTGGAGACTGTAAAAAAGCTTCATAGGGGCAGGCTCTTTAATTGTTGATTACACTCTGGTGAGAAATATTATTAAAGATCACACTTGCTTAGGAATACAAATTTTGTAGTCAACACATGTGTGCAGTATATAATGCTGTTACAAATATACTGTCCTACAATCATCAGCAACCAGTTCTTGAGATGGTTCTCAAAAAGCATTGAGTTGTATACCCTCTCCTCAGCACAGGTAGAGGTGGCGGTATATAGTAATCCTTCCATCCAACACTCATTAGTGAAACTAGTCCTGCAGTTTTTGATGGCTAGCCATGGAACTTGGTCATCACCTAATGTTGCACATATTGACAAATCACTTAGCTCCTATAATGTTTATTAGAGTTATTGGTCTTGTAGCTTAATGTAGTAGTGTATGGTACAATGTCATTAGCACTAGTCTTATAATTTTATATGGATTACCATGAAACTTGGTAATGTTACGATCATCACCTGTAGATGTGCATATCAACAAATCACTTTATACCCACAATTTTTATTAGATTTATTCCCCTTTTTGTCTTGTAAGCTTAATGTAGTTTATGGCACAATCTCATCAGCACATTAAGTATTCCTGCAGTTTTCCATGGATTGCCATGAAATTTGATAAATATTATGGCTATAACCCAATTTTTGTTACAGTTATTGCACTTTTTGTCTCGTAGCTTAATACAGTGTATGACACAATCTTGTTAGTGCAACTAGTCCTGCAATTTTTGATGAATTGCCAAAGATAGAGGTACAATGATACACCTGTATCACATATTGATATGTATCGCAATACACAACCTACAATACATTATCGATAGACATCAACTTGAAGGTCATGTCATCTAGAAGGATATGGTAGGGTGGTGCCATTTCATATGTGTCGACATATTGGTCATATTTCCAGTATGCAAATTGCAGACAGACCTAGACTTGTAATCTGTTCATATGCCATTCTTATCCTTGACAAGATAAAAAAGCATACTTCCAAACAGACTATCTGCTAATTGTCGATAATTCTAATTCAACCTTTTCAGCCATTTCAGGCTGCTCAATTTGATTGCATGCAGGACTCATCTTCATCACCACACCTTTTGTTTGCACTGCACTAATGCTTTAAAAACACATTATTACCAATTTCATGTCTTCACTTAAATTTGGAAGGCATTAGAGTTTTATCTTCAAAACAGAAGAAATAGTGCAATTTCCTCATGCAAGGACAATCTTATCAAGAACAGGTCCTAATGCAGGAGCAGAGATGACTAACAACCAAATCCCTCTTACTGTACTTCCTGAAGATGCAAAACAACTGCCATGACCACATGCACTCATTTCTGTCGGTGAATATGAAAAACTCTTGGCAACACCTACTCCCCTTCAACAAATTAACACAAGGTGAGTAACTCATGTGGTTCGAAATCTGCCCCCTTACCGATTCTGTACTAATTTTTCTCCCATCAGCACATTAAGTCACTGATTACATATATCAAAGTAAATGAGACATTCCAAATTTGTTCCACATGTACGACTTAAGTACTTTAGTGATCATTTAATAGCCACTTTTACATGAAGTTTCTCTGTTGCTTTGTATCTACTTGGATTCAGTTTGGATTCCAATGTGTCATGAAATGAATAAGCTGCATTCAGTTCTAGTTGGTGGTTTATTGCCCACCCTGGACTAGAACAAACAATCAGAATTGAATGTAGCATATTTCACTGAATGACACACTGGAAGTGTAGACCTCCAAATTTGATACAAGTAAACAAGATATGAAGCAAATATAAATGTAAAAGGAAATACACTTACTGAAATAAAACAAACAACTCATATATGTATATTACAGCATTGTGATGGTTGATGATGAGAACTGGTTCGGTAATGTGAGGACCTCTGCTCCAATTAGGCTATTAAGCAGTAGTTGTTTTTAAAAAAGGAAGTAAACTAAATTTAACGTTAAAGTATTGAAATATTCTGAAAACTGATTTTGAAATGTGAAATAATGTTTGTGTTATTAACAAGAACTTGTGGGATGCTAGTAGAGTGAGACAAAAATGATTTTGTTTGTATTTTTAGACACAGCACAGAAGGGCAGTGGCAGAGAGGGAAAATCCTGGCTGAGGGGCAGAATTGGGCCAGGCACCTGATGGAAACTCCAGCCAATTATCTTACCCCAACTAAATTTGCTGAGATAGTCACAGCGCGGCTTAAAGAACTTGAGTGCCAAGTTCATGTCAGGTAAGTCAGGCCATGCTTGCATGAATCATCTCATTTTGAACCCATTACTCTACATAAACTTTATAAACTATTTGAAAGATGGTGGAAATGTTAAAAATCTATGTTTTAAGGAGGTTATAGTGGCCCCCGGCTGATTGATACAAGCTTTGATAAATTCCTGATTATAACATACATCCAGTTTTGAACCAGAGTAGACATACATCGTGATATAAAACTCCATTATAAATAAAAACGCCTCCTAGTAATGAACAGTTTGAAGGGACCAACACTTGTTCACAGAAGGGAGGTGTTATTCTAGTTGTAAATCAGTGTTAAGATATTTTTTAAAAGGACAATGTATGATAGGTATAATTTTATATTTTTTAAAAGGACAATGTATGATAGGTACAATTTTTGTTCCACCCCCACCCACCACCCACCCCCACCCCACCCACCCCACCCCCCACTTCGATTGCAGCTGAACTTGAATAGATAATTAGAGTACATCCATTTCTTTTTCAGGATTCAATAACATGCTGTTTTGGTCTCAGTAACAGGGTGTGGACTTTTCATACCTACTGTCAATCAGATGCAACTAACCTATTTTGTGAAAATATAATTGTGAACCAGACATGTTTATTACTTTACAATCATTAAAAATTATAACCATTATACATTATACACAAAATATGTGCATTAATTCAGGGACAAAGAATGGATAGAGAACAAGAAGATGGGGGCCTTCTTGTCTGTTTCTAAGGGATCTGCTGAACCTCCAAAATTCCTTGAAATTGAGTACAAAGGATCAAAGGAAGAGAATCACATTTCATTGGTTGGCAAAGGTATCACATTTGATAGGTAAGTACTTATAGTCTTTAATCATCTATCTTTTTTAACTTGAAAGTCAATACCAGAAATTTCAGATTTTTTTTATAGGTTTACTGGTCATAGACCAGAAGAGCCTATGCAATGGCCTTTTGTCTGGCATTAGTTTTCACAAGCTTGTTGTCACTGTTCCATCTAAACTACTGGGAGGATTGCCACCAAACTTTACAGCCACATTCATCCCAAGGTCTAGTTGGTATTAAATGAAATTGGTGTCCTTCAGACATCCAGTATGGCCGACATGGCAGCCATTTTAAAAATCTTGCCATAGTTACTACTCCTAAGCGGTTGGTCATATCAACATTGGGTTTTCACTGAAAGACTTCTAAATGAAAATGAAGCTGATCTGACATCCATTAAGGCTGCCATGGTGGCTATCTTGAAAATCTTGTTATTGCAATTTTTCCTGAATGGGTGGTCATATCAACATGGGGTTTTCACCAAAAGACTAATTATTATGTATATTTGGACCTGAAAGAAAATTATGCGAATCTGACATCCAATATGGTCACCACAGCAGACATCTTGCAAATCTTGTTATCACTTCTCCTCCTAAAAAACAGGTCATATCAGCATGGGTTTTTCATCAGGAGACTTCTTATGGTGTCTAGTAAAAGCAAATTAAAATGATGTAGATCTGACATACAATATGTCCACCATGTCATTTTGACTTGGGGTTTTCACCACAAGGTTTCTTATAATGTCTAGTTGGTCCTGAATGGAAATGGTGCCAATCTTACATCTAATATATGGCCTCCATGATGGCCATCTTAAAAGTCATGTTATTGGTACTTCAGCTGAATGGATTGCATACCAGCCATATTCCCAAACATTGTTGGGGGGTTTTGAAGACTTAAAAAGTGCGTTTTGAGGTCCCAATGGGGGTCAGTGCGCATGGCCCAAAAAAGCGACATCAGTTGAGAATAAGTTATCTTTTCATATAAGTTAATAGAAAATTACTGGAAATTCAAATTGTATACAAAAACATGAAGAAAATGACATAGTCCTTTGGAGCATTTATTACACTTACAAACAAAAAATAGTTGGTTGATTTAGCATTGTCCAATACCAACACCACACAGAACCAGACAGATATTAAATAAATAAAAAATATACCAAGTTTCTGTCTTTAAATCTACTGGACAGTGGAATAGTTTCCTAATTAGATGCTGTCTTTGCTGCTGTCAATAGTTCAGTGTGTGTGTGGGAGGGGGGTTGAAGGTAATGTAGGTGTGTTTTGTTCATCTTTGCACTCACTGAAGACTGGATGGTACTGTTGTTCAAACTTTCCCAAAGATCTTGTTGAATTTTTGTCAGCATAGAAAACGATCTTTCTGCATCTGCATTGATGTGAGGGAGTGTCAAATATGCTGGGTGGTGTTGCTATGTCAACGGATGTCGTACACTTCAGAATGACTGATGTCAATATGGTCTTGACAATGTATGCAAAAAATAAAATGCTCCCCCTGCTGCAGAGCTTTACTTAGTCAAACTCCATCCAGGAGTTCTGAAATTTAGTTTTGCTGGGCTCTGCTCACTTTGCAGGTGGCTCATCATTTCCTGAATCACAGGTACATTTCAACATTTAGCCTTAAAAAAATGAATCACACTTGTACACTATTCTGACTACCAAAATAATCATGTTTTGCATTTTTTATATGGAGTGAAATCCAAGTTCAAAGAAACTCTGTCACTTATCACAAACTTGCCAGTAATCTTTAATAAAGATGGCTTAAACATTCTCATTCAAGGCAATGATGTGTAATAACTTGTTCTTCGACATGCATCTTTTTGATTTATCTATAACTTCAAACAAACTGGGTTGTCCCACTTTACCTAAGCAAATTAACCTATTGGGGTCTCCCAAAGCAGTTTTCAAAGGATTTAACATGGCTTACCCTAGCTATTCTCACTCAGCCAATTAAGTAATCAGTGAAATAGTGGTTGTTTGTGTGTTACCACCTTACCTTTTATTTGCCTCTAAGATAAACTGTCCTGAAGATAGATTTACATGGGCTCTAAGCAGAACTGTTTACTGTTTATACAGACTACATAACAGGGACATATACATGTATGGTGGTGGTAAAAAAAAATCTCTCTCTCCATTTATTTTTTAATAAACACGACCATGTCGGAGGGTGGGGGCTTGGAAGTAACAAATCATGTTTTTTTGCATGCCACATCGTGTTATTTCACATATGGGATTGTTATATCAACATGGAATTTTCACCAGAGGACTTCTTATGATGTCTGGTTAGCCATAAATGAAAATGGTGCTGATCTTACATCCAAATATGGCCACCAGATGCTTTTAGCACTCAGCAGTTAAAAGGTAGACATGATCTTATTTTGATTCATGGAAATTCTTTTCAGCCAGTAGAGCATAAATCCCTTCAAGGGACTCTTGTTATAAAATCAGCTCAGTGACTCATTGTTTAGGGATTAACCCACTCTGTGTTAAGAAGCTGGAAAACATCCCTTTCCCAAAATAGCACGGGTCATTTTTCATTCTCAAAATAGCAGGGGTCATTTTTCATTCCCAAAATAGCAGGGGTCATTTTTCATTCCCAAAATAGCAGGGGTCATTTTTCATTCCCAAGATAGCAGGGGTAATTTTTCATTCTCAAAATAAGAAGGGTAATTTTTCAGGGGTCATTTTTCATTCCCAAAATAACGGGGGTCATTTTTCATTCCCAAAATAGCTGGTGTCATTTTTCATTCCCAAAATAACTGGGGTCATTTTTCATTCCCAATCTCTTGTGACCTTGGGACCATTGTTTGTTCTCAGAGAGGTAATAGAAATTTCTCATTTTGTAATTTGAATCCATTGCACTTAGCAGACACCTATGGAGACTTCCAAATTCAAATTTGAGCATTTCCATTGCTTTATATCAGCTAAACAAAACTATTCCTAATACATGGAATTATACACATGGCTTCAATCCACACTGTACATAATAAAACAAACACCAGCACAATGGGGAGACAAATACAGTATTGTATTTGATTTTAAAATCTTGAATATCATCTACCCTTGTATTGTCTGGACCTGTTACATTATGAATCGTACACCACTTCTGGTCTTCAAAAGTATTTACCTGGCACAGTTGCTATCTAGCTGATGATTATTGAATCCCATTATACCTTACAAATTTCAAACCAAACCTTGTTCCGTCTGTGCAGACTCTTTTAATTTGGAAAAATAAAGTTGTTAACAGCGAGTGCAATGTTAAAGAAATGCTATTTATAGTACAATGACAGCCTAATACATGTTGTAAGGTGCATGTTTGCGATGCGGATACTCATGAAAACTTCTGGGAATGTTCATGAATAGGAACCTTTTAACAGTATATAATAACATGGATATGCAGTAAAAATAATATTATTACTGACTTAAATTTGATGTAACAGTCATAATAGATATTATACTAATGACAGCAGAAACAAAAAAGTTATCCATAAAAAGATGCGTGAGAAAAAAAACATACTTTAGAATCCTTGAAAAGATTTATTTTAAACTACAGTATGAAATTGGAAAAAATCGGCTTTCAAAAATGATAATCCAGAATATTTCCTGGAGCCTTTGCAACCATATAGAAATTTACTTGAACAGTGTTTCACATGATCCTCATTTGTGCATAAGAGACCCCCAAATTGTTAATTTGATCCACAGTTCTGACACCAAGGTTTGTTTTGTATTCAATCTGACCCCCAGTTCTGACACTAAGGGGATTTTTTACTCTCAATCTTTCACCCCTAGGAGAAACATTGTTGAAATAGAAGATAATTAATTCCTGAATATTCATCACATGCAGTGCCAGATCTATAGATATATTTATTGTACACAAGTTTTCTGTTTACTTTCTAAATGTGTGGTTTTTCTATTAAGAGTTTTTTCTTCTTTTCTAATGAAATAAGCGTATGTAAATGGCATTATGATGGTAACAGTAAACTAATTCGCATATAATATTATTTGCTTCTAAACCATTACAGAATTGCCATATAATTCAGTGCTTAATAGATATTGTGTATATGTCAATTGCCTTGATACAATTATGTTTATATGTCAAATGCCTTGATACAATTATGTGTATATGTCAATTGCCTTGATACCATTATGTGTATATGTCAATTGCCTTGATACCATTATATGTATATGTCAATTGCCTTGATACAGTTATGTGTATATGTCAATTGCCTATATTCAGTTAGGTGTATATGTCAATTGTCTTGATACCATTATGTGTATATGTCAATTGCCTTGATACCATTATGTGTATATGTCAATTGCCTTGATACAATTATGTGTATATGTCAATTGCCTTGATACAATTATGTGTATATGTCAATTGCCAGGATACAATTATGTGTATATGTCAGTTGCCTTGATACAATTATGTATATATATGTCAATTGTCTAGATACAATGAGATGTAAAGCATTCACATGTGTCATATGTCCCCATGTCTTAATTACAATAGGATATGTCTGAGATTCTTGTTTGGATAAATGAATGTTACCCAGGCTTGTCTTGTTAATTACCCTGACTGTTTATACTTGATATATAACTGTATGCAATTATTGGTGAGAATGTGTCAGAATGTGTTGGAAAAAATAATATTTGACACCATGATTATAATATCGAGCTCTTTCTCTCATTTTCTCTCTCACTCTCTCTCTCTCTCTCTCTCTCTCTCTCTCTCTCTCTCTCTCTCTCTCTCTCTTCTCTTCTCTTCTCTTCTCTTCTCTTCTCTTCTCTTCTCTTCTACCACTTGAGCGTTTCCAGTTTGTATTTGGATTTAGGATGGTTCCCTGACAATGAGTACCAGTAATAAAGTTTCAGACAAAATGAAAAAAAATGAAAATAATTTATCCTAACATTTAAAAATTAATTAATCACAGATTCTAATATAACAAGAGAAATAACTATGTTGACTTCAATATTCCCTTATAAGATGAAGATTTTGAAAGTCAATGTCTTTAAATCAAGGTTGATAAAAAATATTCTAGCAGATAAAATATAAGGACGAATTACAAAACAAGCATTTAAGTATGTATACCATTGTAGACATGTATACCTAAATACTTTATCTCTGATGTTTAAAATTATGGTATATACTCACTTATAACTTGGGTCCAACTGCACACTACATAGACCCAGATTTGCAATTGCATATTACAGTAGAACAAACAACATGTACACTGATCTTTTGGCACATTATGTGATGGTAGATTAGGGTCTGTGTTGTTTGCAGTTGGATCCAACTTAAAAGCAAGTATACATGGTAGGACTTATAAGCAAGTATACATGGTAGGTTTATAAGCAAGTATACATGGTAGGTTTATAAGCAAGTATACATGGTAGGTTTATAAGCAAGTATACATGGTAGGTTTATAAGCAAGTATACATGGTAGGTTTATAAGCAAGTATACATGGTAGGACTTATAAGCAAGTATACATGGTAGGTTTATAAGCAAGTATACATGGTAGGTTTATAAGCAAGTATACATGGTAGGTTTATAAGCAAGTATACATGGTAGGTTTATAAGCAAGTATACATGGTAGGACTTATAAGCAAGTATACATGGTAGGTTTATAAGCAAGTATACATGGTAGGTTTATAAGCAAGTATACATGGTAGGTTTATAAGCAAGTATACATGGTAGGACTTATAAGCAAGTATACATGGTAGGTTTATAAGCAAGTATACATGGTAGGTTTATAAGCAAGTATACATGGTAGGTTTATAAGCAAGTATACATGGTAGGTTTATAAGCAAGTATACATGGTAGGTTTATAAGCAAGTATACATGGTAGGTTAGGTCTCCAATTGTACATTTCATATATATCAAAAGACCAATTCTTTCTGTTTGTTTTCCATTATACAATCAAGATTAAAAAATCAATGTCAAAATCCAAAAGGATGGAAATTATCCTAAAATTAAAAAAACAAAAGATGAATTAAACTATGTACACAAACTGTAACTGTGGACCTTTTGTAAAAAAAAATATTCACCTGCACAGGTGTATTCTTTTTCAGACGACTTTTTCATTATTGTTCTTGTTATTGTTATTATAGGCATCAATGTTAAGTTTTTGCATTTAGCTCAGTTTTTCTGACACTGTTGAATGTACAGTCATGAAACTTAATGCATGTATTTATTATGGGGGACACTACTCATCACGAGAAGAAGGACATCAATGACCTTTTTGCATGCTCCAAAGATGACATGTTTCTCTTATACTATGTACAGTCACAAAATGTGATGGGTACAGTGTACATGTATTCTCTTACACTATGTACAATCATGAAATTTTATTAGTACAGTGTACATGTATTCTCTTACACTATGTACAGTCATGAAATTTTATGGGTACAGTGTACATTTATTCTCTTACAATATGTACAGTCATGAAATTTGATGGCTACAGCATACATATGTTCTCTTACACTATGTAGTCATGAAATTTGATGTGTACAGTGTACATGTATTCTCTTACACTATGTACAGTCATGAAATTTGATGGGTACAGTGTACATGTATTCTCTTTCACTATGTACAGTCATGAAATTTTATTAGTACAGTGTACATATATTCTCTTACACTATGTACAGTCATGAAATTTTATGGGTACAGTGTACATATATTCTCTTACACTATGTACAGTCATGAAATTGTATGGGTACAGTGTATATGTATTTTCTTATACTATGTAGTCATGAAATTTTATGTGTACAGTGTACATGTATTCTCTTACACTATGTACAGTCATGAAATTTGATGGGTACAGTGTACATGTATTCTCTTTCACTATGTACAGTCATGAAATTGTATGGGTACAGTGTATATGTATTTTCTTATACTATGTAGTCATGAAATTTTATGTGTACAGTGTACATGTATTCTCTTACACTATGTACAGTCATGAAATTTGATGGGTACAGTGTACATGTATTCTCTTTCACTATGTACAGTCATGAAATTTGATGGGTACAGTGTACATGTATTCATTTTGGATGGTACTACTCACCACAGGCAAAGGTGTATCACAGTGACCTACCTTTCTTGCTCTAATGAGTTTGAAAGGTTTTAATACACCTGCTATTTGGCAGAGCATGGTATGTTACGTCCCTGTCTGCCTGTCTATCTATCCATCCATCTGTCCATTAACATTTCCTTTTCTGCATGACAATTTAAGTTCTACAACACCTACCTTTACCAAACTTTACAGGTACATGTAAGTTCTTCCTGACAAAAGAAACAAGCCTATTGATTTTGGTGTCCAAAGGTCAAGGTCATAGTGATTGAAAGAAGAAAAATGGTTTCTGCACAATAACATTAGTTTTACATCACAGACCTGGACCAAACTTTATGGATGGTTTGCACTTGGGGTAAGGAAAAAGTCTAATCATCAAGTGGTCAAAGGTCAAGGTCACTGTAATTGAAAAAAGAAAAATGGTTTCCACACAATAACATTAATTCAACATCACTGACCTGGATCACACTTTGTGGATGGCTTGAACTTTGGGTAATGAAGAAGCCTATTAAATGGTGGGGGTCAAAAGGTCAAGGTCACTATTATTGAAAGAAGATAAATGGTTTCTACTCACATTTTTCAGTTCTTGACCATGTACCGTGACCACAGTTTTTGGATGACTTACATGTTGGGTAATAAAAGAAGCCTGCTGATTTTGGGGTCAAGGTCACTGACTGAAAGAAGAGAAACAGTTGTATAAAAAAAAAGCCTCTAGTTCAAGACCATATATCCTTGATCAGAGTTTGTAGAGTGCTTGCACATAAGGTATGGAAGAGGTTTATTAATTTGGGAGTCAAAAAGTTAAAGGTCAAGATCATTTTGGCTCAAAGAAAAATGGGTTTTGCAGAGTAACTTTTGTTCTAGAGTAAGTTCCTTGACCAAACTTTGTGGATGGCTTACACTTGGGGTAATACAGAAACCTATAGATTCTGAGGTATAAAGGTCAGTGGTCACAGTCATAGTAAGTCTGATAAGAAAAAGAAGGTTTCTGTACAGTAAGTTTAGTTCAAGACTGCATACCATGCCCCACTAGTGTCTACATAGTGAACTATTAAACATGAGGTGGGTGTATAATGTGCCATTTACATTAATATGTTTGATCATGCCATGGCAGAGATTGTGAGAAATAGCATTACACAGAATTATTTTTAAGATCAAAATAAAAAATCAAGGCCATAAATCCATTGGGCCTAATACCTATACTTGCATTAAAAAATGGATACAGTAAAGAAAGTATATGCATTCTAATGATAATATATCAATACGAACCTTTCTCACCTTTTTTTGATCAAAATATGACAAAAATCAAGGTCCTGAATCCTGGTCGAATAAAGAAATTATAAAATTCTGAAAATAATAAATCAAAGAGGTCATATGTACTTTAATAGATGTCAAGATCCATTTTTCTGTTTTTTGTTACATGAGATTAAAAATTAATACCAGAAATACAGACTAACTAATATTATTTTGTTTAAAATTATACAGGTATAAAACAATTGATGTACCTATCAAAGAAAGCATTTTTTTTTTAAAAAAGCAATGCATATGTGTATTTTGTGCATTGGTTTATTCATTAATGTTCAGTTGAATCCTCATATGGCATCAGCCTGATAAGGGTTATCACTGCTGATATGGGAAATCACTCCTGATAAGTACAATCACTGCTGATATGAGAACTCACTTCTGATGAGGGCAGTCACTGCTGATATGGGAAATCACTCCTGATAAGGGCAGTCACTGTTGATATGGGAAATCACTCCTGATAAGGGCAGTCACTACTGATATGGGAAATCAATCCTGATAAATGCAGTCATTGCTGATATGGGAAATCGCTCCTGATAAGGGCAGTCACTGCTGATATGGGAAATCACTCCTGATAAATGCAGTCACTGCTGATATGGGAAATCACTCCTGATAAATGCAGTCACTGCTGATATGGGAAATCACTCTTGATAAGGACAGTCACTACTGATATGGGAAATTACTCCTGATAAGGCCAATCACTGCTGATATGGGAAATCACTCTTGATAAGGGCAGTCACTGCTGATATGGGAAATCACTCCTGATAAGGTAAATCACTGCTGATATGGGAAATCACTCCTGATAAGGGCAATCACTGCTGATATGGGAAATCACTCCTGCATATGACAAGGACAACTTTTTGAAAGTATCTATACAGTGTTTTTTCTGTTACTGTATTGTTTTTAGTTACTTAATGTTTTAATGTCTGAGTGATAATTTTTTTTTTTTTATGTGCTCACCATGAACATGGCAGGGACATCTAGTATTAATGTCTCCATTAATCCCATTCATACAGAATTCCTTAAACAATTGTGTGTGCAACTATTCCTGCATCTTCTCATGGACTGTGTTGAAACTCAAAACCAACATAATTGATTCCAGAAAAAAATGTGCAAATGATTCTGTCATCATGTTTCAACTAGTTTTTCCGCAGTTATGCTTCTTTTATGGTGTAAAATGTATATACTGTAAATGATGATTCTTGTATGTGCAGCTAGTCCAGTAGTATTTGATGAATTGGCAGCAAAGATCAATATTCATTGGAAAATGTGCATAATTATCATTCTTTTGTTATACTCCGGCGAGTTTTTTTGCTGAGTTATGCATATATAGATGGCATTGTCTGGAATGTTTTTTCCTTTCTTTGTAATTTGTTTAGGTGTACAAATAATCATAGGAAAAATATCAATTAAAATTTTCTTAAGAACCAAAAGTTATGACTTGATACCATAAATGACAACTTTTAAGTACGTTACTATACCCACAGCTTTTGATAAATTGCTCTGAAACTTGGCATACATTATTAACAACACATGAACATGTGCATATTGTTCTATCATCACACTCCAATAAGATTTCCGAGAGTTATACAAAAATTTTGGTGTTAATTGTTTATGCATGTACCATACAATGTAATAATTCTTGGATGAGCAAGAAGTCCCACAGTTTTTGATGAATTGCGCTGAAACTCTGCAGTCATTATGCACATTCACATTACATGTGCATAATTTTTCAGTCATCAATCTTGGGTGATTTTTTTGGTGGTATGTCCATATTTTTGTGTTAAATGTATATACTATATATGATAACTATTCTGTGACTTACTAGTCCCACAGTTTTGAAGAATTGCCCTCAAACATGGCAGACAATATTAATATCAGGTGAACATGTGCATATCATTCTGTAATTTTTCATCCATTGGAAATGTTCTATTGCATGGTTACATGTACTTGTTGCTATTTTCTACTCATTCACAAAAAAGAGTTGGGAGCATCCATGTCTTATGGACACATTTCCACTTATAATCTATATTGACTAAAAAAAAATGTCTGATTTGTTTTATTTTGGGGTAAAATATGATTGATTTGGAGTTGAAAAGAATAAAAAAAACTTCAAAATGTTATTTTAATTTTCCCGTCCTCTGATTGCTTCAGCTAAAACTGCAGCACCCACTGATATGTGTGAACTAGAGCTATTAGCAATGGGTACATCACAAGGGTCCCTACTTCCTACAATTTGTTCAGCTGTGTCTTAAACAGAGGAACTTTGTAGAAACAAAAGGGGGTATATCAAGGGATAAGGGGCCATAATGCTTTAAAATGATAATGTAAAATGCTGCCAATCATACTCATTCAAGAGCTTAACAATATCAAGCTGCACATTAAATTTGCTTGAAATTCTGGATGATCCTGTTGCAAGAACCATAGTGGGATAAGAACTTTGCTAATCAGCAATATTATAACATTAAAATGAATATTATGGGAAGTAGACATCTTAAAATTAAACGCATCTTAGATCTCATCAGCATTAAGCTGCAGGTCAAATTTGGTTGAAATCTGACAATTCTAGGTAGAGATGCTATGGAAATCATAGTTTAAGATGACATGTAATCAGGAGCCATAACTCCTGTAAATGATTACATGCAATGTAGGATATAAAACTCCTTAAAGGTCTCATCAATATAAAACTGTACGCCAATTTATTTAAAATGGAACAACCCTTAGTAAAATTATACTGGAAACACAAAGTTTTGAAAATATGTAATCAAGAACCATAACTCCTGCATATGATGAAATGGAATGCTAGAAATCTATATCAATAAAGGTCCCATCAGTATCAAGCTGCATTCCAAATTTGGTTCAAATCCAGCAAATGATAGTAAAGTTATGCCTCAATCCAGCAATTGATAGAAAAGTTATGCTGCAGAAACCAAAGATAGGAAGGAAAGCAATCAGGGGACATAAATGATGTAATGGAATGCTGGAAATCAGACTTGTTTGAGGTCTGATCAAGATAAAGCTGTATGTAAAATTTGGTTGAAGTTGAACAATCCTTGGTAAAGTTAAGTTGTGGAAATGTGAACAGGATGTCAGGGACAATTGATCCTGTAAATGATGCTGTAAAAGGCTGAAAATTGAACTCTTTCTAGGTCTAATTTAGTTGAAATCCAAAGGTCTTTTGTAAAGTTATTCTTCAGAAACCAAAGTTAAGAAGATGTGCTATCAGGGGCCATAACTAATGTAAATGATGTTATGGAATGTTGGAAATTGAACTCATTTGAGATCTCATTAATGTAAAGCTGCATACCAAATTTGGTTGCAATCCAAGCATTGCCAGTAAGGTTATCTTGCAGAAACCAAATTTAGGAGACAGGGCAATCAGGGGCCATAATTGCTATAAAAAATGACAAAGCAGGCTTACAATCAAACTCATTCAAGGTCTCATTGACCTAAAGCTGCAAACCAAATTTGGTTGGTTGAAATCCAACAATTTCCAGATAAGTTATCATGTAGAAGGCAAATTGTGGATGGACAGTATCATTACTATAGGGCTCTGCTGACATTATCATGCTGGAACCTAATAAATGCAGTTGTATATGCTTATAGTAACTTGTCTTGGCTAAATATCTTGCAGGGCTACCATCAAGTTTAAAAGACTCTACTGATTTGAAAGTTTAAAGAAGATCAAAATAAAATGTTTTTTATAGTCACCTGCATGCCAAACATGATTTGTGCCATTGCAGATCATATCCAACATGAGAGAGACCCAGTATAATTTTGTTGTTTACCTCATGTAGTTCAAAATACAATGTACTCAGTTTAAGAGGAAGTGCCCATTATCCATTCTCCAAACCCATGAGTAGTGATGTTATCATATATTGTCATTATGATGTATCATCATTGGATCCGTTTCAACAACAATGTAGAGAAATAATAAAGCTCAGTGATATCATATAGATTTGAGACACCTTCACTCACCCCAGATGTTTCCTATTTATTGCAACACTGAACACTAATACAGAGTAAGATGTTTACCATAATCAGCTGTGTCCTCAGCATTAGAATATTTCAATCAATACATGTTTGTCAGATATAAATAGCAACAGTCCTAAAGGCAATGGTCAGCGGAAATAGCCGATGAATTTTCCATGATCTGTAACTGTACCCTTTACACTTGGCCACAAGCATGTCTTCAGTGCAGTTTGTAGAGAATTACTCATTGGTAATTTTTATTGATCTGAAATAGCATAAATATTGTGATATTATAGTGACAGTATTGTAAAAATGTGGTGATATCACAATACAAGTTTACAGTAACATCAGTGGTCATGTAGGTTTTCATGTTTCTTGACTACATATCACCAAATTATTACCAAAAAGTACTAAGTGAATCATTCCAACAACAACAAACTATATTTTTTCATCCAGTGGTGGCATATCCATCAAGCCTGCAGCAGACATGGACAAAATGAGAGCTGATATGGGGGGAGCAGCATGTACTGTGGGTGCTTTGTATGCCATTGCCAAGCTACAGATTCCAATTTCTGTGAAAGGTAACATTTTAACACATAAAGATAATATCTCCCAATCAAGACCAACAATCAGATTGAATAAAAGTGGTCACAATTAGAAGGTAATCTGATTTCAGAATATAACATTGCTCTTTCAAAATATAAATGTGAATGACTTGACCTGGTTGTAATTAGGGAGCAGTCTCATTTCAGGGATGATTAATATCAGAGGTCTGCTGTATTTCTTGATAGATATTCAATGATCACTATACTGAAAGTTAGTATATCACTCAAAGAGACTTTCTTCTTAAGCTTTTCCTTTAAGTAAAATTTTGCTAAAAATTTCTAAAACACCATGGGCTTATATATTTTAATTTCTGATTAATATCTTAAGCACATCATACCTAGTATATTAATCTTTTTCCAGGAGTCATGTACAAATTTATCCTATAGTTTTACACAAGGGTAAGATAAAGTTACAAAGTGACATTTACATCATTAAGAATAGAATGAAGACCTTTCAATGGTTGGAATATATAGTGTTACCTTTGTCCATCCATCCATATGTCTGTCATACCTTGGTTAAGTGTTGTGTTTAGGTCATTTTAGGCACAGTGATGGGGCATCCTTGTTCCATTAACACATTTCTAGTTGGAATATCTGCAAAAGAAATGACAAATTTGATGTAAGAGTGTAATACCATTCTTTTTGTTTCATGTTTGTTGGCTTCATGCAATCTTATTATAACATTAGCTCTTATTAGCTCTTATTGACTTATCTGTTGTTTCATTTATATATATATATATATATATATATATATATATATATATATATGGTTGCTATTTGACAGTTTGATGGAAGGTTTCAAGTGTAATGCATTTTACAAATGTAATACCAACTGAAAGTTTACAAGTAGCAGCAAAGAATCATGCTTTCTTTATCGACCTATTACAGTTCAGTTATTCAAACCTACATGAAAATGGTTTGGATAATCAACTGCTGGGACATTAGAGATTATATTTGTTTATCCTGCCTTAGTGAAAGTTCAACATAGCTATCACTTTGGCATCTGTGTGCATGTCCATCTGTCCACACCCTAGATTAACCTTAATGTTAACCTCAATGCTAAGGTTGTTTTTTTTAGCTAAATAAAGGGCAGGCTAGACAAAAAGAGAGTCTCTCGGTGTATACAATAAATATTTAATGGATATGGTGTTGGTTCAAATGAATAACAAAACTGGATAACAGAATTCAGATAATCACAGCTCTACTGTATCATCATTTACTATGAATGTTGTCTTTACATCTGTCTTTTTCCAGCATATATACCACTTTGTGAAAACATGCCCAGTGGTACAGCCACCAGGCCAGGTGATGTTGTTACTGCAATGAATGGAAAAACTATACAGGTAAGAATAAATTCTTTTTAGTTTCTCTTGAAATTCTTGTAAAGCTGACAATAATAGTCTGAAACTAGGTAAGATTTTTTAGAATTTGACTTTAAATAAAAAATGTAAAATGTTAATCTACACATAATTAGTGAGGCCTATCTACTTGAATCAAAAAAGCACTCATGGTATATTTTAGTTTTCAATAACTTCTTTATTTGATCAAGACTTTTCAGATAAATTAGAAGCTATGAACTATGCAACATTCTAAAGCTGATGTGAAACAATCACAGCAGTATATCTTGTACTTTTTGAGATTTCCTTTCCAAAAATGACATATCTCATTATAATGCCTGTGAGGAATATGTAAAATTATGTTTTTTTGCTATGTTTGATGCTTTGCTAGAGCTTTGCACTTGATCCAGTGTTTACCAATTTCTCTTAATTTACCCACGATATGCAGAACAATAT
Organism: Margaritifera margaritifera; assembly: GCA_029931535.1. Lineage (NCBI taxonomy): Eukaryota > Metazoa > Mollusca > Bivalvia > Unionida > Margaritiferidae > Margaritifera > Margaritifera margaritifera. The sequence goes on along the minus strand of JAQPZY010000681.1, from coordinate 101,396 downwards.
AGCTGCAAAAGAAATAACTGTGATTACTAAAGAAATAACTGTGATAACTAAAGAAATAACTGTGATAACTCTACTTTTACCTACAACTTGGGATAATAGTTCCAAAAATGACACAAATCTAACAATATATCTAGCATTGTTCTTATCTTCATGAACCAAAATTCAAACTAAAAGTCACATAATTGTAGGTATCTTTGCATATTTTCATCTATGTATACAAAACTATAGTAGATACTCCTTTTCTGATGTACAGCATTGCAAGCAAATAAATATGAATGTCTTATAAATGACAAATGTTGCATTTTTCTTTCCATTAAATATTTCGAGTTCCAGTGACCATCACCAGAAAATCAAATAACTCCTATTATGAAACTAATAATGGTGTCAAAGTGATATACAGATGACCTAAATAATAAAATAACACCAAGTTTTTTTTAAAAAATATCAGCATTTCTTAGGTAATGCACTGATAAATATGAATTTAATTTTCCCACAATTTTAAGGGGAGATAATTAAAAAAAAGAAGTCCTGACTTGTAATTTCAAATTTTGTTTTCTTTTTCTTTCTCTGTCAGAATAGTAAAAACAATTATTATAATTATTCTTCTTATTAAAAGAGTAAGAAAGTTAAACCTTTTAGAAAAAATGCAGGTATCACTGTTTTTCCACTCAGTTTAATTGGGGGAAAAGGCAATATTAATATTTTACCATGCAGTGTCTGTTCTGCATTTTGGTCCCGTGAAAACAAATACATGAACTTGCATTTTTTTGAAAGGGTGTAATATCTGATGGTACAATTTACACTTTTAAACACATGTATATGTAAGGTATAAAACAGAAATAATTATTATATTTGTATCCCTCAACAGTGAGAAAACACTTCAGCACAAAAGAGTGATTAAAAAAAAAATACTAAGTATCCCAAAGACACAAGTGCCTTAGGCTTGGAGGAAACTTTTAAAGGACTGAAATGGCAAGTTTGGAATCGAGTAAATGCAGTCTTCAAACTGAATATCACCTTCAAGGAGCACCAGGTGTGCCTACACATCTGAAAGATAATTTATGCACCAACTCAATAGAAACTCTGTGGAAATACTAAAAATTAATTTCTATCAAACTTGATTAGAGCGTTTTTTATGTTTTGTTGATAAATACATTTTAAGGTAGTGCAGGTTTGGGGACAAAGAAATTGCAAATATTTTGACAGTAACACACTGAAAGTCAGAATTAACCTGGCAATCCCAGCATGCTAACATCATATATGCTTCTTTATATTTATCCTAATAATTATTATAATTGTTAGTGTTCCATAGATAAGAACATTTTACATGTCTTATATACATGTACCATACTTACTGAAATTTCTCTAATCAACCAGTAGTGCTTACAAACACATACTACACTATTTCCATGAATTTGAAAAAAGGTGTTGGGGGGGGGGGGGGGCATGAAAAACACACACCTACCTTTAATTATTGAAATTGGTACATAGACCAGCTTCAGAAACGATACACTAATTACTCTACAGCTGCAGACTTCTTAAAATATTAGGAAATATTGAGACAAATGCAAAAAAAAACCATTTCTTTGTCCGTTGTTGTTCTTTATAGTGCAAATACATGGAGAAAGGTTATAACAGTGCCTTTCTGTTAAACCAAGCCTCATTGATAAAAACCAACACAATTCCATGCACAGAGCAAATCAGATTTTCCATTTATAATAAACTCGAAATACTTCATTAAGCAGGTCGTTGACCAGTCAAGGGGACAGTCACATTATGAAAAAAACAACAATACAGCTGATTACCTATTTCCATCTTGTCATAATTTCCGTATTTGCAAAAAAAAGATAATTACATTTTCAAGATAAAAAGAATTGAAAGCAAGCAAAAAGATTATGTTATTTTTATTATTCTGTTATAATGAAGCCTGCAAAAACACAAGAATAATAATTGGGTTTTCACTAATCTGCCATTAATTATTGGTCATTATAGGCATGGGCCTCACTAACATAATGACAGATTTAAAGTTCACAATGATATGTGATAGGCATGGGCCTCACTAGCATGATGACAGATTTAAACTTCACAATGGTATGTGATAGGCATGGGCCTCACTAACATAATGACATTTAAAGTTCACAATGATATGTGATAGGCATGGGCCTCAATAACATAATGACATTTAAACTTCACAATGGTATGTGATAGGCATGGGCCTCACTAACATTACAGATTTAAACTTCACAATGGTATGTGATAGGCATGGGCCTCACTAACATAATGACAGATTTAAAGTTCACAATGATATGTGATAGGCATGGACCTCAATAACATGACATTTAAACTTCACAATGATATGTGATAGGCATGGGCCTCACTAACATTACAGATTTAAACTTCACAATGATATGTGATAGGCATGGGCCTCACTAACATAATGGCAGATTTAAACTTCACAGTGGAATGCCTGCTGCACCAATTTATATTGGGGATTCTGAATGAATGTGAACTCTTTACACTTATGTTGATTTTGACTTCTTGCTGTTATAAATCTTGTTCTAGATATATGACAAAAACTTATGTGAATTTATTATTTCATGTATTCATCATTATTTTCCTAACATTCTTTGTAAGGAACAAGATGGGTACTAATTGATTTCTGTCATTGCTTGTATTGATGAATGTAGGCCTTTGCCTTCAGTATTGCAAGAGATACAAACTCAATATTCAACATGCCTTTCTTCTTGCAATGACAACACAACAGCCTATTAGAAGACTTGCATGCCAGTTTTCCATTCTGATGTCCCTGCCATTGATAGAGACATAGCAGGGCTGGGTATGTCTAAGCCACCTTCTGTATGCATAGATAGGAAACCCTTCCAAGAAATGGGACAACTAGTTCAGAACATAGCTATTGGTTCCTAGTTTATTCTGGTCTCTATAGCAATCTTTCAACAAGCAGAACTTAGCTTAGATCCCACCAGTGAGGCTTCCTATGACAGACAGTTGGGATTCATATACATAGTTCACATGCCATTGCTGATTTTGTCAGCCTCCAGTGATTGCAGAGAGAAACACGTTCCTGTTCACATCTATGCTGCTCAAAGATCACCACAGGGCAGCCTTTTGTTGTACAATTGCCAGTTAGATGGCCACATAATGAGATCAGGAATTGGGCCACTAAGGAGGCAAGCTTTACTAATATCCAGTGTCACAGAGCCCCGCCTTCATTACCCAAATGGGATCAGATAAAAAGGAAGATCACACTAAGGCATGCCCAATGAGGAAACCCTTGTCCAAACCTTACTCTTCAGTAAGAGCCCAGTTTCCCATAGCAAGTGACAACACGGTGCAGTTATGAGATGGACAGTATTCAGCTACGTTTCTCTCCTCACCAGTCTTCTTCCTGCAGAAATGGATGCAGTGCTCAGGCTGACCTTTTCTGACATTATGTTGGATGGAAGACTTCAACATTTCATGGGTCTTACTGGTCTTCTTGGAAGGTCTGCAACTCATGTTTCACAACCCCCTCCTCCATCATCAAAGATTTCCTTTGTCATGGATGTCTCCAAAGACCCATGTAAGGCAGGCATCCTCGAACAGAAAATAGACTCTCTCCTCCAGAAAGAAAAGTGGAAATTGTTTGTAGCACAGACTCACTGAGATTTTACTCTAGACTTTTCTTAGTCCTGAAGCCCAGTGGAAAGCACAGACTGATCATCAGCTTTAGTTCTCCTAATCAACACATCCAGGCACCCATGTTGAAGATGGAGACCCTGAGGTTGATCCTCATTGCTATCCAAGAATGACATTCTTTGGTCAGTCTAGGCCTCCATGATGTGTACTTTCATATTCCCATTCACAGGTCTTCCTGGAAATTTCTGAGGTTTCCGTACAGGGACACCATTTACCAGTTCAGGGCTGTCCCTTTTTGGTCTCAATTTATTCCCTGGGTGTTCAGAGTCATGTATCAGGTTTTGTCATATTTCAGGATCACCTACATGTTCCTGATATCAAATTAGCTGGATGACTTTCTCCAAAACCACAAAGTAAGCAACTTTTTTGTATAAAGATATGAAACCCCTGGTTTCTCTCCGGCTTTGCCTTGGATTAATTATCAACGAGGACAAATCCTGATCATATCCTATCCCAGCATTTCATTCATCTGGGTATGGAGTTAAAACCTCTAAATCAAGTTTGCCTCCCTTGGGAATATGCCTTGAAGATTGTCTGTGTGGTGTCTTCCATTTGCTTGAATAATCAGATTTCATCCTGGAAATGTCTTTGTCTCTTGGATCTTCTCAATGCAGGTGCAGATCTAATATTTGGCTGCTTGTTAATGAGACCATTACAGATGTTCCTTCTACGGCAGCTGAAACTTCACCAACTAGATCAAATGATGAAAGTTTCAGATTACATGGACATCATCTCAGTAGATGGGATGACCTATCATGGCGTACTGTATTCACTCAGTCTCGAGAGAATTAACCTAAGACCATATAGATTTCTAATGCATATTGGCTAATAAAGTCAGGAGATTTGCTGCCAGCTTAGCATTTGAGCAAAACAGCTCCAGATTGACATTATTCAAGCCATGGGATGGAGATCTGAAAAGACATTTTCCGGTTTCTATCTGAGAAAACTTTCCTTTCAAAAGGCTCAAATTGACCAGGTGGAGTATATATCACCATCCTAACAAGCTACTGTCCCAGGTCCATCAGCAGCTTTGTAAAGACACAGTTTATTCTACTTCATCGGATTTGCATGAGCATATTTTTTTCCTTTACACGTCACATTTCTTAATTGATCTGTGCAATCCTTTGGCTGTGCCTCGTACAAGATTTGAAGCTGCTGCTCATATATTAAGAAACCAGAGCCAGTGCCATCACCAGGGTAAGGGGATGTGACTTCCTGTACCTCTTTCCTATTCTTCTAACATATTATAATTGGATAATGTATTTGAAGAAGAAATCAGCCTTAGAAGTAAAATATGTTTCTTAATAACACTTGCTGATTATAAAGAGGCTTTCCCTCCCAAGCCCTTCTCGGCGTTATATCCTTGGAAAAGCATACACTTCTGCTGCAGTTGTAACTGATGAATGATGGAATTTGACACCAATTCCTCTATTTAAGGGGAGACCACTCAAAGCTAACTTTTTCTCTGCAAGCAGATGACATATTTAGTGCCAAGACATGCCAAAAGACATTAAGGTATTTTTTCTCATGGGAGGGCTGGATTTGCGAGGCAGTGGAAGGACTCCTAACATACTATGATCAGTGAAGCGTTATCAAAGAAACATTTTACTTTAACAATTGATTTTCAGGTGGACAACACTGATGCTGAGGGCAGACTGATACTAGCAGATGCTTTGTGTTATGCCCAGACATTTAAACCCCAATTGATTCTAGACATGGCCACACTTACAGGTTTGTAACCATACACTAATGACAGCTTTTTGTATTTGGGATTTTCACACATTTAGAGAGGAGATTATGTAATTATGTCCTTCAGTAAATCAACAAAAATATATTTTGAATAATTTTACTGAGGAAATTTTCTGGTTTCCAGTAAGTAATGGACACAAAAATCATGCATTTTTAGCTCCATTTTATATTAATTGCTGCATTAAAACAAACCCTGTTATATATGTAGTACTTTTTTTTAGGAGGAATTGACCCAGTTGTTGGATCCTAATCTTTGACCATTTTGAAATTGACTATGGATAATTACTTCATCTATCATGTTGTATGCCAAATACATGTAGTAGTAACAGATTTATGACAGGATTTACAGATTCATTATTAAATGAAATTCAGGATTCAGTTTTCATGCTTTTGCAAAAAATGTACACATTTTATTTATTGTGTGAACAAAGCATACAATTTTGGTTATATTCAGACTCTTGCTGCTTTATTTGACCCAAAATAGACCTTTGTCTTGAAACCTTCAAAACAATTTCTAACCTAGAGGTCTGATTTTTAAAAAAAAGATTTTCATACAGTTTTCCATTGTGAACCCACTGTGATGGATGATAATGAAGACATGTGTGTGTCTAAAAATTCAAATCGCCAGCTTGTATTATTATTATGAGTGGTGGCTGAGGAAGGGCAAGTTTTTTTAAAAATATGCTTGTCTGATTGAACAAGTGACATTTTAAGCAGATTATGTATTAATGTACAGTGTAGGATGAGTAAAATTAATATAGGACAAGTGAAAGTTCCAAGTCAGTTGCCCTGCAGGACAAGTAGCCAGTTGAAATTTTCTGAACCCTGATGTAGTTGTCTTTGAAAGTATTTTTAAATTAAGATTTTTGTTTTAAGAAAAATAATATAAATATTTGTTGTAGGAATTTTATAACCTTATAAATTTTTTTAATGTATTTATATATTTCTAGGTGCCATTGATGTTGCCCTGGGATCAGGAGCAACTGGTGTTTTTACAAATTCCACACCCATGTGGGAAATTCTTCAAAAGGTAGAAAATGCATACAACTTTTGTTGTTTTTGTTGTTTTTTGGGTTTTTTTTTTTTTTTTTTTTTTTTGTCTACTACTTTTTATAGAAGAAGGGGTACATTAACTGTGGCCTGCCTGACCATCCTTCTCTCTGTCCATCCCACTTTCATTTCCACACAACTCTCTTAATTATTATTGGATTTCAAGGACATTCTGGTATGCAGCTATGTATGGATGAGATCTTGGCTGAATTTGATTCTCAGCATTCTACATCATCGTTTAGCAGAGTTATAGCCCCTGATTGTTGGACCCACCCACTTTCATTTCTACACAATAACTCCCTTAATTATTATTTGATTTCAATCAAATTTTGTATGCAGTTTGAAATTGATGAAGCCAACAAAAAGTAGGATTTATCAATTCTCAGAATTTGCTTCAGGATTTTTCTATATTGTCTCTTAAAAGCTAGGTGAGTGTATGGTATGACCGTTTTCATTATGTATCATTCCTCTTCTGTTTTGCATCATATAGTCATCAAAATTTGTGATTTTCAATTTCTTTTCAATATATGCATGAACAATTTTGACTAAATGTGACATTGACCATCCTGGCATCAAGACCTTTCAAATTGTGCAATAATGGCAATACGATGTTAATAAGGCCATTGTTAATACAAGTAGGAAAACCTTTGCATGACTTCTTGAAAACAGCTCAACCAGTTTGGACCTAATGTAAAAATAAGTGTATTCTGCCATCAGAGTTTTTTAATTCTGTAAAATGATTCCATCTGTAATCTAATAATAATCACATTGCTAACAATAGTAAAAATCCCATTGCTAACAATAGTAAAAATCACATTGCTAACAATAGTAAAAATCACATTGCTAACAATAGTAAAAATCACATTGCTAACAATAGTAAAAATCACACTGCTAACAATAGTAAAAATCATATTGCTAACAATAGTAAAAATCCCAGTCCCATTTTATATGGAAGACTGAACTTCTTTCCAACGTCGGCAAACTTTTATATGGAACATTATGACATGGAGTTGTTTCAAATTTGGAAAAATGATGCCAGTTTGTCCGCAGATATCATTATTGTTACCTCGAAAATCTGCAAAACGTGAAACAATATTTTTCTTTAGTTTGCTCAACCAATTTTCATCAAATAAAACAGCAAGCATTATGATATGAAAATCTATGAAAGTTTTGAAAATTACATTTCTGGCATCAAAGATGCAAAATTTTACTTAAATTATTTACAAGAAAGATTCTTCAGACAGCTTTTAGTCAGATAGTGCCTGGCTGATTTCAGCCAAATTTCAAATGAGAGAACCTCACCATGAAGGCCTTTCAGGTTTGAAGAACTAGTTTTGAGCCACCTTCAAATTCAGTCCGGGGTCCCAGTTAGCCAAGTGGTCTAAGGTGCTTGCCTTTACAGATCACTCACATCTCAGCTCTGTCCTCATGGGTTCGAGTCATGGCTTTGCCAATGTGGGTATGAGAGAAAGCTTGCTAGTAGCTTCCGGTGGGTGGGTCGGTGGTTCTTCCCAGATTTTCTCCAAGTTCTTCCTCCACCAAATATACCGGCTGTGATGTGCTGAAAAATGATGTTAAACCCACAAAACACAAAAACACAAACATCAAATTCAGTCGCCATTATTAAAAACAAGAAGACTCCTTTTAAAAAATATTCAGTCAGTTTGCTGAATAACATCCAGGCAATGATTTATTAACCTGGGTAAGCCATGTAACTTATCTCAAGCATACTTGGGGCTTCTTGTTTATCAACTTAAGAATCTATCTATCTATCTATCTATCTATCTATCTATCTATCTATCTATCTATCTATCTATCTATCTATCTATCTATCTATCTATCTATGGAACTCATAGTTATCAAATGCTGTTTGGTTTACCTCCGTTTACAAATTTTGTAATACAGGCAAGTGTACGGACAGAAACTCATAGTTATCAAATTCTGTTTGGTTTACCTCCCTTTACAAATTTTGTAATACAGGCAAGTGTACGGACAGGAACTCATAGTTATAAAATGCTGTTTGGTTGACCTCCCTTTACAAATTTTGTAATACAGGCAAGTGTACGGACAGGAGATCGTGTTTGGAGGATGCCCCTTTTGGAACACTACACCAAACAGGTAACAGTGTCACAGCTGGCTGATGTAAACAACATCGGTAAATTTTCACGCTCTGGTGGAGCATGCACAGCTGCAGCATTTTTAAAGGTAAGAGCTTTCTAGATAAATCTTTGCAAGTTTGGTACATTATGCAAACTTAGTTACCTATTTGCGAGACACATGTTTTAAGTAAAAAGACATTCAGAATGAACTTGACTTCTGTTGGCTTAATCTTACCATGATGTTTATCTCAGATTGAGAAGACTGTATACAGAAAGAAAAGTTTTTTAGGGTAAATCTCGTGCAATAAATTGAAAGAACTCCCCCAAGAAAATCGTTTGACCTAAAGTGAAAAAAAGAAAACAAGTTTTAAATGTAAGAAAATAGTTTGAATGTTTAATATTTTATGAGACTGTCAGTTATGTTCCTTTAATTTAATTCAGTTCACACTTTCCTGTCTTTTCCATCCAGAAATAACATATCACTTACATCTTTAAGCATATCTGTGTTTCAGGAATTTGTCACTAATAAAAACTGGCTACACCTGGATATTGCAGGGGTTATGATGAATAAGGATGAGATTCCTTACCTCTGCAAAGGAATGTCAGGTATGACTCTTAATTTTAGTTGTTAATAATATAATTTTCAGTTGTTGTCTCTTACAGGTTGATAACAATATTTTGGCCCACATATATAAACACAGAAGAGTTGATGTCAACAAAAATAGGGGATGCAGATTTATTAATTTGAATACCTAATAGTTTAGTGAGATAAAATATAAAAGTTACCAGCACACCAAATGGCATGCACAAGTATTGTACTTTGTTCAACAACTGGTGTTAGATGGGTCAGAGAAAAGTTCCAGAAAATAACCTTTCACAAAATCAAATTTAGGTTGTAAACATTGTCAGCTTTTATATTTCTATATTAGCTTGTTGAGTAAGAGTTTATTCTGGATGAATGAAAATGTTCAGGATTTGGTTGACTAGTGAGTGGTTTTTGTTTTTAGAGATTTTTCAACCTCTGTTTTTAGTAACACTTTTATATCAAGTCCTATAGGTTTTATATAAGACATAAGCAGACGATATTTTGGTCTCATATGTACTTACTTATCAGTCGAGTCCAGCTGCAAACTGCACAGACCTAGACCTGCCATTGCATTATGCACCAGCAAATCTGGCTGTATGCAGTTTGCTGGAGCAATCAGTATAACAAACATAGACCCTGATATGCTGGCACATTTTGCAACAGCAAATTAGGATCTGTGTTGTTTTAAGTTGGATTTGACTTGTAAGCGAGTATATACAGTACATTTGGGAACTCAGATTGTGCAAGTTGAAATTAGGGGTTCATGGTTGTCATACTGCACACCATAATAACACTTTCTGCGCAGTACAGTACAATACTAATAATGTGGAAGTAATTACAAACTGAGGCCAGACTGCTTTCCCACTGGTAAGCATTTATTAGTATTGAAGTTGGCCATATTCTTGACAGAACATCGTTTACATTAAAGAGAAATATAGGTCAGCCCTGAATCAGCACTCGCCATTTAAGCTGGGAAAGTGAATTATCAACCCCTATAAATGTCTGCTAGAATCTTACAGTAGTGTACATGCACTCTTAAAATAATAAGACTCAAAGAGACTTGCAAATTCCTACTTACCTTGACAGAAAAGTCAAAAGCTACAGCCCGCTTCTTTAAGAATTTATACTACAGTTTCCTATTCACTTGCGATTAATAGTAAAGCATAATTCTTACAAATCCTTTCTCACATTTTTGTGAGCTTTAATATTATTGTGAATTATATATAATAAATTGCAACTTACTTACTAAGGATGTGCATGTGTAAAAGTCTGTTAAGACTTGACCAAGAACATTTTGATATAGTGTGAATTCATTTATTTTGGTGGGTATCAGTTTTCATGATTTGAGACAAAAAAGGATATTTTTGTTGTTATTTAAATTGGTGGATTTGGGAAGGGGTTCTATTGTTTTAGTAGATGGATAATTATTCTTTGGATCTTTAAATTGATGATTTGTTGCAAAATCGACAAAAATTGATACCCTACAAAAGATAGTCAATTCACAGTCATTGGTCAATATGAATACTGTTACTTACAAAAAATTTCACATACATTGCACTTTAGTTAATGTTGCAAGGAACCTGAATATTCATAAATAGTATTCATTGTTATGACTATATTGTTCATTAGTATTAAAAAGTCTGTGGTTGATTCATGATCATTTTTCATAATTATGGTGTATGTTCTGGATTTGTAAAAATGATAGCATTTTATCAATAGAAATAAATAGCCACAAAATCGTCGGAGGTTTAAATTTGCAAAAGTAATCTGTAGTCTTCACTTTTAATATTGATGCAAACCATTACCAGTTAAAACATAGGATACCATTGATTGTTCAATGTGTCATTCAGATAGATCAATGAATGGCTCCCAGTCATGATTTTGTATTAAGGCATTAGTTTGATAATTTGGGGACTGGTTTAATGGGATTGGAATGTTTATGCAAGAACTTATCATTCTTGGTGGACTAGCCATACTATCTGATAATTGGGGACTTTTTTAATGGAATTGGAGTGTATATGCAAGAACTTCTCATTAACAGTGGACTAGCTGTACTCTCCAATAATTGGAGAATAGTTAAATGGGATTGGAATGTATATGCAAGAACTTCTCATTCAGAGTGTACTTGCTGAACTCTCTGATAATTGGGGACTGGTTTAATGGGATTGGAGTGTATATGCAAGAACTTCACATTAACAGTGGACTAGCTGTACTCTTTGAAAATTGGGGACTGGCTTGATGGGATTGGAATGTATATGCAAGAACTTCTCATTAACAGTGGACTAGCTGTACTCTCGTATTTCAGGACTGGCTTAATGGAATTGGAATGTATATGCAAGAACTTTTCATTCATGGTGGACTAGCTGCCCCCTCTGATAATTGGGGACAGGCTTATTGGGATCGGAGTGTATCTGCAAGAACTTCTTATTAACAGTGGACTAGCTGTACTCTCTGATAACTGAGGACAGGCTTAATGGGATTGGAATGTATATGATGCAAGAACTTCTCATTAACAGTGGACTAGCTGTACTCTGAAAATTGGGAACTTGCTTAATGGGATTGGAATGTATATGCAAGAACTTCTCATTTATGGTGGACTAGCTGTACTCTTTAATAATTGGGGACTGGCTTAATTGGATTGGAGTGTATTTGCAAGAACCTCTCATTAGCAGTGTAATAGATGTACTCTCTGATAATTGGGGACTGGCTTCATGGGATTGGAGTGTATATGCAAGAACCTCTCATTAGCAGTGTGCTAGCTGTACTCTGATAATTGGGGACTGATTTGGAGTGTATATGCAAGAACTTCTCATTCACAGTGTGCTAGCTGTACTCTCTGATAATTGGGGACTGGTTTAATGGGATTGGAGTGTATATGCAAGAACTTCTTGTTCACAATGGACTAGCTGTACTCTCTGATAATTGGGGACTGGCCTAATTGGATTGGAATGTATATGTAAGAAGGTCTCATTCACGATGGACTAGATGTACTCCCTGATAATGGGGAATAGGTGTAATGGGATTGGAATGTATATGCAAGAACTCATTCATAGTGGACTAGCTGTACTCTCTGGTAATTGGGGACTGGCTACATGGGATTGGAATGTATATGCAAGAATTTCTCATTCATGGTGGAGTAGCAGTACTCTGATAATTGGGGGCTGGTTTAATGGGATTGGAATGTATATGGGAGAACTTCTCATTCCCAGTGGGCTAGCTGTACTGTCTATTAGTTGATTAAAATATGCTGTTGTCAAATAGCTTATTAACATTTTTGCTTTAGTTATGAAACATTCTATGAATTAGAGTAAGGTTGTAGAAAAATTAGACCCTTCATTTGGATATTTATTACTGGATGTATGAAAAAATTTAAAATTTAACTTTGTTAGAACTCTGCTGTGTATGTTTTATTAATGTAAATTCTGAAGTTGTATCATTAAAAAGCATTTAATTTTCCACAAGTGATGTTGGATGATTCACCTTAGTGTTGCATAACTATGTGCTTAGTATATTTTTAAATATCTTTACAGGTAGACCCACCAGAACAGTGGTTGAATTCATACAAAGACTTGCACAGCAACAATCCTCTTGATTTAATCTACATTGTAGATATTAGGCATTGTACATGAATATACACTGTATAGAAAATATTTATGTAAATTACTACATTTAGCACTGTGAACCACATAAATTCATGAGTAACAGAGGGATTTTCATAATATTGAACTGATAGAATAACTTGTATATGAATGAGATTAAAAATATTCATCACACAATGCTCAACTTTATTATTACTCTCACCACAAATGTTGTTGGGCATATTGTGTACCCCTTGTCTATCCATCCATATCGCCATCCATGCAACCATTTAGATTTGGGTCAGTTTTCAAACACTGTAATGGAGTTTTCAAAAACTGTGTTGGGCATATTGTGTACACCTTGTCTATCCATCCATATCACCATCCATGCAATCATCTGGATTTGGGTCAGTTTTCAAACACTGTAGTGGAGTTTTCAAACTCTAGTGGAGTTTTCAAACAATGTGGTGGGGCATATTGTGTACCCCTTGTCTATCCATCCATATCGCCATCCATGCAACCATCTAGATTTGGGTCAGTTTTCAAACACTAATGGAGTTTTCAAACACTGTAGTGGCGTTTTCAAACAATGTGGTGGGGCATATTTTGTACCCCTTGTCTATCCATCCATATCACCATCCATGCAATTATCTGAATTTGGGTCAGTTTTCAAATACTGTAATGGAGTTTTTGAACACTGTAGTGGACTTTTGAAACAATGTGGTGGGGCATATTGTGTACCCCATGTCTATCCATCCATGTAGCCATTTGTCCAACCATCTGGATTTGGGTCAGTTTTCAAACACTCGTCGAGTTTTTCGAACACTGTGGTGGGGCATTTGTGTTCCATGAACATAGAATTATGAACATTTTTCATAATCATGCTCAGTGACATTTCTGTTTTTAGCTTTTAGCTTATCTGGTCATTAGACCAGGTGAGCTTATGTTATTGTCTGTCATGTGTTGTTGATTCACAATTGGTAATTACAACTTCTCAAAAAACTGCTTGACCGATTTGCACACAATATTACAGGCAGTATTCTGGCATCACAGTCTTTGAAATTTCTTCAGTTGATGCCAATCCATGATACAATATGGCTACCATTACTAAAGACAGAAAAACCTCTAGATAACTTCTCAAAAACTGCTGAAAAATGTTTCATCAAATATGGCCACCATTACTAAAAATAGGAAAAAATTAAAATTACTTTTTTTGCAAAAACTGCTCAACAGAATTTGACCAGATTTGAAACTGTCCAAGCATCAGAGTCTTTCAGTTGTATATAAATGATACGGTCCCTGTTCAAACTATTCAACAGAATGTGACCAAATTTGACTGAAAGAATCATGGAATAAAGGGTTTTTAGTTTCATACAAATAATGCCAAAACACCATCAAATATTGCCATTGTTACTAAAGATATATAAAACCTTTTAACAACTTTTTTTCTCAAAAATTACTCAGCTGAATTTGACCAAATGCAACAGAAAGCATCCTTGCCTAAAGGGCTTTCAGGTTTGTGAAAATGGTGCCGATCTTTCATCAAAATGACCACTGTTGCTATAAAAAGAAAACCTTTAAACTACTGATCAAAATTCCGTCAGCAAAATTTGACAATGAATTGTGACATTAAGGGCTTTCAAGTTTGTAAAAATTATATTGATCTGCCATTAAATGTCCCCTTACTAATCAAAATAAAAACCTTTTGCAAATAAATTCCTAACTAGTCATTCAGCTGAAATCTCAGAAAATTTATCTACGTCAATTACAACATGCACAAGTATTAGCTTTCCTAAAAAAGCTTGCTATCTTTTAGCTGAACCAAATGGGTGCCAGTTGAAAACCCATTACAGTATGGGATAATATATGGGGGTGTTACTGGAGAAGCTTTAAAGAATCGGTATTTTTTACATGTCATATAGGCAGCATTTGTAATATGAAATACAATTAATAAAGAGACTTTTTGATGGAATGCTATGACAGTGACTCATGCATGTATTTTTAAACGTTAATTTAACACTTGAAGAACATTTAAAACAAGGTCAGAGCTATTCTTTGCAAAGATTGACAAGTATGTAAGCAGACTGAAAGCAGCAATGCCTCACTAGGATATTGAAAGCTATACTTTTCCATTATTTGAAAATATAGGCAGCACTGGGCTAGACTTCAATTTATGATAGGTAGAAACATTTGCTTTACTTAGACCTTACCTTTTAGATAAATTCCATTATCATAACATTTCTTGAAATTAATCTAGAAAATCTTGAGAATAAATTTAAACATGCTATTAGCAATAAACACTTAGTTCTAAATAAAAATGGCAGGATAGAAGGATTCTATTCACTAACAAAGTCAAAGGCCTTTATGGATAAAAACTGAGTCAATCACATACTTTAATAAGTCAGTCTAGAGCAGGGGTCTCCAAACTATGACCCACAGGCCGGATTCGTCCCGCGGCTTCAATTTGTCTGGCCTGCAAAGTGCTGTACTTTTTTAAAACGATTTTGCATATATTTAAATTTTTCACAGTCGCTTCAGCCCACAAACCCCCCTTCAAAAATCTAACATGTCCCTCGTCTTATAAGGTTTGGAGACCCCTGGTCTAGAGTGATTTTTGATTGGTTGAATACCAGAGGGGACATCACAGTAAAAGTATAGATTTTATATTTCTAGTGCTGCCATTCTGACACTATGTGCTCTTTGCATAACTTAAGAACAAGTGAAAAAAAATATCCATTACAAACCATTTCACTATATCGGTGGGGTAGATATACAGTGAAATCCAGCTGGTGTAGTTGCAAGACAGTAAGCTTTTTTGGAAACACCAATACTTGTTAATCATGCAGTGGCAGTTCTCAAGGCCTCTTAGATAATAAAAACTTGATGCATTAACCCTGGTGAATGTTGCAAAGGGAGATAATCTGCCATTGTTTCCACCAGAGCCAACAAGTTCCAAATGACCAGTGACATGAACCTTTTTAACCAATTGGCATGTTATGTATCAAAAACTCAGTACCTACACTACCAGAAAATGTGAGATTTTGTCCAACCTTTTTCAAAATGCACAATTTACCAGGCACCGCACAATCTTCCAATCTTTAACCTTTTCTATATTCCATTATAGGAAGGACGTGCTGTGTGATTTTCCAGTGATGATTTTAATCTGCACAATCTAATCATTGGTTTGCATAACAATAAAGTTACTCAAATTCACAACATGAAATTGCAAATTTATGCTGCATCAGCTTTCTGTACCTTTATGCTTGCCAGTTTTCATAAGGTAAGTGCTTTATGCTACCATCAAAGTGGGCATAAAGGTGAATAATGGATCTTCATCTTTACATCACCTTTATGCTACAGAATAAAAGTGCATAAAATCAAAAGCTATATTCAGATTTATCTCACCTTTATGCTTTAAACCAAGAAATAAAACTTCATTAATATTAGCAATAAAGTTCAGCTTTATGATGTGCATGCATTTGAATACTAATGATCAACTTTATCTTGATTTGAACTGGCTTTATGCATTTTATTTTTCCAAAGAGGAAAATGTATTAGAATATTTGTAGTAAAGGTCAGTTGGTTGCTTTCAAATAGGAACAAACTTGTTTAGAAATTGTGACTTTCATGTTATCATAGTCTTAACTAGGTAGCTTAAAGAGTTTTTCATTGAGAAAAGGAACTTAAAGTACTGCAGGACTTAACATATTTATGAAAAAAATTAGAGTCATAATACTTCACTTTACCACACATGAGTCTTTTAACTTTTGAAAGACAGGTCACTAAATAATGACTATACATAACTATTATACTTGACCTTCACACAAGTCCAAGGTCATGTTTATTATAATTCTGACAATGGGCATCACTTAAACTGTCTGAATTACATGTATATTTGTCAAACCGTCTGAATTACATGCATATTTGTCAAATTTCCTCATACATCATACATGTCTGAATAACATGCATATTTGTCAAATTTCGTCATACATCATACATGTCTGAATTACATGCATATTTGTCAAATTTCCTCATACATCATACATGTCTGAATAACATGCATATTTGTCAAATTTCCTCATACATCATACATGTCTGAATTACATGCATATTTGTAAAAATTTCCTCATACATCATACATGCTCAAGTTGTAAATGTACACATACACTGACCAAGAATGCAAAAGCATGTTTAAAGAATCTGCTGTTTTCAAACTGATGGGACAGGGTGATGTATTCTCAACAAATATTTTATTTCATATGGAATTATGAGAAATCAAGAGAAGAACATTCAGACATAGGAATGTTTATTATATGATTAGTATAAAGTAACACAAAAAAATCAATTATACAAGATATGTTCTTTAAAACATGGAACTTTCTAAATAAGAATACCTAATTTTTATTTCCCTATTACATCACTGAGCTGCTGTAAGTGTATTTACATTGTGAATTACCAAACAAATAATAGAGTCCTGTACATAAGTGAATTATATTATCAAATATTGTCAGAAAATATGACCATAGCTACTAAAAATTATTAAAATCTAAAATAAAGTTTTAAAGTCTTTAAATTGAAACTAATTATTACAGCTGGGTACCACGGAAAATGTTTTACCACGGTATACTGTGGTATTTCTGAACATAACGCTATACATACCACAGTATACCGTAATTATATTAGGGGCCAATAATATTCTGTGTCTCAATAGCTGGAAAAAATATCTTGCTCTGATTTATAGCAAAATAACACCATATTATATCCATTATATTATTTGAAAAAGAAATAATTATCTTGAGATAAAAGAAAATAAATATCTCAGCTCAAAAGAAACTCGCAGCCCTCCCCCTCCTCTAGAAAATTATATGGTCAGTAACTTATCGCAGATGAACTTGCTACGTGTATGTTAATTGTTGCGTATGTAGTAATCTAAAAGCTGTAACTAAAGTGGGATAATTCAGCTTACATTATAGCTGACACACTGTGAAAGACATTGTGCTGACATCAGAGAGCTTGTTGATAAAAATATGAAGTGTTGTCACTGAAGCCTACAATTTACTAGCAACACAACTGACATAAAATCTGGAAGACTTTGAGTGGGATGCCAACACCCATGCAAGATATTTATCAGGGAGGGGCAGTAAACATAAAACACACTCAACCAGCAAGAAAATATTTAGTGGACTTAAGAAATTACGTTAAATTCAAACAGAAAGTAACTGCTATCCTGAAAATTGTAGGATGTTTCACAGACTTACAAAGGAATATGTGTAATTTTTTCAAAAGTTGGATTTGGCCAGAATATCTTTCACAACATCCCATTTGTTCACCACGTGACACGTGTCAAACATATAATTAAAGGATCATAGATATAATTATGTTTGTAAGATTCAAAATTAATTTGTGACAAATACAACTGCTTTTGTAAAAAAAAATAAAAATAAAAAAATAAAAAAATAAAAAAAAAAAATAAATAATAATAATAATAATTTTTTGAATTATTGACATGAAAATGAAAACATGCTAATAATATCATTAAATTCTTAACAAGATTACTCTGGAATTTCTGTACATTCCTTTATGACAGAAACTACCAAAGTAACGGTACAGTGAAAAGGTACCATAGTACGTACCACCGGAAAAAAATACAGCGGTAAACCAGTATACTGGTATTACTGTGCACCTCTACTAGTTATATACTGTGAATAAATTGAATTTCATTGTTATCAGTTTTCCTGTTTCTGTGAAAAATGGCATTTTCAAAGGTATTCCAGTTCTTGGATTGAAAAAGGATCTTATTTCCACAGGTTCACTGTTCAATGGGCCTTTAAATTTGTGGTTTGTAGCCACCATGAAATCTACAAGAGTATCATGAACAGCACATTATATGCCTGCTCCACGTTTATTAATCCTCTATGTTGATAAATGAATTTCTTTTAGGAACTTCTTCTTTCAGTTAAAGTAGACTTGACCTTTGAACTTTTGACACCAAAATACATGGGATCTTTTCTTACCACAAGTGCAAGCCATCCACACAGTTTGTTCTGGGACTGCCATGTTAAACTAATGCTAATGTGCAGAACCCATTGTCCTTTTTTCAGTCAGTGACCTTGACCTTTTGACCCCAAAATCTAAAGGGATCTTCCTCACCCCAAGTACAAACCATCCACAAAGTTTGGTAACTAGATAGTGGAGAACTAAAGTTATTGTGCAGAAATCATATTTCTTCTTTCAGTCACAGTGACATTGACTTTTTGATCCCAAAATCGATAGGGTTCTTCCTTATACCAACTGCAAGTCATCCACAAAGTTTGGTAACTATAGATTGTGGACAACTCAAGTTATTGTGCAGAAATGAAACTGGTAACAGATGGATGGACATCATACCATAAAATGGCGAGCATATACAAATTGGTACTAACAAAAATAGTACATTCACTACATTTCTGGGCAATAAATCAGCAAAGCACTATGAAAAGAAATTAAGTCATTTGCAAATACAAAGTTGATTTGAACAAATCATTCATGGTATATGATAAAAAGGTAACTTTGAGACTTGCAACTGAAACTAAACTGATGCTTGTAAAACATGTATGCTCCCATTGCAGCCAAAGAAATTATAAATGCAACGAGTTTAATAACGAAAAATAGAATCGCTTCAGTAGGATGAAAATATATTAGATAATCTACCTATCCATAAAAGCAAGCCTATCAGATTTAATTTGTGTATGTCAAGTGTTTTTTATTTTTAGTCGTCATTCAAATAAGGTTCTCACCAAAAATCAAAGTCCAAACAAAGTCACAAATTTATCAAAAATAGAAACATCGCTTTGGTGGCATGAAAATCTAGTAAAATCATGTACATATGCATACAAAGATCCATATCAAATTTCACTTGTCAGTGTCAAGCAGATTGTTTACAAATGTGATGACAAAATTGAATGTAGAAACAACTTGGTAGATCAGGACCTTTGAAATATCTACATTTCTAACATATAAATATAATCAAGGTAGGTATATATATCTAAGTTTAAATGAATTTTAGGACTTAAATACATTTTTAATTTTATTTGACACATGAGGCATATTTTTTAAAAACTTTACGGATTCTAGATAGCTACCTTTTGACAACTCCCACTCCCCAATATACTGAGCACAGCAACAATTGTACACTTTTGCATACATTAGTTTTTTTCTGGATGTGATACAAGTTATTACAAATTACCTCCTCTGTTTTTATACATGAATATGATCTACTATATTCAACCATAACATGATGGCAAGGTTAACAATTATGAGGGAAAAGTAAAAAATATGATCATAGACATCATTGTTCGAAATGAAAAGCCAAATTGCCTCTATGATACTAGTTTTTGAGCATGCAAATAGAAAAGAAGAGTCTGGAAATGGCCACATATACCAAACCAGATTTGTGTTTGTAATGAAACACAGACCAACAAGCACAGTCAGTGAATACTTGTTCCCTGCCTACCATGGCAAAGTCACAAAAGTGTACAATAATTAAATCTATGACTTTCAAGACTGAGCTGTAAAGTTACTGAGCAGACATAAAAAGTAACCAAGTTTCAGTGTCCTATCTCGAAAGGCATCAGATGAAAAGTGCCAAAAAAGGGTAAGAAATGATCTGTGACCTTGACCAACAACTTTCTTCTCACCATAATTTACAATAAATTATTTTCATCACATTCTGATGCGGTTTCTCCAACTTGGCTTGACTTCTGTAAATTTGCACTGAAATATCAATAAGTTCTACACCTCTGCCCTTCAAGATTTTGTTCTTTACAACATCGCATTCTTTGCTAACAGCTCTCATTTCTGTTCAAGTGTTGATCTGAATGACAGAAAAGAGTTTGAAAATGAGGATGGAAACTTGCACGCCATTTAGTTTACAAATGTTGCTCAAGTCCCAGAAAATTTTGATCATGTTACAAGGTTGTTCATTGGCCTTTAATTGCACTTTTAACACATTGTTAGCTATATCATGTTACAAGGTTGTTCATTGATCTTTAATGGCACTTTTAACACATTGTTAGCTATATCATGTTACAAGGTTGTTCATTGGTCTTTAATGGCACTTTTAACACATTGTTGGCTATAGCATGCTGGGGAAATGGGAGCTTAGTGCCCTTCTGAACAAAACACCAAAGCAGCCAATGTGGGCTGGCATGGGTGGATATTGAACCTGAAACCCTTGAAGTATGAGTCTGACATGCTATCTTCTGAGCTGCCATGTGACAGGGTAGGCAGAGAGATCCCGAACCAGATGATCAATCAATTTGGCAGTTGTATTGAGGCTAGACTGTTTGTTCTACCAATGATTTCAATGAAACAGTACAGACCATGATCAGCTGCCACATTATGCACTGATGGATATACCTCTTGTACTGTAGTTGGGTTTTTATCGATGTAGTAATAAAGCTGTTAGTCACATTGGCACAGAATGGGAAAATAATCCTCGTAAGTTGACAGTTTTTGGCTTCAAAACTATATAATAAAAAGAAAGCTTAGGGAACATTTTGAGACAAGTTTGCTCTTGAAGTTAGCTTTGCCACTTGTGACAATACGTTTCCACTTCATGAGCGAAATACTTCTTCATATATAGTAAAAAACTGTAGATATCTTCTATATACCAAGCTTCATTCCTTCATCGTAAATGACTCCAAAGTTGAAGAGTGGAAGGGAAAGTGTCTTAGAAAAATGCAACATACAACACAATGACACTGAAGGAAGACCCCCACTGTAGTAT
Organism: Margaritifera margaritifera; assembly: GCA_029931535.1. NCBI lineage: Eukaryota > Metazoa > Mollusca > Bivalvia > Unionida > Margaritiferidae > Margaritifera > Margaritifera margaritifera. The sequence goes on along the minus strand of JAQPZY010000681.1, from coordinate 79,871 downwards.
AAAAGACACATGTTTATGACGACATATATGTATACCAAGTTGCATACCTTAATCTCAAACGACTTTCAAGTTATAGAGCAGAAGGAAAAGTGTGATGGAAAATGCATAATGCTGAGCTGTGACCTAGATGATAGTTCCACTAGTGTTGAATGCAACACACATTTTAATAATGCTGTATAAGTACTGGTATGCAAAGTTTCATTGCTTAATCTTAAACAGCTTTAAAATTATAATGGAAGTGAAAGTGTGATGGAAAACATAATATACTGAGCCATGACTTTCATCTTGAAGATAGTACCCCCATTGAAAAATGTGACATATTCTAGTGATGATGTACAAGTATCTCAAAGGTATGGAGTTGAAGGGAAAAAGTGATGTATGGAAGGAAACATGGATACTATATCCCCACTTTTCTTGAAAAGGTGAGGGACAAAAAGCCCAAGTTTCAAAAAAACGCAAAACAGTGTAATCAATAAATCTGTGCTTGGAGAACCTGGCCTCTCAAAACAGGTTTTGCTGTAAAACAGAATACAAATCTAATCAGGTTATCTATTTATGCATACAAATGTGCCCATATTTAGATGACCTGATCAGAGTTTCAGGCCATTACAGCTATTTTTTTCTCTCTTTAAGCAGATTTTTGTTAGAACGTTTTGGATTTTTTTTTCAAGAAAAACTTTGTGAGCTCAATTTAGGAAATATTGTGTGACATAGACTAAAATGAAAGATGCACAAGCTTTGAGCAGTAATGACATAAAAGAAGGTATATTGTTAAATGTCTATTAAATTTATTTCCTTACTGGCCATTCTGGACCAGTGATTTTGAAGAAGCATGCACAAAAGTCTCATTAATTTCCGCTGTGTGCAGAATCGGGTTGCGGAAGCAGGCGTAGTTAGTGTGAAGACTTTTTTTCTACGGCTCATCATCAGTTTTGTTTCAAAAGAAGGTGGTAATCAGGTATGTTTCCATACTAAAGATGGCAGTAACTGGCATCGACCTGTGTATGGATGGACTGAGATTGATATATATTACGGGCTGTTATCTCCCGCCATTTGTCTCTTCTTCGATGGGAAATAACTCAGATCAGCTCAATAACACACAGTTACTTGAAATAGTTGTTCTTTATTTTCATAATTTGTGCATCATAAGACATTCAGATAGGGTTTAATTTTATTTTAAAAAAATAAAGCAGTGTTGAAATATGAAGAAAAATTCAGGTCAGAAAAGATATTAGTGTAGGCAAAACGATCTTTTTTCATCGAATTGTCGAACTTTTAATATCGAAAAATAAGTAGTTATTAGGTGGATGAGGCGCAAAAAAAGTCACGACATATACCAAAAGTCACACAAGACTTTGTCAGTTTTTCTTTCTTTTTTTTCCCCCACATTTTTTGGACCCACTTTTTTATTTTTCCTGTGGTAAGATTAATCATGCACAAGCACCTCACCAGGTTTTTCTGAGTAATCAGAGTCCCAATCTTATTATATAAAACAAAAAGGGGGGGGGGGGGCCAAAGAGATTATCAAAATTTTGGGGAGTAATTGACTCTTCCTATGGTATCAAAGAGGAACCCTGCTGACTTTCTATAAATGACTTTAGCATATTTACATATGATAGATATGCCTTTGCCACTTTATAGTCACTTAGTGTTATAAAATTAAATATAACTGTTTGTTGATATACTAAAAAGGTGTTTGTATTATTTACATTTATTTTATGGACAGAACATTATATGCCAATCGTTAATTCAACATGACAAAATCATTTAATTATTGGTAATGATATATTCTAAAGCACTTTTCTTTTTTTTTTCTCTAAATTGAAATTCGATTATGTAAATATTAAGAAATTAATATAATTGCAACATAGGAACTACCAGTCTCCCCCTTTCTCCACTCCATCTGCCATTCTCACCAATATATATATATATAGCTAGCAATTTATCTAACAAAATTTTAAAATGTCATACTTTAACTAGGAGGTCAGGGATAAAACCAGAATTTTTGCTGATAGAAATAGAATTTTTGCTGATAGAAATAAATTGATATGGAGGAACTTAAGCACAGACAATTGCACACCCATATTAGAAATAAAGACACAAAACGAGAAGCTAGAAAAAGGCAGAGGAAGCTGAAGCAGCAAAAGAAGAAATTACTAAGAGACAAAATTGAAGCTGAAAATGATGTTATAATAGAGGATTTGACAAAAAAGAATTTTAATTTGACCACAGAACTTAAAGCCAAGTCATCTGAAGCATTTCAGTACAAGATGTGTGTTCATAGAATGCAGGCTCAAATAAAATCACAATGCAGAACGTCTCCCGTAAGGACCATGACTGCCACATGAGTGATGAAATTGAAAGATGACACAGATCATCTCTGCCAACATACAAGCAGCTTTGTGATTATTCTATCAAAACTACTTTGGTAAATGAGGAAGCAATAACTTTAGGTGAAGGGACATTTGGAATTGTATCGGGGGATATTTTCAGAAACTTTTTTGCTATGTAGCAGTAAAATACTTGAAATCTGAAGGCAAATGTTATAAAAGCTTGGCAATACGAGAAACACGAACTTAGCACAAAGTTGCTGGACATGAATGCTTCCCATATATTTTTGGTAATACTGATAAGGGTAGGTTAATAATTGAGCTGATAGCAGAGGTTGCCTTTGATAAAGTTAGTAATGTCAGTTCAATCTCATACACTTCACGCAGCATTAGTGCGGAACCAGTTAACTGGTGATCAGGCTGTATTCATTTGTCGCAAGCTTTTTCAAGGTTTGTCTTTTCTATATTCAATGGAAATCCTGCATAATGACTTGAAAGAAGATAATATACTCTTGAAGAAAAAAAGTAGGTTTTTTATTCCAAAAATAGCAGATTTTGGAAAAGCTACACATATTCATCATCCAAAGTTTTATAAACTCCGTGAAAAGGAAAGACAAATATACAATCAGAAGCATTAACACCTTGCATATTAATTGAGAAACTGCAATACTTGCCACAGCACACAAACTGACATATACTCACTAGGGCTCATGGTAACAAGTATAGGGGGCCAGCTAAACCTTATCAGCATTTATGACTTTGGAAGAAAGTGTAAGTCATGTAATCCTAGGGAAAGACCACCTGTATTGGATGTCATTAGTTTCTTTGAGGATGACACTTTGGCACGGTAACTGATTGTCATGTATCGATATTTCCAGACATGACTGCTGGAATGCCAGGTCAAAAATTAAATAAAAAGTGCAGTGAATGTGGGCTGACAGTTGTCACCAAATCAAGCATCGAATAGAGTATTATGACAACATCACTAAACAATGGATGCCCTATGAACCACACAGTAATGTTAAACGGAAACTGATATCACCTGAAACAAAGTTGACCAATCCATTTGTGGAGATAAGCTCATCAGATTCTGAGACAGGTTGGTAATAACTGTAGAATAAAATGTATTGTCAATATCGTTATTGTTTTGGGAGATTAAATTCCTTTTTTCAACAAGTTCAGAGATCTTATACTTGTGGCTAATGAGATAATATTGATAATGCACGATGTGGAATTATTTCTCTATCTTCAGACTGCAACTCTTAACAGTGTATTAATGAGCAAGTTTTATGAAACTTGTCAAATAATTTTATAAAAAATTTCTTGCCAAGGCTTGCAAAAATAGAAGTTATTTGATTCATTTCATAAGTTTCATTTGAAATGAGCACTCAGCTTAGATCATCTATGTGCTATTTGTGGTAGGAGTTATTCTCTAAGCTACAGCTTTGGAGATATTTTAAAGATAGCTATGGCTAAAGTTTTGGATATAATTTATCTTGTCCACGTAAATTTAATTGCATGAAAGTAAATTTTGAAACTGTAGTTTCACAGACTTAATCAGCTCCTCCCCAGACCAGGCTGGGTTAGCTGCTATGGTTTGTCTTCGAGCAAGGCACTTTACTCCAGTTGCCTTGGCACAGTATAAACTATTGTGCGCTGATATGCTGTTAAACACCAATCAATCAATTATTCATCTTCCTATAGTTTCATGATCCTTAAGGTGAAGAGATGGTATCATGTTGTTGATTATTTCACTTAAGTAATGAGGCACACGACAGGATGTATCAATCACACCCCTGTGACCCTATTACACTGCAATATACACGGTTCTCGTCTAGCTAAGACAGGCAGCATTCTACTGATCAGCAGACACAAGAAATTTACAAATACTGAGTCTGTAATAAACTTGATACAGTGTATCATTTAATATGATATCAAGTGCCCATTGCTAAATGTGCAGTGTTACTATATACACAAAAGTCCACACTTTAGAGTAATGATCTGAATATGGGACTGTAGTAAAACAATAAATATGCTTGTCGTGCGATACTATAACAGTTTTGTGTTGAGTCAGTGTCATACTGCATCATTTTGTTGCTAACTAAGCTCTTGTTAACGTTCTAAAGTCAGAAACAAAATGTGTATAAAATGAAACAAAAACGCGCTGTTTTAACAAGGTATAAATCATAAACCTGAAAACCGGAGAGACAGACAGAGACAGAGAGACTACAAATGTAGGGAAATAAGATATTTGATATTTGATAATGCATTTATTGCAGGAGTTGGCTGACTTTGTGGCTTATGCTAGGGTTCAGGTTCTCAGGAAAGGTGTATAGAGGTGTTAAGGACTTAATTCAGCTGGCAGTGCGATTAAGGTCAACATATCCTTGTGTATCTGCGGCTGCTGAGAGACTCCTCATGTCACCATTTAGCACTGTAGACTGTGAACGTGGGTTCAGTAAGATGAATCTCGTCAAAACTGACATCACGAATAAACTCAGCATCTCAGCTCTGGAGAATCTAATGAGAATCGACACGTACAAACGTGAAGGAAGCTTCGACTTTGAAAACTGCATTCAGCAAGTGGGCAGCCGTAAAATCACGACGCATGCTCATGTGACATTTGATTTTATTATTTTTATGAAACAACATTTTAATAGTACAAAATATTATAAATAAGCGTAAATAATGAGTTATTATATAATATTGTGGTATTGTATTGTTTATTGTCAATAAAGTAATAAATACCTTATCTTTTTAAATTTTCATTGCCTACTACATTAATAGACAAGGAAAAATATTGACTCCTTGCTTGGCGACATATTTTGAAAATTGATGACAAAATATTGAGGTTGGCGATTTTTTTTTTGGCCACAACTTTTTTAAAGCCAGCACCATCCCTGAGTATCGTAATTTATTCTTTCAGACACATTAATAAAATAGGAAATCTGAGAAAAATTCCATATTCATAGCTTAATCTACATCTTCTAAATGAATAAAACACAATTTCATTAAAATTCCATTTTCTCTCTCTCTCTCTCTCTCTCTCTCTCTCTCTCTCTCTTGCCATAAGTAACAGAAAAAATATGTTGAAGTATGTGGAGTGACAGAAAAACAAGAATTTCAGCCGGATGAAAACCTTGAACTTGCAACAAGTAGTAACCTACAAGAATCTTATAATGGTATGTGTACACTTTCTACAGTGTTACATGATGCTAATGATACATTATAATGGTATGTGTACACTTTCTACAGTGTTACATGATACTAATGATACAGAATTGTAAAATTATAATGGTATGTGTACACTTTCTACAGTGTTACATGATGCTGATGATACATTATAATGGTATGTGTACACTTTCTACAGTGTTACATGATGCTAATGAAACAGAATTGTAAAAGCCTGGGGAGATAAAGACTATTCTGTAAATTCCTTGGGTATGTGTAACATGGCTCTAAAATTAAACAAACCATTCAAAAATGTTTAAATACCTGAAGGCATCTCTTTTCCTCTAATTTTTTGTTGGTCAGCTGGCATGTTAGTTTTACATCAGTGGAACCAGATCTCTCTCTTTTTCTCTCCACCAGCTGCAGTTGCTTGAGCTTATCAATAGAACATGGTGTAGTATCGCATAAATATAAAGTCTTTGATTTTTGCTGTTTCTAAGTTAGGCTAGAGCCACTGTGGCCCAGTGGTTAGCATGCCATGCTTGTGAACGAAAGGGTGCAGGTTCGAATCCTACCATTGAATCAACCCAGGTCAGCCACCGTGGTATTTCCTTGGGCAAGGCACTTTACTCCAATGGCATTAGCATTAAATACAAATAGTAGTAACCTACTTGTGTTGCTGTACTGTAAAACACCATACCAAACCAAATCTGTAAATAAGCCAAAAGCTAATGTCTGGTCTTGATAAAAGCTTTATCCATAAGCATTGTTTAAATGAATGGACATTTCAAATAGACAGTTTTCAATGCAGCTGATAAGAAAAAAAAGTAATGGTTTTAAGTGCACTTGTAAAGTGTGAATCTCACGATGCACTTATATATTTCAACTTCATTAGTCATTTCTTATCCTTGTAATTTCTTCAGACGGATGGCTTTACAACCAGTGATGATGTTGTGGATTCAAATTCAAGCTCTGATGAAAGCATGTTGATTAGTGAAAGTGACAAGGAACTTTTAGAAGATAATGATGAAAGCATCAATTATGATGAACTGTTGAAATGAACACAGAAAAAAATACATGCTTCAGGGATAGAAATAGTTAGCACACTGCTAGAGTGAACAGTAAATTTTATTTTGTTTTGGCAAGCTTCATGTCATTTGAGTGATTCATCTGTGGAATGGTTGTTAAGATTTCTCTTTAACATATTTAACATTTTGGGGTTAATTGTAGGTGATGGCATTCTTATGGAATTGACAAAATGTTTTCCTTCATCAGTATATATGCTTAAAATATGAGAAAAGTTTGGATGAAGAAAAGATCATCGCTCTTTAGTATCTGCTATCTTTAGTATCTAGTATCTTTAGTATTGGCATGTTGGGTAGATAATGACATGAAGATTGATATCAGTTCTTATGGAATTGGCAAAATGTTTTCCTTCATCAGTATATATGCTTAAAAATTAGGAAATATTGATAGAAATGACTATGTCAAAAATATGTTGTTTGTCAAAAATCTACCATGTTATACCATTATGATCAGTGTTTTGAGAAAGATGGTGATACGAAAATCAACAAAAACAAATGCAGTAATGTCATATACAGAAAGCAGTGTAATGCACAACTGATAAATTCTGTAAAAACCAAAGCAGGTGTAAAACATTATCCAACTAAAGTCAACAATTTTAATAGTATTTCAATCAGCTTGAAAAGATTCTATGTCATAAAAAATACACAAGCATGTCAAGACTGAAGATCAAATTTTTCATATAACATGGTTAATACAATGACAGATATTTACGATGGTCAGATATGGAGAGATTTTCAGTATTATAATGAAAACGCATTTCTTGCTTCAGAAAGAAATTATGCTTTGTGAATAATAGTTAATTGGTTTCAGCCCTTCAAAAAAATGATTATTCAGTGGGTGTTATATACTTAACATTGCTCAACTTACCAAGACATATCAGATTCAAGTTTAAAAATATTATTGTAGCAGGTATAATTCCAGGTTTGTCAAAGGAACCAAATCTCAATTCCTTCTTTGAACCTTTGGTCTGGACTCGGGCTTCAAACATCTCTGTCTTCCATTCCACTATGGTTACAGCAGCTGTATTATGTGTTATTTGTGATGTTCCAGCTAGTAGAAAAATTGGAGGATTTAAAGGTCATTCAGCTTTAAAAAGTTGTTCCCGCTGTTACATAACATTTCCGGGAGGATTTAGGCAGAAGCGAGACTATTCTGGATGTTATACACAAAATTGTGGAAAACGTACACAATTTCTGCATAAACAAAATACAAAAATTTTAGAAAAATGTAAAATAAAAAGCAAGTACCTAAAGAAGTCTAAAGAGTATGGGGTGTTATACAGTGTATTAAATACACTGAATTGCTTTGATGCTGTCCGTTTTGTTGTTGTAGATCCAATGCACAATCTGTTTTTGGGAACAGCAAACATGTTCTTCAACATTATGTGAAAAATGGTAAAATGACACAGACTGATCAGGGAAAGATACAGAGTTAAGTTAAAAGCATGTGCTCCACCACCTATGTTGGAAGCATACCTAGAAACATTTCATCCAACTATGGTAAATTTACTGCAGATGAATGGCACAACTGGATTTGTATCTACTCTGTACATGCACATAATGGAATCCTTCAAGAAGAACATTTAAAGTGCTGGGAAAAGTTTGTTCTTGCTTGTAGATTATTGTATAAACCAGTTATCACAAAATGTGAAATTCAGCTTGCTGATGCGCTACTTTTGAACTTCTGTGTAGGTGTGGAAAGGTTATGGCGAAAATTGTCTATCACACCCAACATGAATCTTCATTGTCATTTAAAAGACTGCTTGCATAATTATGGTCCCATCCAAAGCTTCTGGTGTTATTATTTTGAAAGATACAACATATACTTTAGTCAGATCCCTACTAACAATAGGTTAGTTGAAGCACAGTTCATGAGGAGACTTAATATGTTCCGATCCACTGAAAACTGGATAATGCCATCAGAATATGCTTGCATGTTTAATCCGATATTTTAAAAGCTGCATACTACAGGAGAATTTATTGGCCTTAGTTCACTACTTTATTCAACTTTGGACACTTTCTCTTTTATTGATTGGACATATTTTAAACTCCTTAAGTTACCAAGCTCTTACTCAGATCATGGACTACATGAAGAGGATGTCCACTGTCTCACAACTGTTTACAGGAAAATGGATCCATCATATGTGCTGAATGAATCGAATTTAGTAAGATCGACTAGAAGGTATACACATGTGCATATAGCAGGGTCAAACTTACTAAGATTGACTAGAAGATATACACATGTGCATATAGCTGGAGAAAAGTTTGGATCAAGAAAAGATCATCGCTCTTTAGTATCTGCTAAAGTTTTGGCATGTTGGGTAGATAATGACATGGAGATTGATATCAGTACAGCAAATCTTAGACCTTGTAAGGTCGATTGGAAGTTTCCACATAAAATATGCTTAGATGATGAAACTATAAGGGAACACAGTTTTGCTTGTGCTTCATGGTATATGCCTCATGAAAACAAAGACAAGTATGGAAAGTCTGTAGAGGTGTGGTCAAAAACCTTATAAGAGTGTGGAGTGTCAAGATTCCTTCCAATTCAGTAAATTTACTGTAGATTTTCATGTACTGAAGAGGATGACAGCATTATTGTTTTATGCATTGGTCACAGAATTAAAAAATGTAGTCACATGGACATGTACAAGTAAGATATCCAGATCTCAGCGAATACAAGTCAGTCCCACATCATACTGCTATTTCTGTCTGCGATTTTATTTTTCATCATTTGTTCTTTGATGCCAGTGATTGCAAGATTTGTTGACAAATGTTATCAGAAATTGACTGAAGTATCTATTAATTATGTATGATAAGGTATGTGTTCTATCAGGTTAATGTGTTTACAATTTTGCATTTTGATGCTGAAGGTAATGATTCACTACTTCTTTTAATTTAGATGTTTCAGTTATTTCCCAAATGATTTAATTGAATCATTGCTTCCTTATATACTGATGTATTGATATGAAGCAGATTATATTTTTACAAGTTTACTAATTGACAGTTAAGATGTAAGATGTTTTAGATTGTTCATTAATTTATATATGCATGGGTTACTGTGAATTTACTATTTTTGTAAGGTGTCATCTTTTGTGCAATTTTTTTCGTTGCTCCAAACAACAAATTTAAAACCCCAGCAAAGAGTGATTCTTTAGAAACATTAGAACTATCAATCCATGAAATTTAGTTCTGATGAAAAAGTAATTGTTCATGATACAATGTACCATGAAATTTGATATCTTTGAAAATAAAGGAATTCACAGTAATAGTTGAAAAGCTGTTACATATACAGAAAATGTAGTTTCAATGTAAAATGAAGGTTCTAATATTCATTAAAAAGTTTGGTTTGGTTTGGTATTTAAAAAATTATAAGAATATGATGTTTTCAATTATCTTTTAAAAACCATTGTTTCTTGGAAGGTGAATCAGTGATTGTGTACTCATGATGCACTTGCTAACTTAAAATCAATAAATTTTTGTCCTTAGTTTGTTTTGCACTTTTTTTTACCGCATAGCCAGCAAAAGGCCGCTAATCATCAATAAACAAGAAATCTATGTTATCCTTGCATTGGCAATTACTCTAAAATCATCCAACAAAACAAAACTGTATGAGTCAAGGTAACCTGATGGAATCAAATTTTTCCTTTACAATTTGTTTTTGCTTGTTAGGACCCTGTTGAAGCCCTATTCTTATTTCTTTGTGTATTAATTTATCAGTCTGTCCTTTCAGCAGCTGTGCAACCACTTTCAGTACCTGGACTAAATTTGATATGTAATAAACTCTTGAGATTTTGATGCGTGTTTGTCAGGTTCATAACAGTGATGGATCCATAAATATTGTTTGGGTGTGGGGGGCATAAACAAGTAGGATAGGGGTCCGTAGGACGGAATTCCCAGTGGGGGCCAAGGGGATAAAGTCCCTGGATGCTCCTGCATTTTAAACATTTGCAGGGCATAATTTTAACCATCTAACTGTAAAGAAATCGTTCTCTAGGAGTATTCCAGTTGCTCCACACTCATTGTCATGTGCACCAGCTCCACGGCAACCACCCACCACCACACCAATGGATCTGTCCCAGCATCAATTAATAATTGATACATGTCTCCTGGAAGTTTAGTCTTTTACCTTCAGTTTGAACTATTCATGGATCTATGAAGACCTTTCTGAACACAGTACACTTTCCTATTTTAGAAGAAATTAATTGTAGCTTGAGAAATAAACAAATCCCACACATGTCCCAATTTTCAAGGAGGATATCTTTAAATTTCTTTATATTAATGTTTCTCCTATTTTTCTTTCTATGCAACTACATACATCGATCTATCTTCCTGTCTCCTTTCTTTATGTAAGTACATGTCTAGTGTTATCCAAGCTGGACATATATTAGGCCGAATGGCAAGTCAAGCTTAGCAGTATTTCATCAATTCATGGACAACATTTAAAAGGTACATACTAATTAGGAGCTACATCTGTTTGACAAAGCACACAAATTATGCACATAAACATGGGGACATAAGACTGAAAGGGATATGTATGCCTGATGCACTTTTATCTGAGGAATGATTGATGGGGAACAACTGAAATGATGTTTGAACTGTAACCAGTCTGGAAGGAGCATAACCTGTGTGTGTATTTATTTGCAATGTTGAGCGTAAGATCCTAAGCATCATAATTCTCAACGGTTAACTTAATCATTTAAGAAGTAAGTATTCAAATAACTTGTAAGCCACACATTTCTGAAAGTCATGTAGAAAAGTTGAGCCAAGTATAAATAGAAATTAGTAGACATTTTCCATTTACAATATACCGGTATTTGCACCTACTTGGTGAAAGCAATTCTGATCAGAGTTATGGTTACTATAACTGCTGCCACATCGATTTCAAAATTTAATAATTATTATATTTTGAGCGTATGATTTCTAGAATGGCTTCTAAGAAAACCTTATCTAGTCACTGAGATAAATGTAACCTTTCTAATACCTTTATCTTTAGAAATTGATTCACCATTATTTTCAACATTATGCTTGCTGTTAAAGCTTTATGTACTGACATAAAGTCTAACCCAGCTTTATGCAAACTTATGCTGCACCATATAGGTAAATAAATGACCCATTTCATGTTGTGATTGCAGTTTTAATATATATATATATATATATATATATATATATATATATATATATATATATATTAAACTTTCTTTTAAAATAAACATAAATTTATACCAATATTGTTTTTTTCTTATCTGTAGAAAATCATTTGCACTGACAATAAGTTACTAATGTTGGAAGCTAGCATTATGCCCTTTGTAAATCACACTGCACATTTCTCCAATTTATGCTTCCGTTATAGATTCCAGAATTTCATGGAAATGAAAATTACTTTTAGTTCAAATTGAATCTGTGTGGAAATTGCATACCCCTATCTTATATTTGTAAATCTTCATTATGAAAATGAATTTGAGGGGCAACAATATATCGGATGGGAACACGCCACGCAATTTGCAAATCACACAGCTTGATCTTCCAGTGTCCTTTCATGTTAGTAAATAATTGAAACAAAGGAACTTGCTTCATGAAATTTATTAATACATTTGGCTGTGATATATTTTATTAAAGGTAGGTAATTTTACTCTAATTTTACTTCATTTTAGTTTCTTGTGATTGTTGGAAGAATGCGTTGTGCAATTTGAAAATCAAATCACACTGTGCAACGTTTCAATTTGTTTATTACTTTAGTTTAAATCAGTAATAGATGCATGGTTTTGCATGCAAATGAAAATAACTCATGTTTGAACTTGAATAAAGTGGGAACTGAGACATAACAGTCACATTTCCGCTGCTGCCATTGTCAATAGTTTGTTAAAGTTTTGGTTAAAGTTTTATATTCACATATATTTCCTAAACCCCATGATGGATTCTCATCACACTTGGCATAAATCATTATGAAGCTAAGTTGACTCATTCTTTGACATGTGCACTTGGACCTTATAACATAGGGCCAAGGTCACAGTCCTAGGAAATTTACATCAAGGTTTTGGCTCAAGTTTTTTCATTTGCTTATATTTTCTAAACCAACTGATAAAGTCTCAGCATATTTGGCATGAATCATCATGAAGCTAAGACAATTCGTTGTAAGACTTGCTCGTTTTATGACCATAGACTCAAAGTCACAGAAATTTTCGTTAAGGTTTTGTTATGGCTTAGGTTCTTGCTCTTCTAATCTTGAAGTTAAGGTCACTGTCGTAGAAATTTTGTGTCATGGTTTTCATTACAGTTTTCTTCATTTGCTTACTTTTCCTACACTCCTTGATGGATTTTCTTCTCACTTGAGATGAATCATCATGAAGCTAATGCAATTTATTCTGCTACAGGCTCGCGCACCTCTTTGACCTTGAGGTCAAGGTCACAGTAAGGGAAAATGGCCATTTGGGTTCTGTTTACAGTTTTCATTTGCTTACATATCCTAAATCCCTTGTTTTATTTTCTTCATACATTGGATGCATCGTTATGAATTTAAGAAAATTAATTCTGCAACATGCTCGCTCAACCTTTTGACCTTGGGTCAAAGTCATCCACATTACAACAATGTTTTGAGTGTAGGCTTGATATGCAGGCCCTGGCCTTGTTACTAAATAATCTAAAATGTTACGCATTTTTCTTTCTTTTATTTACTTTCCTTTATTGGAAGAAAGCTCGGAGCGATTTTTAAATCAAGCTGCACAAATTGACAATTTTCTTATCACATTAGTTGGAATAACTAATATATACCAGATTTTGGATGAAAATGAAAATTACTCATTTTGTTTTTGATATTTAATCTGTATAGAAAATTTGTACATTTTCTCCCAAAAAATAAGGTTTGGTGAGCAACAATTCCAGTGTCGGCGGGAGGGTTCGAAGCGCCGATGGGAAATGTTTCTTAGTGGTGCCCTAATGAGGCGCTCGGGGGCAGTGTTCTTTAGTGGCGCCCCTACTTTGTCAGAAAGAAGTTTATATGTCAGTTGCCAACCTCCCCCCTCGAACCCCCACCCCACCCCCACCCCCATCTACGCCCCGGTTACAGCTTTAAAAATAAAACTCCCGACGGCGCCCTCTCCCCGCCATGCGCTCGGGAGCCCTCTCCCCCCCCCCCCCTCCGTCGCCCAGCCACTGAACAATTCACCTGAATGAAAGATCGCGCTGGGCGATCTTCCAATATGCTAATTTTCATATTAAATCAAATCTTGCACTCATTTTTTCATCGTTTTATTTACTTTGCTAATCGCGCTGATCGATCTTCCAATTTGCGTATTAATTTAGTTAAAATCAAGACTAGGTGCCAGACTTTACATGAAAATTACAATTATTTATATTTTAAATTGGATATGTTTTCTTATCTTGTATTTTCTAACAAATATTTATCGCAGGGGCAACAATATACCTGGGCAGAAGAACCCTGCACCATTTTGATTCTTATCTAAGTTAAACGTTGAATCAACAGCAGAACATGAGTTATTAAAGTTGCAAGATACTCCAAATTTCAATATCTTTTATCAAAAATAAAATCTTGAAGTTTAAATTAATGTCGCGAAGGAAAACAGGTAGTGTAAAATTTACTTAAAATCAAAGTAATTTATGAGTAATTTTTTAACATACAAAATGTCATACCAGTCTTGTAATTTTCATGCACAAGTCCCAATGCAATAAAATATTCCTATTAAAATTATGTTAAGGAGAAAAAAAATACAGATTATTGTTTAAATTGCATAAATTAATGTAATTAAGGAGTAATATATTATATAAACTATATCCGATACATTATTGCCCCTAAAATTCCTATTGAAGAGAAATACAAGAACTTTTAATAAAATTCGTGCTAAATTTACGTAAAATCAAACTAAAACACCATGAGTACTCTCACAGTGATGGTATATAGCGCAGGGTTAATATTATAAATCGCGCAAGGTTGACAATGGAAGATCGCACAGCGCAATTTTTGTAATTTTATTTGCGCAATCTTCCGCACAGTGCGATTTACAAATTGCTCAGACTGGAAAACTGTGCACAACATTAATTTTTGCCATTTAGTAAATTGGATATGAATACTCTATGTGGTAAGTGAACAGAATTGGATGAATTTGCACAAATTAAATGTTAAATATTATGATTACCGGAGAAATTGTGACAAAGTAATTTCATCCATGTAACTTCTTGATCCACCTGTCTGATTAATTATTGTTATGTATACTGTTGCGGACGTTGTGAAATACATTTTTTTAAAACTGACTGGCCAAAAGTCAAGGCAGCTCATGGAATAGCTCCTCGTTGTCCTTCGTTTCTCATCCTTCTGTTAACAATTGTTGACGTTGTACAAGTTTTATTTATGAGCAGATGTGTATGATACTTACTATACTGTATTTTGGTTTATATCAGCAAGGTCTTGAATATGTTTGATAAGCAGCAAATTTTGTGCATATCTTGCGGGGGTGGGGTGGGGAGGGGCTTTGATTGGCTGACCTTATGGACGCTTGAGAGGTTTATTTATGAACAGATTTTGTTTGATAAAGCTTTATCATCTTCTTCCCCAAAGGTTTCGGATGAGTTCCATATGCAGTGAAATCTGGACATATTAGCAATGTGATGTGGATCCTGATTGTTTGACTTCGTTCCAACGCTAGTAGCTTTGTTTATGAACAGATGTCGATAGAATTTTCAATTGTAGTTTTTATTTAAAAAAAAAAAAAAAACAAAGAATATTTATTAATGGTTTATGTAAACAAAATCAACATTGCTGTTTATATCAGTAAGGCCCTTTACGGGTTTGATAACTAGTGACTTTTGTGTATATTTAATCAGTCAGCCTAATTTCTCATATGCCAACCTCGCTACGATACTCTTTTGTGGCTTATGAAACTTGCTTTGTAGTCTTTCATTTGCAATCTATTTACCTTTTGCTAATTGAATGATACAGAATGATACAATAATTATAAGAATACCAGTTGAAAGCTTTTGCATAAAACCGGCGTATATGAATATTTTTATGTGACAGATTGTAAATGAGGAAACTTAAACTTTTTATGCTATAGGAAACATTTGTGGTTTTCTACATGATCTAACTTTTCAGACTTTTGAGAAAATTGCAGAACATAATTTGCATATGCCAAATACACCTTTTGCGGTTTTACGTTGCACACGGTCAATTTTATTAGGCAGTGATTACATACACATTATTTGTTCTCGTTCTTTTGGTAAAATAACTTCCAAATTGTATAAAATCGCCGACAAAAATTTCGACGTATCGAACTAAATTTATTAAGAACCAAACACATAAAAGCAAACGCAATCACTTGCATTCATCCTTCGGCCGTAAATATGTCGTCGAGTTCATCGTGTATACAGATGTTACGAATATTCTGCGCCATGCCTGCACTCATCTTCGAAGTACCTGAACCCTTGACGGCACGCATAGGTTATACTTGAGAAGAAGGAGATACTGTCTTCAACGTCGGAAATTTCACCACAATTTATTTATAAAAACAGAACAAGTGTGTCATATAGATAATCTCGAAGATATTAAATGCAGGGTGATATGCAACATTGATTTTGTTTATTAGGTCACTTGGCCTTAAGATTAAGTTAGCTTATCGTATGGCCTGCGTGCGTCATCCGTAGTCCATCATGCGTTGTGCGACCATCAACAACTGCTATTTTAAATTTCTTTTAAAAATCACTAGACCAATTTTTACCAAATTTGGCACAGTATCCGAACATGAATCGCTTTTAAATTTATAGAAATGGTGCCGATCCGCTTTCAAATTTATAGAAATGGTGCCGATCCGCTTTCAAATATGGCCGCCGTTACTAAAACTATATTTTAAAACAAAGTTTGAATGACTTCTTAAAAATTCCGATCATCAGAATTTCACCGGAATTAAAAGCATCCTGGCACGAAGGCCTTTCAAGTTGATACAAACGATGCCGATCCATTATCAAATATGGTCACCTTTGCAAGAAATAGAAAATCCTTTAATCGTCGATTCAAAAACAGCTTGACAGAAAGTGACCAAATTTGACAGAAAGGATCCTGGCATAAAACGCTTTCAATTTTATACAAATGATGCCGATCCGCCATCAGATATTGCTCTTGTTCCTAAATATGTAAAAATTTAAGCGACATACTAAAAACTGCTAAGAAGAATTTGATAAAGTGCATCTTGGTATCAAGGGCTTTCGCATTTTTATAAATGATGCCAATCCAGCATAAATTATGGCCGCCGTTACTAAAAATAGGAAAAGCTTTAATCGACTTCTCAAAAATAGCTTAACAAAATATGAACAAAATTTGTCAGCAATCATCCAGGCACACAGGTTTTCAGGTTTGTCAAATGATGCCAAACTGACGTTAAATGATCCCTGTTACTAAATATAGAAAAACGTTAAAATGAATTATTTAAAAAAAAAAAAAAAAAACGATCAGCAGAATTTGACCATTTTTGACAGAAAGAATCCTGACATGAATGACTTTCACGTTCAAACGATGCCGAACCGCCATCAACTACGGCCGCCATTACTACAAAAAAGAAACAGGTTTAAGCGTCTTCTTCTAAAAAATACTCAACAGCATTTGACCAAATTTTACAGAAAGCATTATGTCATAACTGGTTATCTTATTTGTACAAAATGATACTGATCCACCATTAAATATAGCTGTGATTATTAAACATAGACGAACCCTGAATCGACTTCTTCTCAATAACTGAACCACAGAATTTGACGAATAATGAGAGAAAGCATCTAGACAAGACATGATCTTTCTATTATATGCAAAAGATGCCGATCTGTAAAAAAAAGCAGCCGTTACTAAAAATAAATAAAATAAAGAATTTTAAACGACTACTCAAAAAGCGCTAAGCAACATTTGACAAACTCTGGCAAAAAGTATCCTAGGATCAAGGCCCTTCGGTATTGGACAAAGGATGATGATGCGCTATCAATTTGGTTGAAGATACAAAAGATGGCAAAACCTCACAACAAATGCTTCCATAACGTATGCAATCAACAGAACAGGAAGACGTTTTTTGCAAAAATCACCCTACTGACTCAGATTTTTTGGCCAATTGTTATTGCATTTGGCTATATGGCAAAATATTTGCTGGTGAGTGATATCAGGTCCACATGAACCTCTTGTTTCAACTTGGGGAGAGAGAGAGAGAGAGAGTCGTACATGATAGCGTGACTGCTGAAGTTACGTCCCCTGGGTCAAACATTAATTCTAGTCAATACTGTTTATAGCTTCTTTTTTTTTTGGGGGGGGGGGGGGGGCTCTTTTCTTTAATCTTTACTTTCTTATTATCGGTCTCTAGGAAGGAAAAACTAATTTTTGAATTCGAAATTTTTTTATATATCATTCTGAAAATCAGTTTTGTGGAGGTAAACCTAATATCGCTCACGATTTGACAAAAATGCGAATGTGGTATATTTCCATCATACTTCAATACTGTCATACGGAGTATAGTAACTGTAATAGAGCAGATTCACATATTCTCTAAGATTAATTTCTCTTCATTACAGCACTCTTGTCAGCATTTCCCTTTGAGCTGAACCCGAATTTACGATATGTTGAAAAAAAACTGACAGCGACCTTCTCTCCAATCAACCTTCCGGACCTGCTTGCAAATTTCTTCCGTAACAAAGTACAAACCATTAGAGATAAGCTTGACAACACAATTTCAATTGACTCATCGTCACCTTATAGTTGTGATACAGAATTTCAATGGCAACCTCTAACAGCATTTGAGCCTGTCTCTATAGATTTAATACGCACAATCGTCATGAAGTGTGCCCCAAAGTCATGTGACTTTGATCCGATTCCGACATCAATGCTGCTTGAGTGCCAAGATTCAATATTGCCTTCACTAATTGATGTTATTAATACTTCTCGCTCATCCGGGGAATTCCCATAATTTTTAAAAATGCCATTGTAAAGCCTCTGTTGAAGAAACCGACGCTTGACCATAGCGATTGAAAGAACTACCGCCCAGTTTCTAACCTCCCAGTCATGTCAAAAATCTTAGAAAAAGTTCTTCTACCCCATCTTATGTCTCATCTGAATTCAAATAGTCTTTTTAGCAATGTACAGTCTGCATATCGTCCTCACCAGAGTACCGAAACTACCCTTCTGAAATGACTTTCTCTCTGCTTTGGATAATGGAAAGATTACAGTCCTCACCCTCCTTGACTCGTCTTCAGCATTTGACACAATAATCCATGACATATTACTTCACCATCTCCAACATGTATTTGGCATTCACTATACAGCCTTACTATGACTCAAGTCCTACGTATTCAACAGGACACAAATTGTGTCCGTAAATGGAAAACATTCCAGCCCAGTTGATCTATGATTTGCTGTTCCATATGGTTCTGTTCTTGGACCCGTTCTCTTCGTTCTATATACTCAGCCGCTCTCAAGTGTCATAGGTCGTCATCCGGTGTCTCAACAATTGTACGATGATGACACCCAAATATACAAATCTAGCCACCCAACTGAAGTTGATGCTACCATCCAGAGACGTCATTTCCGATGTGAAGTCATGGATGACATGTAACAAGCACCATATGAATGATGATAAAACTGAAGCCATTCTGATCACAACGCAAAGACTTTCTCATTTACATCCGTTACCTCAAACAAAAAGTATCAGAAACACCAACATTAAATTCACACAATCAGTACGAAATCTAACTGTCACTCTCGACAGTACTCTCTCATTACACCAACATATCATGAACATATGCAAGGCTGCATATCTGGAGCTGAGACGCATCAGTTCCATTCGCAATTTCCGTTCAGTTGATGCCACTAAAACACTTGTGTTCCTTAGTACTTTCAAGATTTGACTATTGTAATTCACTTCTATTTGGTTCGTCGCAGTATCTGCTACAGAAACTTCAAACAGTTCAAAACACAGCTGCTCGGATCATCTTTAGAGTACCAAGAACAGAGCACACCTTCCCCCTGCTTTGTACCCTACACTGGCTATCCATTCGATCCAAAATCAAACACAAAATTTGTTCGCTATGCTACATTTCGTTGACTGCCTCCAGTCCAAAATACCTATCCGACCTCACCCATGTGTACACCCCAGCATGATAGTTACGCTCCTCTTCCGACACTCGTATTCTCACTATTTCCAATATCAAAATGAAGTCATACTTACAACGTTCTTTTGCATACCAGGGCCCAGCTACGTGGAACGAATTGCCCATTGAACTTAGACACAAGGACACTGTGATCTCATTCAACAGTTCTCTTAAAACTCACCTATTTCGACTGCAAGAACAGACTTAAAGACTAAATAATGTTTCCTTACCTTAATTATTTTCAGCATGTTTTTGTTTTCTAATTTCATGGTGTTTGTTTTTGTAATCATGTCTTGATATATGTTTTATGTGTTATCTAATATTGTAAAGCGCTTAGAGCTTCTAAATATTAGGCGCTGTACAAAGTCCTCATTATTATTATTATTATTGTAACACGCACAGGGGTTCCTCTACCGTGCGAATCAACCACCTGCGTGAGGTCGGGCTGGAAGTCCCTTGTTTTCCCCTATTTCCAAGGACTTCCCGACAACATTCGTTGTCAACTGGAAGTTCTCGTAACGCGCCCAGACTATGATAGCTACAATTTTTCTCTAATCAATCAATAAATGACCACAATATCACAACTACAACTTCACATTTGCATGGCTTTTCTTCACATTTGCATGACTTTTCCTTGTTAGCATTTACCGTGGCATGAAGCACACATAACACAATTCAAACACCCAATGCAGGGAAATACTAAAACTGCATCAATAGAATCTTGTCTCTATTTATTTTTAGGTACAGATAGGATAAGCTCTAAATATAATTCTTTACTAACATTTCACTTTTCATTATTAACCAATGATTGACCACCAAACCCGTATATTCTCTATTGTATCTGAACCCATTTCTAGACTGGTTCAGAGTTGTTCTTACGAAACCAGTTCATGTCACTGCCAAATCTCTTAACAACTCTAAGTATGACGTCTGTTCCTAGAAATTGGCTAATTACTCGGGCTGGGAAATATTTTCCCAACACCGACTTCCCATAATCAAACAACTAATCACTAAAATCTAACGAACCTACAAATAGAGACGTAAATACAAATGGAACATACCCAAATTTATTACATTATTATTATTTCTGGTTTCATTTTTAAACAATATCCAAACCAATATATATATATATATATATATATATATATATATATATATATATATATATATATATATATTAACTCACGTGAAATCAAGTTTTTCCTCTATCTTTTTTATTCTATTCAGTGGTATAGCTTTCGATTTTAGTTGTATATCCGGTATATTAATTCCTCCCTTTTCTTTATCTTTCATTAGTGTTTCTTTATTAATATGATTCGTTCCCTCTCCCCAAAAACTCTATTACTAATTTTGTCTATTTCATCTAACATGACTTTAGATAGGTTTGCAGTATTTAATACATACCATAGTTGACTAAGGATGTATGTGTTTATTATTTACTGTCTCTAGCGTAGTAACGGGGGGGGGGGGGACGGGGCGCCAGAAGTCTTGGGGCGCAAAAAACAGCTGATAAAAATTCGGGCCTCGTATTCTGGCCCTTTGGGCCATCATCGTCGCCTTGAGCGCCATTTACCCTTAGTACGCCACTGTTTGCAGTTTATTTATTTTGCTAGACCAATCCGGGTCTGCTGCCGTGTTGTGTCCTTAATTGCCGTAACTCTCAGAAATTAACTAAAACACACTTGGCAAAACACCTTAAAAGCAGGCTAAACTCAACCAAGCCAGTAATGCTGTAGTGATTTGATGCTTAACACTAAATTGACCACCTGTCAATGATATTTGGCTATTGAGGGGTTCTAATTAGCCCGCTATTCAGTATTAATACGGTTAGGTAACTAAATTATGTATACTCAACCAATCATAATTCATATGTAGCATATCCTACCTACCCCTTACTATCGGCTGACCGGGTTTGGACCTCAGTCTTTTCAGTTGACGAATTAATAATTTTAAAAAAAAACTAGTTTTAAAAAAGTGGCCAAATATATCCTACTCTGTCATATGCTTGCTAGTAATATTTATAGTAAGACTGGTTTTTAATTAATATATTTCCCTAATCTCAACTGACTACTAATACTTTTGTGGTACAATGACAGTAAACTCGTGATGCACAAGAGCGTAAGGTTTTGCTTTGACGCATCTGTATGATCTTTACCACAACATGCAACACAAGTATTAATCATCGCCACCTGTGACTACAGATGATGGAAGTAAAAAGAAAAACGGGGAGGGGGAAACACTTGATCCAAAGCCTGTGAGGCGCTCTGGAATGTTGCAAGACTGGTAAATAAATCAAATATTATATAATAACATTCTACATCTGGTCGAACAAGCATTTCCATTGCGATGGGCACACTTGCATCGCTCGGTTTATGCACCTACATTGTAACTACTGCGAGCTAAAAAGCAAGGTTTATTATTAAGACATAAAAGCGAACATGAAATGCATAGACTCTGTGCAGTAACCTGCGGTCACATAAACAGTGCAGAGATGTTTCCCTGTTTGACATAACCTCTGATGGGGTCGGCTCATAACTGGGCTATCTCTGGGTTAAGCCCAAACGGTTTAGGCTTTTTATTAGATCTTATTTAAAAACGGAGGTTCCAGTTCAACAATATAGACCAGAGTGGTGGCCGGTTTAAAAAATGTCTATGCAAGATGAAATAGGCCTAAAGTGAGGCAGCATGGCCTGGCAGTTGGAAAGGCGCACTCAGTCCTGATCGGAAGGTCTTGAGTTCGATTCCTTACATAGCCACTACTAAGTGACCTCAGCAATGACATTGATCTTGCTTGCTACAGTAGACTCGACCCTACATGGGTACTAGCATCAGCTGGAAAACCTGTATTATAGTGGTGTTCCGACCTGTGGGGGTAGTTTACTTTCTGTCGCATCACTCAGCGGATACTGGAATGAGTTCTTGTCTGTAATCCTTTTGTGGGCTCTAGAGAACTTGAACATTTAACATGAAACACAGCAAAAATATTGCCTGCAAGCAAGTCCCCCCACCCCTCCCTTTCTAAAAATAAATAAGTAAATATTACATTTGAGTAACAGAAACAATTCCCCAGATTAGCAGATTAAATGCTACTCGGTAGAGAATATCGCGTGGCTTGATTTGAGGTATTAGTGTGCCGATTACGAATGATGTACAAAATTCAGTCAGCCCATTTATTTAATCGCACCTGAGGTTTTAAATTTACACAAATTACCCATATCATTATAGACAACAATGGTGTCGGTTTTCTAGTCACGAACTATATACCACCCATAGGCTTTCTAGTCACGAACTATATACCACCCAAAATAGGCAAAATAGAAGGCCAAGAGAAAAGTGATTTTCAGCAATTTACAAAATATAACACAAACTTGCAATTTTAATTTTGTTTGTCAGGGGACTTCTTTATGTAGGGTTTAAGTATATTTCTGTTTACATAAAGTCATTTTACTCAATGTGTATCAGCACAGTAAAATACAAGTTTAAAAATTAATAATCTATTATCGCAACACAATTTTAGACAGATATCCAGGTGATTCTGATATGATTCCTTTACCCCAAAATCTACAATAATTACCATGCTATTTATTGATTGCTGTATCACTTTGGGAACCCACCTCTTTTACACGGGCCCATGTATGTACGTTCAGTATATACAAAAGTGAGAGAAAGAGAGACAGGAGTGTGAATTATATATGTCTGGAGATAGCACCTTTCGGCACGACGTGATAGATGGCCCTTCCTAGGTTTCTAGAAAAACTTGATATACATTCCACAATAAAAACAAGAAGAGAGATTGCATAATAGAAGGATAATGTTGCAGTAAATGAGCTCTCAGAAAACTGATGTTAAGGATGATGTGTAATAAACTTGATCCATTCAATTTCACGCCAGTGCTCGTATTGCGTTATCTATTATAGTTGTCTGTGAATGCTCAATTTCATCTCTCTCTTGATAGAAATGAAAGAAAGGCAAATAGTAAAGAAAATATACTGGCCAGTAGTGCTTGTAATAATGGGCGTCTGCAGGGGGGGGGGGGGGGCAAGTTGTGGGGTGGGCAGTTGCTACGCCATGGATTTTTAAAAAATCCATTGTGCAGCATATATATATAGATGTAAGCCTGCAATAAGATTTAAACAAAACCTCAAAATATTAAACCATCCAGATCCGACCGTGGGTGCTTGCCTCTCCTCTTGACCCTGTTGGTATCACTTTGAATGCTACTTTCTTTTATGTTGGATTTGCCTTCCCCCACCCCCTCACCACGCACTCCCTGCTGGAAAAATTACTGCGGACGCCCATGCTTGTTACACCATAGATTTCACAGCTTCTGTACGCTCACTGTCGGAAAAAGGACATGGGCGTATGAATTAATACAGCGTTAGATGCCGATTCAGCAGTTATACAAATAATGGAATGGATACTTGTCTATTCAATACCAGATTTAAGACGATAACACTAGAGTAACAAATGCGTATTCAAATCAGAGTCAACAACATATAAAACTATATTTTTATTTTTTAATTGCACTTATGGACGATACGGGTATTGTGATGGAATATGACCCATAACTTTGTTAAATCTTTAGCGGAAATTTTACTTCAATATATAGGAACAGCACACGTCACAGAAGAATCAACCGGCAATCAACTAGTTAAGGTGCATTTCTAATACGCTTATGTAATAAATGCGAAACTTTGGAACTCACTCCAAAGCTTTCAAAGCTATAAAAAAAAATTATTCTTACTATAAATAAGTATAAATTACATGAATCATCAATAAATATTTTCATGTCATACTTCCGGAAAAAAGTATCTTTTTTTTAATCCAATAAATGTCATTTGCTTTAGGATAAAGAAACAACAACAAACAAAAAACCAGATGCAGACTGTGTTTATGCAGATTGCAGATAATTGGCATTGCCTACTAGTAGGACTATCATGGTAAAAATATCTTTCAAGTTAGTTATTACTAATGAGACAAAAGCAAATGTGATAAATGCTCGCCTTGACGCAACCCAGTTACTTGCAATAAGAAATTTGACTCGTTGTTGAAAAAAAGACGACTTCTATATACCTTATTTAAAAAACACCAAAACCGTTTTAATTAATCAATACTTGTCAAACAGGTTTCGAGAATAATTTATTGTAAGGAATGACGTTTATCAATTTGTCATATATTACTTACGATATATCTTGACTTTTTAATGTTTACTTTTAGTATATGATCCAGTCTAGCATATTCGTTAGTTTTATAATATATATATATATATATATATATATATATATATATATATATATATATATATATATATATATATGTGTGTGTGTGTGTGTGTGTGTGTGTGTGTATGTGTGTGTGTGTGTGTGTGTGTGTGTGTGTATTTTCGCCTTTTTTATTGTATTGAAGGTATAATATAATGACTCTGCTGAGGGCGTATTAGTAACATTTTACAGGTACTAGCTAGTAAATGTCTTCACTTTCTTACTAGTAACTTTGACAGGTACTGGTAAATGTCTTCATTTTCTTATTAGTAACCTTTGACACGTACTAGTAAATGTTTCACATTCTTATTTATACCTTTCCTCACTGAAATGTTTTTTTTTTTTTACATTATTTCAAAATAGCATCGACATCGATAAATATTAATACCGAAATATCGTTTGTCTGAAGAAATGAGCTTTGTGACAAGTACTCGTTCGCAACCATTATTAAAATCACTGCATGTATCGGTTATTTCTTGACAGGACTACCATTGTTGGTGGGCCGCTCTTTTCATCCGTAAACGTTTTCTCATTTACGAATCCAATGGGTAAATATGAAGTTCCAAATGACGAAGCCAATGGTTAAATATGAAGTTCCAAATGACGAAGCCAAGGGGTAAATATGAAGTTCTAAATGACGAAGCCAAGGGGTAAATATGAAGTTCCAAATGACAAAGCCAAGGGGTCAATATGAAGTTCCAAATGAGGAAGCCAAGGGATAAAAATGAAGTTCCAAATGAGGAAGCCAAGGGGTAAATGTGAAGTTCCAAATAACGAAACCAATGGGTAAATATGAGGTTCCAAATGAGGAAGCCAAGGGATAAATATGAGGTTCCAAATCAGGAAGCCAAGGGATAAATATGAGGTGCCTAATGAGGAAGCCAAAAGCTAACTGTGAGGTTCCAAATAACGAAGCCAAGTGATAGATATGAGGCTCCAAATGACGAATCCACAAATCAGAGACAACCACTCCTACTAATGAGTATACTATTTTCTTTATTCTGAAATTTTGGTGCAGTTGTAAGAATCTGGATTTGTACATTTATATAGTGAAATTAACCATGGAATCAGACCATTAAGGAACCATGCAACTTTATGGTAGACAAGATTAGCATCCTGAAAGTTATTTCGTAATATATCAAACGGAAGCCTGCTTGAGGGTGGACAGCGGTCCATTTAAATGCTGAATAAGCAATGCTTGACTGACAGCTGGTGTTAGCTAGATGGTACCTGGGGATTCGTCATCTAAGAAAAATAGTGTACAGAAACGCAAACAATGAGTGAGGAAAGTATTCGACTATTGCTTAATTTCTTTTGCCAGACTTAGCAGATTATCTTCTTATGATGGATATATATCGTGTTACATTGTACTACAAAATAACTCTCGAGAAAGAGAGGGTAACAGTAGCGTCCAGACACCCTATACTGATTTATGATGTGTTATGATGTATATACGTGTCTACTTGTACGCATAAAGGCCTGCCATATCAAATGATATACCATTTGCATTTTGCGCACACAAACGTCCGGTGTAAATGTACGAAATAGCAAACGTATGTTTTTTGTATACAAAAAGTTGTATGTCCGGTTTAAGAAATATAATAAGGGAAGGGGGGATTAGTGACCAATAACGTGTGCTAATATTGCTGCCCATTTTGGTGAATTTATGACCTTATTTTCGCATTAGAGGTTCAGACTAAGGGCTTTCTTCATTATTCCATGGCTTCAAAGGGGTGATCATATAGCTATTCATTATTCTCTTTCCGTGGCTTCAAAAGGATGATCAGATAGATGTTCATTATTCTCCTTTCCATAACTTCAAAGGGGTGATCAGATAGATGTTCATTTTTCTCCTTTTCATGGCTACAAAGGGGTGATCAAATAGATCTTCATCTGTTGCATTACGAACACATAAAGAAATACGTGAGCTAAATGAGAAAGATTAACCCAAATGTACTTGCAAAAGAAACCATCTCAAATGAGACCATCAATTGGACCACGGAAAAAGTGGACGTAATTGAGTAAGAACAAGTTTTTAAAGTATTATATTTGCTCTTTTGCAAAATGAAATGGAATGACTGAATATAGTTCCTATGGGATGTTATCTTATTTTGGGTGTGGCCGCAAATAGAGTGTGTACTCTAGTTACATATTTGGTAGTAGAAAGTCAATCATATTTTAAGAGATCATCAATGTTTGTGCTTGATTTTCATTTGGGAACTTTAGGGTTATGCAGATTACTTTTATTTCTCTTGGAATTTGTCTTTACGTAAATTTGTGAGGAGTTACAAGTTATAGCATCTCTTTAGACGTTAAGAAAGCGATGATAAGTAACAACACAATTATCGAAAGATAAATTAGTACAACTTTCTCGTTTAATCAGAGTTGTTATATGTTGTGAGATATGGCACATAACGGATAGAGAGGAAAATAGATGTTCATTTTTTTTACTTCGTTTGCCTAAAAAACATCATTCAGTTCAAATGGTCATATCAATTTCTGATTACACTAGGCCACGAAACAAGAAGGGAAGATGCAACACGGCGCAGAGGGACATGAAAAGATGAATAGAAACTGCGCTGAAGACGAAGAGCCTGGACATCAGAGTTGAAAACCCAAAGGAAGAAAACTGTTTGAGGACAAAAAAAGCCCTTTAGTTGAAAGACAGAGTGACAAATTGGGATAGATATCAAAGCATGAGCTAATGCATAAGAGAGAGAGAGAGAGAGAGAGAGAGAGAGAGAGAGAGAGAGAGAGAGAGAGAGAGAGAGAGAGAGAGAGAGAGAAACAGACAGACAGAGGCGACACAGTTGGAAACTGAATGTTAGGTCGGTAGGAAAGTAGCTAGCTAACTATGTAGTAGTACGTCAACTAGACCTCCAAAATGTATGCGAACGGGTTATAAAGATTCATTACCTTTTTACCCTTCCATAATATGAGGCTCAGCGTGTTATAACTTGAACTTGATTCGGACACTTCGTCAGTACAAGCACGAAGCATTTCCATCCAACGATATTTAACCGTACCTTACGTTTCGTTACATCTTTTTGTTTTCAACGATCGTCAAACTATTTTTTGTTTAATTGCAAAGCAACTAAGTCCAATGGATTAATACATGCAGTCCGTTTATCTTTATGCCTGCCCACTGGCAGCACTTTTAGTAATATTTACACTGAGCTTAGTTTCTGAAACACGTTTGCTTGCAGAGAAATGTAACTTGAAATAAAGATGTGTCATAAAGAGTATAATTGCGTGTAAAATATAAGGTCACCATATCCTATATTTTATACTCCATGGTTTGCATTAAGATTTGCAGATCAGATCAATTTCTCAGACACTATTGGGTGCAGGATGTAACTTGATAAGTCTGCAGGAGGGCGCACATCCCCAAGCCCGCAAAGGGGGGGGGGGGGGGGATAAATTTTAATGAAAACAAAATACAGAAAAAGATAATAAAAAATGGTCTGAGAATAGATATGTTCTAATAGATGCTATGTTCTTGATTCCATTCCCGAGGTCATCAACTCGAGCGAGAGGGAGACACATCATCAAAACAAGCGCGCAAGCCAGCCGAATTTTATGAAATGAAATAACTTGTAATAACTTCTTAATGTCGATAATTACATGAAATAATCACCGTAAATTACTTTCTCAATATAACTTTCGTTATACTTATTAGTTGTGAAATCACGGGAATACGGTTAAGACAATGGAATTAATGGTGCTTGCTGCGAGAATTGAGAATTTCAATCAGTTCTTGTGGGAAGAATACGCCAACAGGTATGGAATAATGAAAAGATTAGGAAATAAAATTATTTAAAAGGAAACGTGACTGCCTCAGGAAAATGCATGGATGCACAGCGAACATCGTCTTTGTGACGAGACAATATTTTGTATAGACCCAGGTATGGACACACCCTATCATTTGATTGGTTGTCGTGCAGTCATCATATGCATATTAATCAAGGAAGTAAAATATATGGATTAAATACTAAATGCATATCAATAAAGGAAGTAAAATATATGGTTTAAATACTAAATGCATATTCTTAATCAAAATAAAATCTTCCTTGAAAAGATGAATAAATACAAAAAATAAAATAATAAAAATTAGATACGATACAATATACTTGTGGGTTAGGGTTGGGGGTGAAAAACTCAAATAGAGCAAATGTTTTCAAAAAGACATTTGTTTACTAAAAGAAAAAGAAGGAAAAATAACAATCTGACCCAATGAAGTCAATTTATGATCATTTTAAGTTTGATACATTCAAATATGTTATAGTAACCTGTGTTGTTTCACTGAGTTCTTTTGCGTCGCGCCGCTTTTAGACATTGGCTCTGCAATCTTCAATAGTTCAGGTGTTTTTTTAAAACCGATCGCTTTCATTTAGGCATTATGTGATTGCAGACTACTTGCAATAACTGCTTATCTCCAAAATTGAGGAGTTTGACAACGCGCAAGAACTACTAACCTCTGAAATTTAAGAGTTTGAGAAAATAAGTGCTCCAATGAGCATTGGCAATTTTACATTAGTTGTATAGAAGGTGATATGGCACTTTAACATTACCAATGTCACTTTGGGGGTCTATGGAAAATTAACATAATCGTTTGGACTGATATAGGGGCCATGGGAACTCAGCATTATGTTTGGAACGGTATGGTGCTCTATAGGAACGGAACATGACGAATAAACAGACAAATACACTTAATGACATACAAACGCATACTTTTTAGGACTGTGAAAAAGAGTGGAAATTCTGAGGTATGATTCTATGTTTAGAAGTTGGAAAGTACCGTGGAAATTCCGATTATATTGTTATAGACCTATAGAAAAGTTGATCTTATTCATGAAACTCAAGTGCAACATTGTATCAACTTTGTCAAAAATAAAGAATGATTTGCGTTCTGGGAAGTCTGAGATCTAATGCCTTTGCATGTGACACACAAAACATTCATCTTTACTCTTGTCTATGAACTAGGTTTCACGGTTCTTGGTATGAGTGGTTAGTTTGCTTTGACGTTGTAGAGATTGTAGTACCGAATGCAATTTCTCTTGAAATACGCAATAGGTACCTTCACTTTTGTCTTGGGAGTGACATTGTGTCTCCTCATATGTCTTGTTGGACGGCGTGTAATTTCGAATTGCTTTCAATAAATATCTCACCAGAAGCTTGATATTTTGTTGCTCTACTCTTCCATCGTCATAAACCACTCAACAAAATGGCCCTTTTTAGGGCCACCCACATACCCCAGAAAAGATGGTACTCATCATTATTGCCATCTTGTGTGTTTGCATTTGCAGATATGTGCGTGTTCGTATGAAACAAAAAAATACAACACCAATTCCCCTTTCCCCTGTACGTTGTATTGTATGTGTGTTAATTATCATACCATACTTCTCTTCCTTTAATTAGTTTTCATGACACAATATTTTTCCTTTGTTTGGTAATTTATTCATTTATCCATTGTTTCATTCATTTATTCATATATATATATATATATATATATATATATATATATATATATATATATATATATATATATATATATATATATATAGGTAGTCCAGTATTTTCATAGGCATTTTGCAATTAGACTTTTGTGACATATTGCAGGTAGACCAATATTTTTTCCGTGGAATTACTCATACTGTTCTGTGACATAGGTCATGTAGGCACGTGTGTGTGTATATATATATGTAGATATATATATATATATATATATATTATATATATATATATATATATATATATATATATATATATATATATATATAATGTTGTAAACAATTTCATTCCTGTTCCAGAATTCCGGTTCTAACGATCAGTTCGTAAGTAATCTGTTTTTCATAATTGCAGTTGTGTTGTTGAAACCAGATATCATTTGAGAGGAATTTTTTATTTAAAATATTCATTGGAAATAGTAAGGTGCTCATTTACTTTTGGATTAATACATGATTTTGGGATTTATGTGAAATCATTCAAACATATTCTGGATTACATCTTTGTTGTACATCAGGACATTCAAGGCTATTGGAATTTATTTGGAACATTCTATTATTTTGGACTTGTGATTAGGACATTTAGGATTATTTGGAATTTAGCCACAAATGTTAAGTGTCTTTTGAATTTTCACTATGATCGTCTGGAAATACATTGCTTGTTGATTTTACTTAATTTTATTGGTTTCACTTTCTTTCTGTTACACGTTTTAAGACCTACAGTCCTAATATAAATTCGGGCTCGTCCGGGATATGAATTTCTTTAAATTACGATTTAGATTGATTTTGTTTCGGAATTTTCATTGTCCCTGGTAATGATTTTCATTTTACACATATAAGAAATCTTTTGTGAAAGCACAGTGTAATCTAATGTTGAAAACTTCCTTTCAAATCCTATTTATGAAGGGTTAGATTCTATGAAAAAGGACGAGTTGTTTGAGCTTGCCAGAGATGATTATCTTTCTGAAGGGACAGCATCTTTCACAAAACAAGAGATAAAGAACATTTTGATTTTGTACTTACTAGAAAAGGAAATTTTGGATACTTGTGCTTTGGGTTTGATTGGGAAGTCTGTATCTGGCTTTGATAGGAAATTAAGGCAATTACAGCTAGAAAACCAGATGGAATTGGAATTAAGAAAGCTTTAGCTTCAGAAAGAGGAGAGGGTAATATAAATGCAGATGCAGAGAGAGAGCGAGAGAGAGAGAGAAGAAAGGGAAATGCAATATAAGTTATAAGAATTAGAAATGACAAACGGAACACACTTTCCACCCCCTTTACAAACAAGTTCAGGTTTTGATTTTACCAGTTATATTAGGTTAGTACACACTTTTAGGAAAAATAGATCAAAAGAAATATTTCTTCACTTTGAGGAAATTGCTGAAAACTTGAAATAACCCAGAGAGCATCGGTCTTTGTTACTACAAAGTGTATTTACTGACGAAATTCATGAAGTTTACACGTCACTGTCGGTACAATAAAGTACTGATTATGATGTGGTTAAGGAGTACATCTTGAAGGGTTATGAGCTGGTACCTGAGGCATATATATCGACAAAAGTTTAGGAATTGTAAAAAAGAAACTGGACAAACTCATGTCGAATTTGCAAGGGAAAAATAACAACTATTTGATAGGTGGTGCTCAGCCAAGAAAGTTGATCAAGATTACGATAACATCAGATATCTTGTATTAATTGAAGAGTTCAAGAGGTGCATCCATGGTGATTAGGACACTTAATTGACGTTACTGTAAGTGTCTTTTGAATGCTCACCTTAATTGTCTAGTTGATCCTACTGAGATTAAAATGCCTGATTTGTACCCTCCTTGTTGCAGTTATCAGAGCTGTGGCAAAAAGAGCTCTTGAGAATGATGTCGATCAGGAAATTATTCCTTTAGCTGAAACATTTATTGGTCAGTCTTTAGAAAAGGGTACTTTCTCTCCTGATATTCATCAATCAAAAAGGTATTGATCACAGTGATCCACTTTTTGCTACTCATTCTCTCTTTTCTAATCAGGGTGACAAAAGACAATCATTCGTTGTCGAACATGAACAAGATCCTGAAATCTCCTATTTGTTTCAGAAGGCTATTAGGGAAACTGAAACCACACATGTCCCAGATTGTTACTTTGTGAAAAATGGAGTCCTTATGAAACAAATGGAGACCACCTGAGGTATCCGCTGGTGATGAGTGGTCAGTGAGCTATCAAATTGTCGTTCCGAGGTCATATCGACAGGAAATTCTTAGTCTAGCCCAGGAAACTTCATTGGCTGGTCATTTAGGAGTCAATAAGATTTATCACAAGATCTTGAATCATTTTTATTAGCCGAAACTTAAAAGTGATTTTCTAAATACTCTAGATCTTGTCACACTTGTCCAATGGTAGGAAAACCGAATCAGAAGATATCTAATGCTCATCTGCAACCTATTCCTGCTTTTCGCGAACCATTTAGTAGAATAATGGTAGATTGTGTCGGCCCATTACCTAGGACTAGGTCAGGCAACCAATACTTGTTGACCATAATGTGTGCGTTCACAATATTTCCAGAGGCAATTCCTTTCGGAAATATTTAAACTAGAAATAATTTGTAAAATCTTTGGTAAAGATTGTTTTACACCTGTTGGCCTTCCCAAATCTGTCCAGTCTGATCAAGGGTCAGAATTTATATCTGGAATTTTCCTACAAGTTATACATGAATTAGGCACCCAACAGTTTAAATATTCTGCCTATCACACTGAAAGTCAAGTGGCTTTGGAAAGATTTCATCAAACTTTGAAGAGTATGATTCGGTCATATTGCTTTGATACAGGAAAGGATTGGGATGAGGGTGTTCATTTGTTGTTGTTTGCTGTTAGGGAATCAGTTCAAGAATCATTGGGTTTCAGTCCTTTTGAACTGGGTTTTCGACATACTGTCCGTAGACCTCTGAAACTATTAAAAGAGAAACTACATTCAAATGAAGATTCAAAGATTAATCTTCTTGACTATGTCTCAGAATTCAAATATAAGTTGTCAAAGGCTTGTGAAGTAGCAAGAACTAATCTTCACTCTACTGAATCGAAAATGAAATTAAGTTATGACAGAAATGCTCAGGAAAGAAGCTTGCAGCCTGGTGAGAATATTCTCGCTTCCTTGCTCATACCTCAAAATCCTCTTCGGTATAAATTGTATGGTCCTTATACAGTTGAAAAGAAAGTAAACGACTTAAAATATAACATTAACACTCAAGGTAGGCCAGTATTTTCATAGTCATTTTGCAATTAGACGTTTGTGACATATGTCATATAGGCAGAATTTTCCATTATAATTACTTATATTGTGTTGTGACATGGGTCTTGTAGGCATGTATATATATATATATATATATATATATATATATATATATATATATATATATATATATATAT
Organism: Margaritifera margaritifera; assembly: GCA_029931535.1. NCBI lineage: Eukaryota > Metazoa > Mollusca > Bivalvia > Unionida > Margaritiferidae > Margaritifera > Margaritifera margaritifera. The sequence continues at coordinate 45,987 of JAQPZY010000681.1, read as the reverse complement.
ATATATATATATATTATTGTTACGACTCTAAGTCTTAAAATAATGTAACAGAAAGAAAGTGAAACCAACAATGTAAGTAAAATCAACAAGCAATTTATTTCTAGACAATTAAGGTGAACATTCAAAAGACACTTACAGTAACGTCAATTAAGTGTCCTAATCACATGTCCTAAAATAGAATGTTCCGAATGAATTCCAGTAGCCTTGAATGTCCTGATGTATCAGTAGTCTTGAATGTTCTGATATCCCTGAATAAAGTCACATAAATCCCAAAGTCAAGTATTAATCAAATACGAGAATGAGCACGCTTAGTAATTCCAATGAATAGTTCAAATAAATAATTCCTCTCTCTGAATTTGCTCTGATTTTCACAACTGTAATCTCTGATTACTAAAATAAATTCCTTAATGGACTGATCTTAATAATATGAAGTTTAGTATAAGAATGAAATCTTGTTTACCAAACCTGTATAAATATAGAGATAAGTCACCTAACAGAATATTTTAGAATATGAGTAATTCTAATGGAAATTTCCTCTGCGTACCTGACTCTTGTCACATCAAGACAGAACTTTTTTAAACTAATGTTAAATGCTATGTAAGCAAGACTGACCTTGAACTCAGATTCACTGAATATGTTGTTTACAAACTGACGAAAGTACAACTTACCTCATGGACACATATTATACATTCAGTATACATAACAATATATATATATATATATATATATATATATATATATATATATATATATATATATAGAGAGAGAGAGAGAGAGAGAGAGAGAGAGAGAGAGAGAGAGAGGGAGGGAGGGAGGGAGGGAGAGAGATTTTAGTAAACAATTTCATTCCTGTTCTAGAATTCTGGTTCTAAAGATCAGTCTGTAAGGAATCTATTTAGTAATTACATTTGTGCTGTTGAAATCAGATAAAATTTGAGAAGAATTATTTATTTAAAATATTAATTGGACATACTAAAGTGCTCATTGACTTTTTAATTAATACAAGATCTGGGGCTTTATGTTAACTCATTCTAATACATTCTGGATTACATCTTTGCGGTACATCAGGACCTCCAAGGCTTTTGGAATTCATTCGGAACATTTTATTATTTCGGACTTGTGATTAGGACATTCAGGACTATTTGAAATGTAACTCACAAATTGATTTTACTTCATTTTAATGGTTTCACTTTCTTTCTATTCTATACTTTAAGATATATATATATATATATATATATATATATATATATATATATATATATATATATATATATATATATATATATATACGTGTGTGTGTGTCCTCTAAATATGTTAGACCTTAACTATTCAAGACAAAAAAAGAAAAAGAAAAGAAACAACGTGCCGTTGCTTGCTCTTACAAAAGGAAATTGTATTATCCTGCAATTTAAAAATACACGAAAAATTACGTCAAATTTATAACTGATGCCCTTGTTTTGACAAAGAGTTCTCTCTTGATAACAATAAGAATTATGAATACGGAACATCCATATCATTCTTGTTTTGACAAAGTGTAGCAATATCGTGAGTTCGCATTTCTAAATCGAGAAGCACAGCAACCAAGTATGTTTACAGTAAAACAGACAATGCACTTACCTATTCCAGCACTGTTATATTAATATCAAATGACAAGTGCTGAGAAGGCACATAGATATTATTTTGTAAGGATGAGTGTTAGATTGTAAGTATATATGTTTGTAAGAGTCAGCATACCACCTTCTCCTCTAGACATTAGTAATAAGTGTTGGTGTTTGTAAATATGTGTGTTTGTTTGTTAGTGTCAGCATACAGCCTTTGCCCTTGGACATTAGTTTGTGAGAGTGAGGTGCTGGATTGTAAGAATGTCTGATTGTAACAGTGAGCATACCACATTTACCCCTACGATTAGTTTGTAAGAGGGGACTGTTGGTTTGCATGAATGTGTGTTTATTGGTAAAAGTAAATGCTTGTCTAGCATTTGGTATACATTATCAGTGAATTTCATTTGCTATTCCAAACTCGTTGCTTCTATAGTTTTAATCAAATAATGCACAAAGGGACATATAACACCAAAAATTAGGAAAAATCCATGTTAGTTTGTAAGTGTAGGGGTATTAATTTGCAAGAAGGTGTCTTTGTCTGTGAAAGTAAGTGTTTGTTTGTTATTAGGTAAAACTTATAAATGAACTTTATTTGCTATTTCAAACTCGGCACATATTTTGTCTTTTTCTCTTGAATCAAATGATCGCAGTTCAAATGCTAGTTACACATTAATTTTCTTACGTTATTTTTTTTTCTAACAATGCCTCGATATTATTTGGGCTTTTATTTGAAATTGTCTTTAACTTTTTAGGTATAAATGTTGTAAACATAAAAATTGAGATTCGAAAGTTTAAAAAAATCGTAAATATTCGAACAATAAAATCTTATTTATAATTTAATATTCTTTTCGTGTGTCTAGATTCACTCCACATTTCTATCAAAATGTAATATATATATATATATATATATATATATATATATATATATATATATATATATATATATATATATATATATATATATATATATATGTCATCATCATCATCATCACTTGAATATTGTCTATTTTAGGTCAAGCTAATATTGTGTTTCTATGAAAATTAAAACTATATCGTACCCCTAACCGTATCAGTTTATTTGTAAGAGTGTGTGTTGGTTTATTAAGTACGAGTGTGTTAGCTATCACATCTTAAAATATTGTTTGCTCTCTAAACATTTTTTTATTAAAAAATTATGCATATGCGAAGTCACCGAAGATTGTTTATAACGTTTCAGAGGGGACTGGGATTTTAGACGTTATAACCGAGAAACGTTATATCCAAATTCGTTTATTTTCCAAAATGTTTATGTACTTGTCCATGTCAATGACCTTGGACATACATGTAGTAAACAATATATACTGGAATGATTACTGTCAGAACTCGTATGTATTGGTAATAACATTTTCAAGAAACAACATACATTTGTATAAATACATGTTATCATGAAGAAACAAAATGATAAATCAGTAAGTTTTACCATTTGATGAAAGTTCAACATACATGTACATGTATCAGCCGGTGAATCATAAAAATCACTTTTATGTGAAAACGTCTTTGTTTAATAACTTAAAGATTAGCAACTAAGTCCTTTATTTATTTCGATGAAAAGAAATTGTCAATAGAATCTGTTTTCTATTAATCTGAGATTTTTTTTGTATGTTTTTCAATGACATGTAAAAAATGCTTATATAACTTTGTGTCTAAAGAGACATTTTTCTTTTTCTGACCGACTAAGGTTCAACCATTTTCACAACAGTCAGAATTCAAAATGAATTCGAGAGAGATTTACTTTCGAGCTGTATTTAGTAAACGAAGAGGTAGACAATGATAGTTAAATGATATTTCTAAATTATATAGTCAATAAGTACAAAACATAATCATTTATTTTCATGTTTCAATACTTTATTTACATTGAACCAGCAACTCGTTATTCTATAGTACCGATTATGACGAAGGTGTGATTATCCCGTCTTTGTTACCTGGCACCTTTGTTAGGCTTTGTTATTTAGTGTAAATGAATGACGCGTGATTATCGCGCTTTTGTTACCTGGCGCCTTACGTTATTTAAACGATCGCCATGGTTTGTCTGGCTTTGGCACGTCAGGTGATAACAACGTTATAACTGAGCTAATTTTCTCATGCGGACCACACAAATTAAATGCTATAACCATTTAAATGGTGTCACAAAGGAACGTTATAACAGAGCCTTTGGAATACATATTAGTTAGGATTTTGGCATGGGAATTTAAACTCAGACGTTATAACAGAGGAAACGTTGTATTCAAGAACATAATAAACAATCTTTACGGCAATACGGTATAATAAAGTAAGTCACTAAATGCATTGAACAAGCTTATCGCTCTACAAAACATTGATCAATACGGTATAATAAAGTAGGTCACTAAATGCATTGAACGAACTTTTCGCTCTACAAAATATTGATCAATACGATATAATAAAGTAGGTCACTAAATGCATTGAACGAACTTTTCTCTCTACAAAACATTGATCAATACGTTATAAGATAGAGGGGTTACTGAGTCTATTGGATCAAAGTCGATAATGATCTGAAGAGAAATACTAGTTCGACTTATTTCAACAACATGAAATTACAAGGATCAGATTCAATTGTGTGTGGACAATATTGTGTGTATTTTCTTCATCAGCGAAATCTTGGATTCCCTCTAGCCCATTTTATGGATACAATTTCTGTAGAAATGATGACAAAGTAGAATACTGATTCGTGATCATTATTGATATCTCTATCCCTTAGCTCGACAAAGTAGATTAAGTCGGTGGCAACAAGAAACCGTCATGGAACATCAGAACCTACATATCAGTAACTAACGTTATCAACCATGTAAATACGTTGCTGTTATATGCTTGTATTGTATTGTACATTGTATTGTATTGTACATTGCATTGTATTGTACATTGTTTTCTCCGTTCATTTCATTCCCAAGTGATAGCCTAGGTATTGTACTGCCTAATCCTTACTTTTCATTATTTATGAGTAAATTAATAAGTTGAGAAGAGCCTACTAAAGTGTTGATTTTGCCAAAAACAAAAAAACAAACAACAAATCCCTAGTTTCTCTCTCTTTCTTTCTCTCTCTTTCTTTCTTTCTCTCTCTCTCTCTCTCTCTCTCTCTCTCTCTCTCTCTCTCTCTCTCTCTCTCTCAGAAATAGTAGTATACAAATCAAAATGAAAAATAGTACTATCGAGGCAATCTGATTGAAATCAAGATCTCCTACATAACAGATACCGATGCAAGGTCATGTTCTGTTGACTTTTTGATTCACCAATCATATTACAATTTTCACAATTCTGACATTAAAAACGTCATTCGAAACATAACATTTTTAACAATAACTCTCCCTAACACGAAATGCAACGCTTTATCTGATAGGTTCCTAAAAGTAAGTGGAACGGGAATTCCAAAGATCAGAAGAACATTAACTTTCTCCCGTGCCTGTCAGATCTACGTATTATAGATAGATCTCGATATTATTGAGATTGTTGAAGAGGTCAACCTATAGAAGTTGTATCTTTTTACAAATATATGTGATTGTACCTTATTCCCAGACTTGAATGAGCGAAAACTAAACAAATATTGAAAGCATAAACAAAGAAGTCAGTGGAGCATGTAAAGGTTTAGTGAACAAACAAAGGATGCAACTTGTATTGTAAAGACACCTTTAAAACTGTTGACGCCAAGATTAAACTTATTTTATGCTGTAGATTAGAACTTTAGAGATTGGAATATTCTAATGAAATTGAAACAATGCAGAGTAAACGGTAAGTCTTAGTTTCATTGTATACTACTAATTGTGCTGCTCTTGGAGAATGAGGTGCGTTGTACGAATTACATTTTATGTACGATGTATAAAGAACGGATTAGCATAATTCGGATATATCATGATAGGTACCCTTACCAGTGCTATATAATGCTCTGATGACTAGACGATACAAGTCATAATAGGTACCCTTACAAATGTTATATCATGCACAAAAGACTAGATGATGCAAATTTGATTTCATGCGTTATTATTATCATTATTATTATTATTTTTATTATTATTATTATTATTATTATTAATATTGTTACAAATTTGAAACATCTCATTTTCACGTATGATTTTGGATATGTACGGATTGCGCAACAGATTTGTGACATAATAATAATAATAATAATAATAATAATAATAATGACTTAGTACAGCGCTTAATATTTAAAAGCTCTAAGCGCTTTACAATATTATTTAACACATAAGGACACATATGTAGACAAGATTGCAACAACAAACACCATGAAATTACAAACAAAACCATGCTGAAAACAATTACGGTAATGAAACATTGTTAAGTCTTAAGTCTGTTCTTGCAGTGCAGTCGAAATAGGTGAGTTTTTAGAGCACTCTTGAATGAGATCCCAGTGTCATTGTGTCTAAGTTCGAGAGGCAATTCGTTCCAGGCAGATGGGCGCTGGTAGACAAAAGAATATTGTCCGTAGGACTTGGTTTTGATAGTGGGAATAATGAGAATATGAGTGTCGGAAGAGGAACATAAGCGTCAAGAAGATGTATACACATGGGTGAGGTCAGATAGGTATTTTGGACTGGAGGCAGTCAACGAAATGTAGCATAGAGAATAGATTTTGTGTTTGATTCTGGGGCGAACGGGTTGCCAGTGGAGGGGAGAGAGCGGGGGGAGGAGTGCTCCGTTCTTGGTACTCTAAGGATGATCGGAGCAGCTGTGTATTGAACTTATTGAAGTTTCTATAGTAGGTATTGAGACGAACCAGATAGAAGAGAATCACATAGAAACTACTAAGGAACACACAAGTGTTTTAATGGCATCAACATAAAGAAAACTGCGAATGGAGCTGATGCATATCAGCTCCAGATATGGAGCCTTGCATATGTTCATGACATGTTGGTGTAATTAGAGAGTACTGTCGAGAGTGACACCTAGGTTTCGTACTGGTTGTGTGAATTTAATGTTGGTGTTGCTGATACTTATTGTTTGAGCTTGTTACATGTCAAACATGCATTTGTTTCTTCTCGACTTTGTATACAGATTTAAAAATACGACCTAAAACTGCACGAGCAAATTTCAGTAAATTTAAAAATTAAAGCATTACCATAAACATAAAAGTTTACTGGAACCAGGAAAAAATACCTCTTTTTTGAGATACGGTTTATTTTTTTTAGAAAACCTCAGACATTATTTATATGTTCAAATCATGGTTTTATGATAGAAATTGGAAATCGAAAGAAACATGAAAGAAACGATCTCTGTTGCCCTGTATGCTTGAAATAGAATTTAAATGTGGTCAAAGATGAATATCCTCATTATCTGCACTGCGTATACATTGCATTAAGAAAGTAGTATATACAGTATATTTATTATGTGTGTTCTACAAATAAATGTTTATTTCGTTAATGACCTGTAATTATCCAGTAGCAATAATTCATGTCTATTATTATTTATATCATTAATTTGCTCTCAGAACAAAGCTGACTATGTAGTCTATTCAAGATGAGCTTGAAATTGATCAATAATATGCAGCAATAACATGCATGTATCTGTGTCTCAATGTAGAAACCGATGCTACTGTAAAATTGTATATTGATGAAATGTTGGTACATTATGGGACGGAGGCTTAAATTACAAACACCCCACCCGACACGACTCTCACTCTCTCTCTCTCTCTGTCTCTATCTCCAACATTTAGATGCTCAACATTTTTTTGTGTAGGCGAGGGGCAATACCCAATTTGAATAAATGTCTACAAAACCCAGTTGTCATTTCCGAAGGCGAACAAAATAAAATATAATGCAAGTTTAATCATTATTTACTGTTTAGTATCACTTTTACAATCAGTCAGCAATACATTAATGTATTTAGTGTAGTTGTCCAGTTAAGAGTCTCATATATAGAATGCACCCAATGTTGCAAAAAATGAAAGTTGAAATAGAAAAAAGAAAGCAACACACACACACACACACACACACACACACACACACACACATATATATATATATATATATATATATATATATATATATATATATATATATATATATATATATATATATATATTCTTTATCTTTCAATTGCGTGTCGGGAATCATAATTTAGTAAAATTCGAATTCGTATTTGACATATTATATTACACTACATATAATATTTTTACAATAATTTTTCTATAGAACAAAGAGATACAAAATAAACACTTACATATTGCCCAGTGTCCATCAAGGGAGAAGAGCGGAAACAAAGGGCTAGGACTGATAAAACCGCATGATCCAAAACAATTAAAACTCAAACATTCACAATCGATCAGTTTACCATAACGACAACAAACAGTGAAGAGCCTCTAAATACCATATTCATCAATATAAATTTTGTTACCAAACTGCAAACAGAATAAAACTAGATGTTGATAATGCTCAGAATGCGCCATCATATCAGGGGTCTATACTGTTCGTTTGTTTTGCGACTGTAAATCTGGGTCTATGCTGTTTGTAGTTGGTTGCGATCTATGAAAGGATAAATGCGGTAAATACAGGTCTATGCTGTTTGTAGTTGGCTGAGACTTATGAAAGGATAAATAAGGTAAATAAAGAAAGTCTATGCTGTTTGTAGTTGTTTGCGATCTATGAAAGGATACATACTGTAAATCCGGGGCTATGCTATTTTTAGTTGGCTGGGACCTATGAAAGGATAAAGACGGTGAATCTGGGTCTATGCTGTTTGTTGTTAGTTGCGATCTATGAAAGGATAAATACGGTAAATAAACGTCTATGCTGTTTGTAGTTGGTTGCGATCTATGAAAGGATAAATACGGTAAATAAAGGTCTATGCTGTTTGTTGTTGGTTGCGATCTATGAAAGGATAAATACTGTAAATCTGGGGCTATGCTATTTTTAGTTGGCTGGGACCTATGAAAGGATAAATACGGTGAATCTGGGTCTATGCTGTTTGTTGTTAGTTGGGATCTATGAAGGATAAATACGGTAAAAATTTCAAAATGTCAGTAAGAATATACATTGTAATCATATGCATCATATACTAATATGAGATAGCACTGTTATCAAGCGCTGAGTCTACTTTGATGATGTTACTTCTCCCGGCACACGGTTATATATATTTTTTTTCACGGTAGCTAAACTATGCAGTCGTAGGTATTAGGTAGAGAAGATAAACTGTGTATGCTATTCGCTGACAGACAAGCACCTCTTACAGTCACATATTCACTCCTTGAATGGATCAGGTTTGCTACAGTGGGACATTCATTGAGAGTGGAGTGTAGGCCTACGATATTATAGCTGAATAAATCGAGCGTATATAAAATGGGAGTAAAATAGTTTAGCCTGAAGCTATCTCGAGACTGTTGATGTATATAGATGGTTACCACTACCAAAAATATTACAAGTTTTATACGCCATGATAAATCAAAGTAGAATTTTTTAATGTGTATATTTGATAAGGAATGATTTCTTTGAAATTCACATGGGAATAATATGTCAAATTGTGCAGTGTGACACAAAGTATCAGCTTCGTGACTTTGACTGAGTTTTATCATTCTGAAGGTATCTACCACTTGAGGAAATAGTCACAGTACCTTTTCATTTGTTGTGCATACATATATGGATTAACTGGTACCAAAGTATCACATTGGGCACATGGACATTTAAGGTCAGCGAAACAAATATTTGTCGTCTCAAAGGTTCTTTGATATTAGATAGTAACCTAAACACGATAAGATTCTCTGCTTTAAAGTACTTTTAAAAAACCGAAAGGACAGTATGATAACCATATGTTTCGTTGGATGTTTACACGAATAAAATTATACAGGTGTGCAATACAACAAGTTTGGTATATGTTATTAAGTCAGTAGAAATCTAGTCAATATATTCTGCATGAATGAAAGTCCTGAATCCCAAAATATTGCATATCATCGTATCAAGGGATGCGGAAAATTATGCAAACTACGATTAAAGCCAACATTGAAACATTGATCAGAGTAAACAAATTCAAAAGCATAAAAACAAATATTGAAAGTTCTAACAAATTACTTATGATGTAAGTTTTAAAGTCTGACTCCGTGACCTGTTGCACCTATTAATCTCTTAATCTTGCAAGAAGGATTGCCAGAAATTTATTTGATGAATATAATATTCAGCTCGTGCCTCTGAAATAAGAATTCCTTAACATAAGGTGCAAACGAGAACCTTAAGTTGATTTTGAAAGTAATGAGCAGCGTTTTACCAATCTAGAAAGGATCCAATCGTTCTAATATGATTCTTTTTTGGCCCAGAGAATGTTTCGTAATATTAATGGTGTTCATTAGAACAATTTTAGCCGACACTAAATGTTCCATACAAGATGGGGTATGCACGTATAACATAAACTTGCAGCAGAGCAAAGCCAACTGTGAGACCAAGGTCAATACTTTTAGCATAGCGGAATCCATCAAACTAAATGACCCCGGCAATTCGTCTCCGATGGAACAGGAATTCCATGACATTAAAGAAGATCACGAGAAGCGTATCAAAGAACTAGAAACATCTATTCAGAGGGTTCTACGGTCGGCCTTGAGTAATGGCAATATGGCTTCGAACTCGCTGGAATTGCAACAGGCTCCTCAATACGTACCGCCGGCCCCTCCAGTTCATGCGAACGACAGTTTGGTCAAAAGTAGCGAAGGAACATTGATTGCACAGCTGCAGGGAGAATTTGCAAAGCTGAAGGCCTCATTGAGGTCGCGAACTAAAGAATTACTGGATACCAAGACAACATTGAATTCAACTTTAGAAACCTTGAAAGATACACAGAAGAGTCTGTTCGAGTCTTCCGAACAATTAATAGATGCCGAGAGCAAGGTGGAATCTTTAGAGTATCAAGCAAATATTTTGAAAAATCAGTTGAAGGATAAAACAGAGCGGTTAGAGATTACAAACGAAAAACTGAATGCTTCTGAAACAAAACGCTTGGCAACTGAAGAACAGCTGTATAATTTGGTAAGGTCGGAGGCAAATTTAAAAGAGGAAATGGGATATTATATATACAAGTTGAACCAAACTCTCATGGAACTGGAGGAATTAAGGAAAAATCACACAGATCTTACAGATATGCACCAAAAACTGAGGCGAAACCTGAGAACATGTGAACTGGAATTGATGGATTGCTACACCGGTAAGTAAACTTTTTGTTCCGCTTTTACTAATAGCTGCTTCATTGAACTGAGCAAAAAGTGTGTTATAAAAATATCTTATTTAGCATGAATATCGTTTAATTGACTGTTCTCATCAAATGCCCCCGATAATGTTTTGAAATCATTCATTAAGGTTAGTTAGAAATATGGTGATTTCATCTTAAACAAAAACGAATTGACGTACGTATTGTGTAGGGACAAGGTTCTCATCTCAAAATGATTTAACCTGCGAGAAAAAGTTTTAATACAACTTTGCCAGTTGGGCTCTAAAATAACATTTGATCTGTCAGAATGTAGTCGTCATTGTTGTAACAAATCAATATTCGCATGGATATTGTGAATATTTCTCATATTATCATACGTTTGTAGTATGCTTGTTGAATATGCCCTTTACTTTACACTATTGTGTGTGAGTTGTGTTAGTTTCCCGAAAAGTAACCCACACCGATATTTCTAGACTAAGATTTATCCAGAAATTGTCACACCTTCCTTAATGTATAACCTGTGAAGACGCGTTTTGAGGAATCACCAGTAGCGGTGACATCCATCACAAGGTTTCCATTTAGATTTGTTCCGAGGTAGATATTTGGTCCTCGACAGATAATTGTACAGGCCTGAATTTTTGTTTCCAATTATTACAATACAGGGAAGACCAAAGAAAGAAATTATATTTTGAGGCTTTTTCAGAATTCAAAAAGGTTTGTTCTTATGTTAATGTCTACTTATGATTACGAAATTACATCTATAAAATACGTAACTGTGTCCAGCATATAGCTTTTAATCCTGCACAATGAAGACCGTGGAATAAATGTTCATAACTAAATGCTTTAATTACATGCACAAGAAATGAAAGTGTGGGTATATTAGTCCTTTTATAGATAAATCTATCAGATATTTTACTTGAATAATTTTGACTATATTTTGAGCATACAACTTTGGTTGAATATTATACCGAAAGATTGGAAGTAGCAACAAATAAATTCAGGCCAAAAATATGTAACCTCGAAGCTTTCGATCCTGAGACGTACACCGTCTGTGAAGTTATGGGTGTGTGTGGTAGCGTAACAACTGACCAAAAGTAAAAACTAATAGGCATTCGAGTTTGGGAATATATTTGATTTCCTGGGTCAATAATTTTCAGATGCCTGTTATATTTTCATATTAAACAATGAAGACATGAGGCATTTGAACTGTAAAAGTGCACGCGCTTTCATACCAAACCACTTTAGACTATGAAAGATAATAATACAATTTTAGCGGCAACGAAGTATTCCGAAAGGACAACTATCAGGACCAACACTGTTTAAATTTCATTGATGATTCCACGCTGATTTCGATAGTTTTGCAAATGGGCTTGAAGTCTTATTCCCGGCTTCAAATAATTTAGATTGGGGTAATTTCTCCTCAGAATTCATAAAATGTCATTTGCATCTTATCAATACTTAATGACATACGGTAGGAACAGTAGAACCATATATAATACCTGTTAAGTGGAACATTTTTCATCTGCAAAACTTCATGATGTGAGAAGAAGTAATATTAGTACTTCTAACATGCCATAAAGGAAGTAATGTTTTACTGGAAACATATTTACTCTTATGCATCAACACGAAGGACAACTTGAAGAACTCTTACAAACACCAGCTGAATATGCCAGACTTATTCTGGTAGTAATTTCATTAGTCTATACAAATTTTGTACTAACAAAAGTCGGCAGATGGAGTGTAGCTACAAACAATTTCACTAACCAGTGGTAAAATGGTCGATAGCCTACCCAGCTAACCCAAGAACAGCCTTATATTGAAAAAGTTATAGCTTCCCGTTATGTTTTGGATGCATATTTAATCTATTTATGTCATTGTTTCTGGGTCAGTTTTAAATCAAAGTACTCTTTACAGCGAAAGCAAAAAAATGTTGTTTTTTTTTTATTCAATATCCTTCATAATTGCACATGGATATTGCAAAACTTAGAGAATATTACCTCCACCACCTCCCGCCTCCATAACAGACTTACCTGGCATCAAATGCAGATGGTATAGCTTAAGATTGTCAGAAATACCGTTGCATCAAAGAAAAGCTCGTATTAATTGTTTCAACAATGGCATTAATTGGTTGTAATGTGCATACAAGTAACACAGAAAACACGTTTTACCTATTAAATCGAAGGGTATATCGATGTAATATACTACGGTAATGGATTATCATCGGTTCATGTTTTCTGGGATTCATTATTTCTCCATAATCATTTTGCTGATCGCTATAATTATTGGACACATGTCGTATACACCAGTCCTCTTCCTTTTCTTTTTAAGAAATTATTTTGAATAAAATGGAAGACTTAGAGATGATATTTGCTACTTTTCCCAAATTGTATATATTTCTTGTTCAGCCAACGTATTAAAAAGTTCAAATAGCTCTGAATTACATGTAAATAATGCCAGTAGTGTTTTGTTTGGATGAAATAAGTGTTATGTATGGAAATATGAATAAGGGTGTACATTTTGAAATGATGTCTAAATGTATGCGTATATGATTGGAATTGTTCAAGGTGGAAGTGCGCACTGCCAGCTGAGTATTTGTATACATTTATTCATGTTATATTTTTCTGCTTCAATTAAATAGTTGACTAAAACATCTTACATGTTGGTGTAAAATGGTCTCCAACACAATATCTATACGCGACACTTGTAATATAGGCGACAAATATTTAGGAAAATAAGCACTATATATTACTGATAGAATAAATAATATATACAATGTATTTCATTTTTTAAATATTGACGTTGGGAGGGTCTGAGAGTACACCGACCTTTTAATTGACCTTAAAACATGGCTGATAATAATATTCTGACGAGTTATTTTCTTTAGCTACTGACTGGATCTAAACATTCGCTATTTCAGTGTTAGTATATTAATGTAGCATTATGTATAAGCACAGTCGGAGAGACAAGCCTTTCAGATCTTAGGATCAAAGGTAGGTCATTATTTTACACCGTGAATCGAATTAGCATTAGCTTCAAAGCATGATTAAGATATGCAGATCAAGACTTTGTATATCAGGGGCTTCTTAAAAGTCGTTAAAATAAGATAAACTTCTCATTAATCTCATTATTCCTTTCTATCACGGTGAGATTTATAAAATATTCTTTGGTTACGCAGAATTACCGAAACAAAGGTCAATAATAGTATAACTTTATTAAATAAGCTTGCAGAGACCAATACATAGAACTGTTGTGAAATAACTTGCTCTCTCTCTCTCTCTCTCTCTCTCTCTCCCTCTCTCTCTCTCTCTCTCTCTCTCTCTCTCTCTCTCTCTCTCTATATATATATATATATATAGTTATAAAAGTTGATACAATGCCCTTGATATAAGTCTCCTGATATTATTTCGCAACAACAATCCATCTTCCAACCAATTTGTTTAATTCACAAAATGGCTGCTGTCATTAAAAGCTCGTTATCACATTTATGTCGTTGACTTGCTCTTTATCTCCTAAAAATTAGGTATATTAATGGTACACGAAAAAATAACGTAATAATGAGATTTTCAAGTACTGAAAAATATTTTATTAATTTGCGTGATGGATGAACATTAATTCTGACTTCTGCTTGTTGCATACGGAGCTGCTACTAAGGCACTTTCCTACGCCTACGTATGTGTATGTGCGTGGAGTTATTATGGTATAAAAATTAGCGTGGAGTTATTATGGTATAAAAATTAACACTGTTTTAAGGGCTTTTAATTATGTTGCTAAGAATAGCTTTAATTGAAAAAAAAAACATGTTTGTGGAAGAAGGGAGGTAATAAGTAAATATAATCTGGCAAAAGCATGATATAAATTTTGAATTTAAGATAGATATAGGTTAATGACTGGTTCCTTTGTGTGTATATATTGAGCTTTAAGAAAATTACCGCCCATAATTTAGCTTTGAGATAACTACCGCCGCTAATTTTGGAAGTTCACAGTTCTACAGAGGATAGTGAAAGCAATGCTATCTCGAATATGTTAGCTCACTAAGCACGTGTAGATCATATATATATTTAGACTACAATTAAAACTTTCTATGATTACCAATGTGTTATTGTTTTTTTGGTGGTGTGTTTTTTGTTTTGTTTTTTTCTTTTTTTTATAGTTTTAAATATTGAATCCAATATATTTACTCCACATTTAAATATCCTGAAGACTTAAAAAAGGTTCTGCTTTGAATATTTGAACCAAGGGTTTTGAGACTTGGTCATAATTAAGGCATGAGGATATTCGTGTACAATTACTTCTCTAAATAATTGATCTTTCTTTCTATTTGTCGTTCATTTTACATGCATCTGATATTATTAGTGTGTACTAGTGCGTTTTTCTTTTTTTATTTTTGCGTCTCAAGGTTTTGTGATTTTAATAAAGATATTCATTATACTTAAATATTACATTACGTAGTGTCGTCTACAGCTAAGGATGATAATGTTTCATTTAGACATGGACATATATACCTCGAATTGAACAAAAATAAGACGGTTAGTTTGCTAAAAGTGTAATATATATATATATATATATATATATATATATATATATATATATATATATATAATGACACCAATTTTCGTATCAAGCAGGACTAACTAAACGGTTTTAAACAGTTATATTTCGTATCAAGCAGTACTCGAACCCGTGCAGAGAGTTATGGCACCAATCGCCTAGTTCTCATGCACCAGCGCTCTAACCCACGCGGCCGTGTGATCATCCGCAAAACAAGGATACACTTTTTAAGGTAAAGACTTGGGGTGCACGAGAACTCACTCGCTAGCCAAGTGAACACATCTAAATGCACAAACCCACTTGATTTCTATTTAGAAATGCAATGAATATACACAGAATTGTAATTAGACACTGACACTTCTATACGAAATAGCGAGGAAAGCTCTTATTCCTGGATCCCGGATTATATATATATATATATATATATATATATATATATATATATATATATATATATATATATATATATATATATATATATATATATAAGCTGCAATTAAGACGCTATCCCCGCTTTTAAGTTTGCAATTATATACCTTTTCCCAATCAATTATATTCTCTTTCAAGGAATTTTTGAACGAATGGTATTCACAACGCATACTAGAAGCACAAATGCTCATATAAATTAAGATCGACAGTAATATGCAATTTTTTGTCATTCTTAGGATTAGTTCCAAATTAGATATTGAAACCTTAGAGACGGACCTATTTAATATTTGGCTCACACAATTGAAAGTGATAATGAAGGTACGCAAGTGCTTTTTGAAAGTCACGAATCGGAATAAAAGTTTTAACAAGTCTCTACATATGTATTACGATTTCAGGTTTAATCAACGGTCACTGATTGGCCCTGCACGCATGCAAATTTAAGTTACTTATTCATCTTTAATTTAGTATGAATTAAAGAAGGCAAAATGTACTTTCCTTTTACCAAAATATTCTCTTTATTTATTGACATAGCTATTGTGTTCTCTCAAGGGAGAAGGTACCCACAGGAAATTGATTAGTACATACTTTTCGAAACACTTGTGAAAGAATAGAATTACAAAACTAATTATAGCCACTACTCCAAAGTCTATGTAGAATTTAAATAGTGTAGCATATACCTGGGAGGCATTCAATAATATATATGAAACGAAAAATTGTATTAGCAAGGTAGAATTGCTAAGCCTGATTAATGTGCATTTAAGATATCGATTACCTTTATTTCTCTTTACAAGCATTATTTTACAGTGTTTACGGATTGTCTGTAATTATAGTTTGAAGAATGATCACTCCCTAAAATCTACTGCAACACACTCGAATAGGTATATCCTTCAAGTTTTTTGAAGAAAAAAAAATCAGCCATTGTTTTTTGCCAGTGAATGTGGGAAATTTGATTCATGGCCTTATGGGTAAAACTGGTGCACTGTTATACTTTTAATAGTTCACTCCCTATTGCAATTAAAATATTTTCCAAATGAGAACCTAATACCAGTCATGTCCATAATACCTTGCAAAAGATTACCCAAAGGGAATGTTAAAGATGGAGCCGATTTTGTACTTGAATTTCAGTTGCGTAACTGAGTGAGCAAAACTAACATACCTCGTGAAAGTCCGTTAGAACCCAAGAATTCACAATAATAATAGCGTACGCGTAGCTGCACGACAGTTAAATAGCGTTGAGGCGAGTTATTAAATTTAACGGAAATTGGCTAGAATCAAACTTGAATCAAAGACCGTTTTACCCCAATGAGTAAATAATATGACAAGTCTATGCTCTGCGCGTACAGAACCTTTATGCAGACCTTTACTCGTGACATCTCTTTATTGCCTACTGGTAGGATACATCATCCATTGAAATATGGGGCATCGAATTTTGTACCTACTGCTTCGATAATAATTTGATATTATACTTCTTGCATTAGCTTGTTGATTGTTCACGGTTAGGCTGTGATGGAATTGGTTTCTATAACGTTAATAGAAATGGGCAATGGCAATATTTTAGCGTGCAGATGTGACACATGACATCAGTAAAGAAGACTTATGACCGTTTCAAATCTGGAAAGATCATTTACCTGCATGCGTTATAGCATCCAAAATGCATCAACATTTATTGTCTGGATTCGATAGTTTGGTCTTATCTCAATTTCTTCTTTATGATCACTAAAAGTTAATGGCATTTATTTTAAATTTTCACACATCTGAGAATGTAACACGCTTTCTGATTGGTTGAATCTAAAACAATCCGGTAGTAAAATCCACAATACACAGTCGGAAACTATAACGCCATTTTGATTTCATGACTTGTCCTATGATATAATGCCAAAGGCAAATATATTTTCGGTTATTTGTTTCAGAAAGGCAAAATACAAAGCGTAATATAATTTGGACTACTGTAATACTATGCTTTTGATGTTAGAACTAACGTTTTGACCTGATTACCGATAGATGTCACCAAATCTGAAATTATAGAGCAGTTATTTCCTAAATACGAGGGAAATTTGAAAGATTCTGAATATTTTGTTATACCTTTCTTGTTTCTTTGAACCTGTCAATAAAATTTTACGCCGATCAATAGACAAAATAACGTTCTATAAAACATCTGCAGCTGCACGTGCAGCACGCCGGACACATGCAGACATATGCGTGTGACGTAATATAAAAATGTCGGAGAACGAGAACAATTCTCCTACTGTGTAAAAAGCACACTGGAAAAGTAGGTCCCTCCGACTGATATTAAGATCGAATTGGATAAAATTTGCGAATGCAATTCTCTAATTCTCTGTCATATCCTATTTTAATTTTGATGTGGTTTCATCGATTTAAATATGGTCGCGAATCCATGGAAGATACGTTCTGGAAGTGGTTGCTTCCAAGGAGGCAATTGATGTAGATGCTCAGTAACCAGTGGACGATATTCCGATTATCACGAGCATTCATTCATCAGCAATATTTAATATATTGAAGAATCATTTAAAGCTAGGAAAAACAGACTTGAGCTGAAATTACCAAACACCTTCTTGCCAAATATGAAAAGAGTGACCAGAGATGTTTTAATGAAATTGTCACAGGTGACGAAACATGGATTTACTTTTTTGAATCCGACTCAAGAGAAATTAATAAAGTCTGCGTCAGAAAAAACGAGCAGAGACCACAAATCTCTCGACTTAGTCGAACTGTCAAAGAGTTGTATAGGCATTATTTTTAGATGCAACAGACCTGAGAGACCAGATACCTGATTCTAACTCTGCTAATGTCACTGGACATTGTTATGCCTCCAAAGTGTCACTGGATATTTGTATTGTCTCCAAAGTGTTGCATAAGTTGTGGAACACTACGGAACCATCAATCCGCGCACCGGTACCGGAGGTATCCAACTACACCATGATAACGCAGCGGCGCATAAATCCGCCGTCGTAACAGACTTCCTGAAGGAGCACAGCATCCAAACTTTCCCACATTCTCCATACAGTCCTGATTTAGCTCCAAGTTATTTGTGTCTGAATCTTGTTATCAAAGATTCGCTGAGGTGCAGACGATTTGAAAGCCGCCATGCCGTGGAAGTGCAGTTTTCCAGTATATGAACAACATACCAAAACACCAAAAAAGTGAATACAAAATGGCATTTAATAATTGGATAATCCGAATGAAAAAGTGTGTAGAGGTGCATAGAGATTACGTTTTGAGAGGATGCACGACGTACTGTTCACTAATGAAGAACTTTGTTGTACAGCTCACTAATATTCAGAACGTTTAAAATACCCTTAGTATAAATAAGTAACAAGAGTCACAATATAGCTTTGTTTATTGATTTTCGACTTTTTAAGAAAATAAAGAAACCGTTGCATACGATTTTGATACAATGAAGATGTTAATTACAAAAATGTGAGAATAAATGCTAACGTAAGATAATGATTCCTTGCCAGCATCAGTTGCATATAGATCTTTTGTGAAACTGTGAAAAAGCTTAAAGTTATATTCCTGGAAGCATTTGGTAAATATCACGCGAAACTATCACCCATTTCGATTGTAGACTTTTGTTCTTTGACTCAAGTTTTTTCATGTTAGGTTTTATAGTCTTGCTTAATTTGTAAGCATTCCCTCATAAAGGATTGGAAGATAGTTGAAATTTTAGTATCTTTGGCGTATTAACAAAAAGCACTTGTATCAATAGTGTGCTTGAATTCAAGTGTTCATCATTTCCAAGCTCACACTTGATGTTTGTGATATGGTAATCTCTATTCTTTCAAAATCAAGATCTTCTTTAAAAATGAATGTCCAATGTATTCCATATTTTAAGACATCTTAAAAAAGACATTTATTCTCACTGTCCAAACTGTACTGAAGTATATAGAGACTCAGTCATTAAAGATTATATACTGTAATAACCGTGAAATGTTCAGACGTATCTAGATAGAATTATACAAAAAATTAAACTAGCTGTAAGCAAACATGGATATTTTATGCACACAGTTTGCTGAACAAGTTAGCACTGTTGCATATTTTACGTAGTTGGGTTAGTTATATATTGGAACAATTTGAAGTTTGATCTTGCGTTATAAAGTACCGGATACAAGTCAGGCGTGTTATAAACATGTACTTACATTTTTCTTTACCAAGTCTTCGTAACAAGCATTTAGGTTGGTTAAAATCATATCTTATGGCGTTGAAATCTAGAATTTATTAGTTCATACACCTGACATCTAGAAGTTATTAGTTCATAGCACACGAAATCGAGAAGGTATTAGTTCATAACACCAGAAAGCTAGAAGTTATTAGTTCATACACCTGACATCTAGAAGTTATTAGTTCATTACACCTGACATCTAGGAGTTATTAGTTCATTACACCTGACATCTAGAAGTTATTAGTTCATTACACCTGACATCTAGAAGTTATTAGTTCATACACCTGAAATCGAGAAGTTATTAGTTCATAGCACACGAAATCGAGAAGGTATTAGTTCATAACACCAGAAAGCTAGAAGTTATTAGTTCATTACACCTGACATCTAGAAATTATTAGTTTATAACACCTGAAATCGAGAAGTTATTAGTTCATTACACCTGACATCTAGAAGTTATTAGTTCATTACACCTGACATCTAGAATTTATTAGTTCATTAGACCTGAAATCGAGAAGTTATTAGTTCATTACACCTGAAATCGAGAAGTTATTAGTTTATACACCTGACATCTAGAATTTATTAGTTCATTACACCTGAAATCGAGAAGTTATTAGTTCATTACACCTGAAATCGAGAAGTTATTAGTTCATACACCTGACATCTAGAAGTTATTAGTTCATTACACCTGAAATCGAGAAGTTATTAGTTTATACACCTGACATCTAGAAGTTATTAGTTCATTACACCTGAAATCGAGAAGTTATTAGTTCATTACACCTGAAATCTAGAAGTTATTAGTTCATTACACCTGAAATCGAGAAGTTATTAGTTTATACACCTGACATCTAGACGTTATTAGTTCATTACACCTGAAATCGAGAAGTTATTAGTTTATACGCCTGACATCTAGAAGATATTAGTTCATTACACCTGAAATCTCGAAGTTATTAGTTCATTACACCTGAAATCTAGAAGTTATTAGTTGATACACCTGACATCTAGAAGTTACTAGTTCATTACACCTGAAATCGAGAAGTTATTAGTTTATACACCTGAAATATAGAAGTTATTAGTTTATAACACCTGAAATATAGAAGTTATTAGTTCATTACACCTGAAATTGAGAAGTTATTAGTTAATTACACCTGAAATCTAGAAGTTATTAGTTCATACACCTGAAATATAGAAGTTATTAGTTCATACACCTGACATCTAGAAGTTATTAGTTCATACACCTGACATCTAGAAGTTATTAGTTCATTACACCTGAAATATTGAAGTTATTAGTTCATTACACCTGAAATCGAGAAGTTATTAGTTCATTACACCTGAAATCGATAAGTTATTAGTTCATTACACCTGAAATATAGAAGTTATTAGTTCATACACCTGACATCTAGAAGTTATTAGTTCATTACACCTGAAATATTGAAGTGATTAGTTCATACACCTGAAATCGATAAGTTATTAGTTCATACACCTGAAATATAGAAGTTATTAGTTCATTTACCTGACATCTCGAAGTTATTAGTTTATAACACCTGAAATATAGAAGTTATTAGTTCATTTACCTGACATCTAGAAGTTATTAGTTTATAACACCTGAAATATAGAAGTTATTAGTTCATTTACCTGACATCTCGAAGTTATTAGTTCATTACACCTGAAATATAGAAGTTATTAGTTCATTACACCTGAAATCGAGAAGTTATTAGTTCATTTACCTGACATCTAGAAGTTATTAGTTCATTACACCTGAAATATAGAAGTTATTAGTTCATTACACCTGAAATCGAGAAGTTATTAGTTCATTACACCTGAAATATAGAAGTTATTAGTTTATAACACCTGAAATATAGAAGTTATTAGTTCATATACCTGAAATCGAGAAGTTATTAGTTCATTTACCTGACATCTAGAAGTTATTAGTTCATTACACCTGAAATATAGAAGTTATTAGTTCATTACACCTGAAATCGAGAAGTTATTAGTTCATTACACCTGAAATATAGAAGTTATTAGTTCATTACACCTGAAATCGAGAAGTTATTAGTTTATACACCTGAAATATAGAAGTTATTAGTTTATAACACCTGAAATATAGAAGTTATTAGTTTATAACACCTGAAATATAGAAGTTATTAGTTCATTACACCTGAAATCGAGAAGTTATTAGTTCATTACACCTGAAATCGAGAAGTTATTAGTTCATTACACCTGAAATCGAGAAGTTATTAGTTTATAACACCTGAAATATAGAAGTTATTAGTTCATTACACCTGAAATCGAGAAGTTATTAGTTTATACACCTGACATCTAGAAGTTATTAGTTTATACACCTGAAATCGAGAAGTTATTAGTTCATTACACCTGAAATCGAGAAGTTATTAGTTTATACACCTGAAATATAGAAGTTATTAGTTTATACACCTGAAATATAGAAGTTATTAGTTTATACACCTGAAATATAGAAGTTATTAGTTCATACACCTGACATCTAGAAGTTATTAGTTCATTACACCTGAAATCGAGAAGTTATTAGTTTATAACACCTGAAATATAGAAGTTATTAGTTCATTACACCTGAAATCGAGAAGTTATTAGTTTATACACCTGACATCTAGAAGTTATTAGTTTATACACCTGAAATCGAGAAGTTATTAGTTCATTACACCTGAAATCGAGAAGTTATTAGTTTATACACCTGAAATATAGAAGTTATTAGTTTATACACCTGAAATATAGAAGTTATTAGTTTATACACCTGACATCTAGAATTTATTAGTTCATACACCTGACATCTAGAAGTTATTAGTTCATACACCTGACATCTAGAAGTTATTAGTTCATACACCTGACATCTAGAAGTTATTAGTTCATACACCTGACATCTAGAAGTTATTAGTTCATACACCTGACATCTAGAAGTTATTAGTTCATACACCTGACATCTAGAAGTTATTAGTTCATTACACCTAAAAGAAACTACTTATGTATTCATGTATCTTTCTTTTGTGCGTTGACAATATTTGTAAACAATGGTTAAAATATTGTTCTATATTTATTTCTTGAGATTCTTTATTATTTGTTTAACTATTTGTACTCATAAGAATTGATCTTCATATTTTACAGGATTCATGCAGTCACGAAGCTTGAAATACGATTACGCACCATGCATTAAAAGCCTTTGCTTTCCTACAATCGTTCGTGCAGTGTGTAATCGATTTTCAAGATTGACGACTAAATGAATGCTGTCAAATACGAAGTTCAAGTCTTAAATTAGTTCTCAAAAATATCTGTATTTGGCATCTCCCCTTCTGTAATTACACACATCTGGAGTTTACGGATTAAAGAACAAATTAAAAAGGCAAATAAAAGAAAAATATGAGCCTGTGCCAAAAATGGTTATTATCTACTTCTCAGGGTGTCTACCAAATTAATTTGACTAAACTAAGCCATGCAGTTCGAAGGGAGATTTATATTTCATGAAACTTGCATGGCATTTTTACACTAGGAACGTGTTTAATCAAACATGTTGAAAAGGTGTAGGATAGAACGCATTATATTACTTGGAAATGTATTAAACAAAATCAAAAGAAACAGGATACTTTAATCTCAAGACATCATACCTTTTTTTTTTTTTTTTTTTTTTTTTTTTACGAGCGTCAAGTTCTTTTATTTAAGGATATGTAGGGGTGAAGGTGAGATAAGGTTTGATCTCAGTTGATAAGATTATGTTCGGTCAGTGACCAAGGTTCTGATGATTGGTGGATTTTACTAATACTATTCAACCGTATTTGATTATCACTTCTTTTTCAGTTACACATAGAAGAATACACGTGTCTATTGATATTGATTACGTCTACCTTTTCTAAAGTCTGCCTTCGATGTTTTATCTCTCTGAGTTGTCCACAATAATCTGTAGTCCGATTCTCTCACAGAAGATTATAACATTTTGTACTATAAATGTAAGGTCCAATCACGGCTGTGATACACATGTCCTCTTCATTTAAATAAGTCAAGTATTGGGTAGATTGAATAATTGCTTTTCATTCACTACTTAGTAGTTATTGAAAACCATGGGACCACTAGCTCTCAGATAATTGTGCTATGGTATTTTCCTTCATATGCGGGCGAAACAAATGACATCACAGTATTAACACAGGTGCAACAATCAGTTATACATTGCATAGCTGAAACGGTCGTCAAGACTCGAATATTTCTTCGTTCACTGAACATATACCGTCTACATTTTATAACAGTTTAAAAGCGTTAAATATGGATTTTGTTAGTTTTAAAACGTAGAAATTACTTAACGGACATAATTGAGTAATCTTGATCCGGAATTGCAGAACGGCCAGGGCACCATGTTGATAAAATATATAAATAATGAAGCAAAATTCGTTACTTCGAATTTCAGTCGTTTTAGAGGACAGTTGTTTCAAATTTTGATGGGTTTCTAAATCAGTGTCCTCTAAGCATGCAAAGCGTATAATATCAGTGGAGTATTACAGTGAGAGAGGATATTCCATCTTAAAAACCAAACTATGAGAGAAGCTAACGCTAAGATCTACCTCCTGCATGACATAAATGCTCTGCGTTATGTTCCACAGCATCACAGTCGGCTAATACTAGGATTATAAGGCATAAAAAGATATAAGCCGTCAGAAACTCATGCTGAGAAGTAATGTGCGATAAATTTGGTATAATTTCACCGGTAGGTAGAGAAGCTTTATCATTGCCAATTTGGAACATTAGCTGTAGGTTTCCTAAGTGATAGCATTGGACAAAATATGCATTGGAAACATGGAACTGGTAATATTACAGATGTATGGAGTTATTTTGGCTCCTCGGTGTTGACAGCCTATATGAATATGGCTGTTATTTGGTTCTTACCATTCAGGCATTAATAGGACAAGAGAAATGTAGATGGTGCATGATACACGCTGTCGTGATACCACTGATTTTAATAAGTCTTACATATACAAGTAAAAACCAATGGAAAATTTATTTGAATGTTACACACAACCCACTGTTTGCTGTGCCATGGACCTTTGACCTGTCATTTTAATGTGGCAAATGTTCATTTTCTTGTTATTGCAGTGCAGTGGGTGGATGTTTCTACTCTTTAGTTGCAAAATAATTAAAAAATACTTCACACACACACACACACACACACACACACACACAAAACGGATACCAAAGTCGCATACAATGCGCAGGCAGTTATCTTGATCTTCTGAAATACAACTGGTTGCGTAAGTTTGCATATTGTCTTAAATACTTTACTGTTGTTTTTTTTTTTTTTTGCTGTTGTTGTCTTAAAAATGTTAAGAGGCTTATACTATTTCAATAATGTAGTTAGTAAGTTTCGTGAAAAACCTATTGCAATTAGGAAACTACAATATAAAATCAAATCGAATTTTACGTTGCTTTGACTTTATCAATGAGCCCAGTACTAAATCTTGTTATGTAACAAACAATGTACTGATATATAATTATTAAAGATGTTACAAAATGTCACTTAATGTTGCAGATTACGAGGTCACACGAAAATGGCCCCCAAACTGTATTTCGTTTCGCCGTGACAACGATCTGTAATGCAAACGTTCAACTTGTATTTCTTTTTATCTATTGTCAACGGTAGCATAGAAGGTACATCGGTACAAAATATATTATCACGTGGCCTCGTGGTAGTATCGTGTGGCCATGACATTGTATTTCGTGTTCACCAGATAACTTTTTTTCTCGTGGCAACGAGATGCTGTGTCGTGGCACGAGATAATTATGTCATAGCAACGAGATACTATCTCATTGCTACGACTTAACAACTCATGACGACGAGATAGTATTTTTTTACCGATGTCCCTTCAATTTCTTCCGTAATTATCACTCAATGTAGCAATTCTCTGTAATATTAGATAGTTTGAGAGCTGCTAAATTACCATTAAAACGTGTGCAAAGAGCATATTGGAAAAGTGGAAGTTTTAGACATAAATTTCTGTCCACATAAAGGCACTGAGAGAAGTGGTAACTTTAGCGGAAACAAAAGCAGCCTTTTAAAGATATAAAAGTATTTTTATATCAAAACAGTAGAATATGAGAAAAGGGTCGAATATATTCTTGTATGGTGTATATTTCATGGAAAAATGCTTACCAACGAATATAGGCAAATACGATGCGTTTTAGATGGCCTTAAAATGAATAGACTTTTAGGTGCATTATCCAAAAATTTCTTTTGAAAGAACTATACTAGATATCTTTCAACATACTGCAATTACCACCACAATATAAATCACATATTTTTAAATTGCGTCCATCTTTTTGAGATATTAAATTGCGATGAAAATTATATAAATTTTTTTATATTGTCCATTTCAACTGCAAATATTCACGTGCTTTTCGCTTAATTATCACACACATTTGGTTTCTGTTTCATGCGTCAACTGAACCGATTTTTCTCTAAATCGGACGTGACTCATTCCATGGACTCGGAATGGGTGAGAATAAAAATGTTTTAAATGCAAAACAGATACACGTTCGTAGAAAGGGGAAACATTGAGCTACCAGACAATAAATCAAAATCCGACATTTATATACAAAAATGATCGTTTCCACCTGAAAATTACTCGAAATGTTGGCAAGAATGAACCCAATGCTTAAAACATGTTAGATCAACGTTAGAGTGTTATTACAATTATATATATTGATTATTGCGTCATTATTTTAAACATGTGACAGTTTTAGCCACACGTGACCATTTTTCTATGGATTTGTATGAATTGTTCAGCTTATGTATAAGGATTTTATCATTTTTGAGAACTAGCCAAACCATATGACAATATGTTGTGCAATGGCTTCCTTGTCTCATATGCAACTATATATATATATATATATATATATATATATATAATCATACGTATCAACAGATAACATTGATAACTTATTGAATAATCTGCATCGTATGATTGTTTCAACGTAAGAAATTGTGATATATCTTTAACAATTTTGAGTGACAGCTAGAAAGATAAATTTGAAACATGTGAGTTATTATTATTCCATTTATAAGGGATACTTGAAATTAATGGCGTAAACATCCCTGATTTTTGCCCTGTATCTTTATCTTTCGGCTATTGCATCACTTTTTTATCCGTATGATAGTCATATGGAAGTATTATTTATTTTTGTGGAAGAATATAAAATTATTTACATAATTCTTTGGTGGACACAAACATCTTTATTATGGCGCATCAAGCAGATTAGAAGAGATATGTTGTATCAGTGCATGACTTTAGAACTCCATACTGATCTTCTCTCGCACAGTGCATAGTCAGGTCTGTCTCGGTAGCTAGACTATGGCAGTCTACGATGTTAGGTAGATAGAATAATATGTTCTCGTCTATTTTTTATCAATATATTTTCAAAGATGTATTTACTGAGGACACATAATGAGATCTAATGTTGTACAGAAATATATTATCACCAGAAAGAGAGAAATACATAACTGAATACGAAAATTTTGAAAATGATTTCATTGTCATTTTATCTTGTTGTCCTCAGTGATTGATTGATGAATAGTGTGTATACAAGTGTGTTACTAAGGAACTTAATTAAATCATTTCGCCACTTTTAATTTTCTAGCATTGATTGAAAAAAATCCATATCTTCGGCTAATTTGAAAAGAAAAGTCTAATACAAAAATATTTAATCGGGCTATACTCGTTTTAGAAAAGATAGATTTGGAATTCAGTAAATAGAGGCTGTTTCCCACAAATCCGAGAAAAAAGAAATAATGGAATGACACTTACTAATTTAAATAAAACTTGTAACGTCTTATGTATGTTAATTTGAGTTCAAATTCATCAGTCACCCCAAATATAGTTGACATAGCACCCCCACCCCTCCACCCATCAAAGACGATACCTGATCGTTATTATTATTATTAGTATTAGTAGTTGTAGTAGTAGTAGCATTATTAATATGTTTTTCTTTAGGTATAACATTCTATTATCTCAAGTATATATTACCTTCAAAAAACAATACTATCCAGATCTGAGTTTTGTACACTTGTCTAATGTTTTCCCTCACTGTGTGTTGTCATATTTATCACGCTAGCTAGCTAAATTATTATGTCGGACGTATAGCAGATAGGAATTATGTATACGCAATGCGCCGATCAACAGGCCCTTCGTATAGCCCACATGTATATTATTTTCAAATGGATATGATCTATTCTATTAGAACATAGAACAGGAGTGGTTTGTAGCCAAAATAGTCAAACGATAAATAGAGTTTAAATAGTTTTGTCAATAGGCGGTTCGAGAGTCGCATATTATAAACGAAATATGTCATTTTTTTAAGGCAAAACGGTTGTATTAAAATCACCAACAGAGATTTAGAATTATAGTGCAATGTAATATTTCCTGTCTGAATTTAGTATGTAGATATGATGTCGTTATAATCTATGAGATAAAAAATGACAGTTTTATTTCATTAAATTTTATCGGTAGATGTCGGGATTTCGGTTTAGATGAATATAATAAAACTATATCATTTTGATGGATAATTGTATCTTTCCATGGAAACAAAGGTCTCGTATTTAACACGTTTAGTGACAGGGTGTGTGAAACTAGCATTTATCATCATAACAATCCTTCTGATGCAGCCGTGATTCACGCATGGCAAATTATGTGTTATTTTTATCTTCCTTCACGTAGCCATTTATCTTACTTGAGCTTCATAAACTAAATAACTTTATTATTCACCTCAATTCGGTTTAGTGAACCGAATCTTCATAGGTTCAGTATACTATTGATATAATGTCAACTCGTTTCAATACCAGTTTTGTATAGTTTTATTAACTCCTACAAAATCTTGTCAAATCTTTTACGAACAATCAGCAGCACCAAACTTTTCCCGGTAATGTGCAGTTGTATTTATAATTTTTAACAAGGTATGCAGATCGTTCTTCTCTATAATGCAGACCTTGATTTGGTAAGAAAGATTACAACTGAAAAAAATGTACAATTTTGCCATTAATTCATACATCAAAAGTATAAAAGCTGATTCTACAACGTGTTTTATGTACACTTCTTTTGCATTCATTAGCATCTAATTAACTTTACGATATGTGTTGTCGTAGACTTTTATGACCTGGTTGAGATTTTGTTCGTGTATCTTTGATAAGGCTGCAACGCTTACACGTGTAAGCGACTTAGTTACTGCCCGTAAACGTTTACCAAAATGCACGTTGCTGTCCGTGATGCAGGAGCTACCAATTCCAAGTAAATGATATATTTTCACATCTCTGCTTAAGAAGACTGTTTAGAAGAATTTTTCTGTAAATTCTATTTTACAGTATGTATGATTTTCACACGGAATTTGCCATATCAAAGCCAAAGTTGACGAGAATCGGTTGTAGCGCACATTATACTACATTACACATCAGGCTGATTTACTGAAAATGCTGATAAAATGTTTTTAAACGTTATTATTAACATTAAAAACAGTTTTGCTAACAGAACATTTGATTAGTAACATTTTATTTTTAAGAAACACCGTTTCATGTTTTTCAGCCTCCGTACAGTTTCTTAGTCGTTGAAGATCATACAAAAGCATCCCAATGCGCATGTCCACACATTACGTCCGGTTGCATTATCTATTTGTTTTATCCTCTACATGCATGTAGCAGTAGGAAAGAATAGGGATGTTTTATCTAAATTGTCAGATATATTGAACAATAAAGATGCGCAGAAAATGAAAGAATCAAAAGCTGAGCTAGGCACGGCATGCTAGTTACAGCAGTAGTATATATATATATATATATATATATATATATATATATATATATATATATATATATATCAGCTGTTCAGTAAGCGTAACGGATAGATAAGGGGAAAGATTGAGTTTCTAATAGTGTCAGATAATGGGTTGGTTTTGTGGGGTTTAATGCCATTTTTACAACACATGATAGGCTATTCATTGCGGCCAATATATTTGGTGGAGGAAGAACCCGGAAAGAACCACCAATCCACGGGAAGCTTCAGGCAAGCTTTCTCACATATTAACTTTGGTCGAGCACAGACCCGAACTCGCGCGGACAGAGGTGAGATTTGTGAGTGATATGTAAAGGCGAGCGTCTTAGACCACTCGGCCAGCCGGGCCCCCTATGTTTCGGAAAAATGGCACCGTTTCCAATACTGTAAACCGTGTTTATGGTTAGAATGTTTGGTAGATGTTGCCGCCATAATCTTAGATGACAAGTGATTTTCTTGGCTGATTTCATACTATCAAATCAATGCTGATCTTCGAGGTCATTAGTAGAGTTGTACCTCACTAAAACTATGTTTGTCCGTCGACTCATCTATGAAAGAGTAATATCTACCAACTATATAACTTTCGTAATTACTAATTAACACAAATCTGAATGCTAGAAAGAGACCTAGAAACAGGCACCTGCATAAGGTATGGGAGATACAGCCTGTAAAAGTCAAAGTAAATGTAGCATCAAGTACTGCTGTAAGTACTTAAGCAGCGGAAAAGAACATTACCACGTCAGATTTCTGGTAATGACATTTCAAACACGAGAGAGAGAGAGAGAGACAGAGAGAAAGAGAGAGACAGAGAGAGTACTGTTTGTTCAGTAAAATAACAATATACGAATAATTAGAACTCGTTGATGGAAGAATGTTTTGAGTAGAAATACTTCAATACAAACTCAGTATAAAGAATATTGTCTCAATGGTAGCTTCAAAAAAATGTGTACATAACAGTTCAATAAGATTCATTTATAAATATTTATCTATCACATCTATACAATAAACTCCTCTTATATCAAAGTAATATAAAATAAACAAATACTCCACTACATCCAGAGTTTGTTGTGTCCAAAGCCGGTTGTGAAGGGTATCGTTTAAGTTTGTCCTAAAATATATGATTGGCATTTACGGTTTAACACTGTTTGAGCCACACACACACACACACACACACACACACACACACACACACACACACACGAATATTTAAAAAAAGGTGAGTGTAGAGCTACAAAATAGTCTTTGCTCTACATTATCTTTTAGATTGCACGTATAGTCTACCATTTTGGATCAACATGACGTTAACACTTTCCTGTTTTGATCCTGAACAATTTGAAGAATCCGTTGTGACTGAGAGATATAAAAACATGGAAGTAATGTAAGTTGAGCAAACTCATATAAAATGGGTATTATTATTCAAATCAAAATAAAATATGCCCTAACTGAGCAATGTAATGAAATGATGGAGTTGAGTGACCTGAATTGTGAAGGTTGGTGATCACGGTAATTTCGCTGTAAAAAAAAGATTAGATTCTCTCATGGCCATCACAATTCTTGGTAACATTTTGTAATTACTTCATAACCTCCGGTAATTACTTTGAAACGTCATGTAATTACTTCATAACATCTGGTAATTACTTTGTAACGCCCGGTAATTACTTGGTAACATTTGATGATTACTTTGTAACGCCCGATAATTACTTCATGACAGACGGTAATCAGCAACAAGTGGCAATGTTATAATTGGATATTAAATAATGGAATTAATAGGAAGCATAAAATGGACCGTGTAATACACTTTATATTAACCAGTATTTTGCAAAAAGATGTTTCATTATAATCAGAGATTACTGCACATAATTTATATTCAACTTGTTTATTAAAATTACGAAATCAGTATCAAAATTTCCATTTTAGAAACGAGACTGTTAACCAGACAGCAAGGATTATATGTTAATAATGTAAGGCATTAAGTATATTTCATATTTTCGTCGAAATAGATACAGAAAAGAGAAAAAAATGGTGCTGTACATTTCTGTTTACCTCGCCATTGTAACTTTGTACAATAAACCAAGTTTCAGTGCTTTGATTAATATTAAGGATTGCTACATTTGATTGGGTTTTTTTTGTTGTTTTTTTTTTCCGTGAGGCAGGAAAATATGCAAAAAATTAGGAACTGAGTCCTGAGGGCATCTTAAGAAAATGAGTGGCCATATGACACTCACATACAGTCCTGAATTTGCCATATTGGTTTAACATGGAATGATTTGTTTTAATTAGTCACATCTAATGTATTAAAATGGCAGCATTTGTCAATGATATCATCTGCAGTTTTTCGTTGACACTATTTTGTTCAGCAATGCTAACTAGGGTCGGGGGGGGGGGGGAGGGGTATGTTAGGCTGATAGACATTATACTATTAAAAAACACTTAATGCTCAGGACAGGGAATTTACCTTTTTTTGTGTGTGTGGTAAGCTTGTATAGTTCATATAGATAAAAGTATATGTTGTTTATTCTGATACTCAGCATAGTCCGATGTTTGCAGTTTGAATGTTGATTTTGTGTTTCAAAGTTTTTTCAATGCATGAACTGTGTGGTAATACATTGCGATCTGCGTATATTTTCTGTTTCTTTTGCACTGGTTACACTGTCCCCAAAAGAAGCAGAGAATATTTATTGTAACAAAAATAAATCGTTATAAAAATAATGGGTAATATATACCACAACCCAAAAGTCTAAGCAGTAGCGACTAGATACCTACAGCATACAGCACCAGTTCATAACAAATGACCATTATTAGCATTGTTATTATTCGTGAAAAGGTTTATTTTACACTATTGCTTGCTGTTAAGAACAGTACAAACCCTGATGAATAATTTTTAACGGTATAGAGCCTCAGATTCTCCCTTATTGTGTACGGCGCGTTGCTGGAATTATCGTATAATCGTGGCTTAATGAACATCCCTAAAAATCTTCAGAAATGGACGGAATTTTCGCTTCATAAATCAGTATATGTCGTCTTTAATACTTATGAGCTATGTCATGTGAGAGTACATGTGGTCTTTACTACTATGAGCTATGTCATGTGACAGTATATGCCGTCTTTAATACTTATGAGCTATTCATGTGACAGTTGATGTCGTCTTTAATACTTATGAGCTATGTCATGTTACAGTTGATGTCGTCTTTAATACTTATGAGCTATGTCATGTGACAGTTGATGTCTTTAATACTTATGAGCTATGTCATGTGACAGTTGATGTCGTCTTTAATACTTATGAGCTATGTCATGTGACAGTATATGTCGTCTTTAATACTTATGAGCTATGTCATGTGACAGTATATGTCGTCTTTAATACTTATGAGCTATGTCATGTGACAGTACATGTGGTCTTTAATACTTATGAGCCATGTCATGCGACAGTATCTTGTGGAGTAACATTGTCTTTCAATTTAATAGGTTGAAATTGCAATTATTGCGTTTTGTGTTGTTAAGTTTTGGAACAATGCATGTGTACGATTACACAGTTCTATGTTACTTTGAGAACAAAGGAAATATTGAATACCTGTTATATATAGTGAATATGGTTCATTTCTTTTAACATCGCTAGATATCAGTTCCAAGGTTATACAAGCAAAGCAAACGATACGTTCTTATCAGATATATAAGCACTTGAGGTACTCGTGACTCCAACGTTTTAAAATAAGACATCTTGAAGAGGCACTTGCTGATGACGATACTGTATCCTTTGTTTATATAATCAATGCACTTTGAAACTCTTCAGGGCACGTTCGTGGTGCATGTTTGTCTGTTGAACGGAAAATGAGATAAAATAGATTCATTAAAGGGACATATTCATGAAACGATTATTTTGTAGAAACTTGAAGCTAAAATGAAAAATCATAATTAAGTGTTCGATGTAAGGCATTGAGCTTGCAGCAAAGACGATCAATACATATATATATATATATATATATATATATATATATATATATATATATATATATATATATATATATATATATATATATATATATGGATGACATGACTGACAGTTTAATTATTCCCACTTCACTTTCAATACAATTACCGAAAATAGATCTTTGACTTTTGTTCCCAAGTTTTTATTATAAAATAACATGGACTGAAAGTGATGAATTTTTGTCACATTTTGTAGACGATATACGACACAAATAACATTCTCACAGTTCTTACATAACCGGAAGTCAGATATATTATCCTGTTACCTTATAATATATTAAACATTTTCAATCCAAGTCAGTTACTTGTCATTTAAATGAAGATTTGTGGCTTTTTTGTTCACGTAAGCAAAAAAGAAATAGGGGAGATTTCAGGTCTAGCAACGTACGTCACAACCCATATAGCACACACATACATTTTACCCCCTTAGATGTGAGTTTTGGCAGTAATTGTTATCATGTTTCAGTTAGGACTACATGTATGTCAAAAATACCCAAAACGTAACAGAGAATATGTGGGTATTGAAAGCGTTATTATTGACGTTTTATCAAATTATATAACGTTTAAAATACCCATAGATTCCCTGGAACTTTATGGATACATTGGGAAGAGTCTCATCCAAACCTTGCCAACAACGAAGACAAGAAAAGATACAAATTTATATGTGTGCTATTTCCGGATGTGACGTAGGTTGCTAGCCCTGGATGTAGACAAAAAGATAGAGATAAAGATTTATGTGTCAATTGTTTGGGACAGCGACTAATTAGTTAGTTATTCCCTGAATGTTGACTCATCATTACATCGAATTGAACTTATAAACGAATCCCTGACTGTGATACACAATAGATTCTTTATGCATTTTAAAAAATTTAATATCTTATAGAATAATTTTCACCTTTCTACTACAAGGAATAGTAATCCGAGTAATGTAGGTCTACCTTTGTCTATACAGTAAATAGACTTATAGATACTCCAGGATCCCGAGGGTGTGTCCGCTCTTAGGAAAGACTATGCTACGATAATGTTAATGCAGAAATTCAAGGATATTTTCTTTCCAGAGAGAGAGAGAGAGCTGACGATATATGGACCCTGAGACCATTAATGACAATGGTCGTATCTTGACTCCAGAAGACAAATTGCTAACGTCTGTGTTTACAAATATTAAAAATAAATAACTTATATCACTGTGTATATGATGCTACTGTATTAAATCAGTACTGAAAAAAAATATGACAATGTCTTTTCTAGTTTTTAATCGCTTGAAGTTATTTAACACTATTGCCTCAATATTTTCAGTAGTGGCGGTATTGGCAGTCGCTTCTGGAACTGAATTCTGTTACGACATTTTGCAATAGAATGAATGATATTAAATTCATTGATTTTTCTTTCCTTTGCCTTTTACTTTATAATATTTTAGGACCATACTTGGACGGCAGTTATAAAGTTTTAAAAGATCCTCAAAAAGATACAAAAAATTTATGTTGTTTTTTATGTGGAACATGTTTACGGATTTGAAGGTGGAGGGGCACTATTACTGCAAATAACAAACTAAAGACTGCAAAGAAATCCGTGTGATACGAAAAATGCCAGAAAATCTGTGTTTAATCACATATACATGTATGCGCGCGCGCGCGTGTTGTGTGTGTGTGTGTGTGTGTGTGAGAGAGAGAGAGAGAGAGAGAGAGAGAGAGAGAGAGAGAGACTATGACATAGTGCGGAGATATTACTATATTACTAACGGTTTAAAGTCAGGGAAGATAATGCAGGACTAGTGTCTCGTGTCTCATTGCTGCAGAACGAGATGATAGATCATCCCACTCAATGCGTTTAGGTCCTCAAGCTACATAAAAGAGGAGGGGGGGATAATGAGCTCTCAGAGACCCACTATGAGCTCTCAGAGACCCACTATGAGCTCTCAGAGACCCACTATGAGGGCTGATGTGCTACAATTTTTTATATGAATTTTATTGCTACATCCGGCTGCTCCATCAGATCCAACAATCAATCAGATGCGATTTTCGCTCATTCGCCCATGTGAAAGTTTCGTTTTTTTTTTTTTTATCAAATAAAGCGTTAAATGAACTGAAAGAGAAATCCATTATAACGGGTAATTCTAAATAGTCTTACCTGTTATCTATGGATGCTTGCTTCCTAAGTGCACATGAGAGTGACATGACCAAAGTAACCGAAACTTTCAAATGTGCCACTCAGCGAAATTCGCAAATGATTGGTTGCTGGATATGATGTAACAGCCGGATGTAGCTATGATATTCGAAATGGTGACAGAAGGTATGGTTGTGTTATTCCTCATGAATTTAGAAATTGTCAGACATAGGATTTGATCCGGAAATATTATGTATATATATCCCCATAAGGACCCTTCAACCAACCGTAACGCAAGATCCGCGAGAAACACCGGTAATTATCTAAAATGTACACTGATATGTTGCGGACAGATTTGTCTACACCAACTGCACAATTTAATGAATAGTTTAAAAAAAAAAAAAAATCTGTAAAGTTTGTGATCAGCAATTGATTGTTCAATATGACCTGGATCTTCTAAACTTTCTTGAACTGGTACTGTATAGGAAGTATCTTTTTAATATCTTTACAGCTGTGAATAGTTTACAAAGCAGCTATAACAAAAATCTCTACAAATTCTATTTCATGATCTTTAGAAAGCAACCAAGCTATGACAAATTACATACGTTTTAAAAAAGCTCTATTTGTTGGTAATTTATTTTCCATAGAATATAAACTTAGTAGCAAAGAACAAAATACATATGAATATTTTTCAAAAATAGTATTATTCCTTTATGAAAGCTGTGATTGCTTACATTCGGCCATACCAGTGAATTTGTGCAGCATTACTTGATATTTAAATCATGTATTACTGAGTAGTGTTCATTAATCGACGTACATGGCCGAATGGCCGCACACGTCGTTAGTTCAACGAACCAACCAACCAGTAGTGTTCATGAAAAATCTTTGACTGTAAAAAAACTATTGTTTGTTCACCAAGAGTCGGCGATATTAAATGTACTTCATACAAAGCTCAGACATTTAAGCAAGCAACTTGATTTCGATGTGTTACATACAGTTTAGTCATGTAAAATGATAAGAGATGTCAGAAAAATGTCAATCATTGGTACAAAAAACGAGGTCAAGTAGAAATGGTTAAAAATAATTGGTTTACTGGTCTATAGCCGTAATGGCAGGATGAACGCGACACAACAGTGCTGAAGGATGCAAATATGAAGAAAATGAGCTACTTTAAGTTTCGCTTTATGATTCATACAATACAGTGTGTGTGTGTGTGTGTGTGTGTGTGTGTGTGTGTGTGTGTGTGTGTGTTTAGGCGAGAGTGTGACATTGTAGAGGAAGATTCCTTAAATTAATCAAAGTATAAAAGAACATAGTGTGAAGATTATTGCCTGATTCCTCCAGGACATAATAGATCTTACCACCCACATGGCAGACATTCACGCGTTATGTTCCACGACATAAGAATAGGATAATAAGAAAATAATAAAACCCATGCTGGAAATTAATGTGCAGTCAATTTGCACTACTTATACCGGCTCTACTTATACAGGCTAGCATAATAGATTTATCTCTGCAAACTTTGAATTTAATGTCTGTACTGAAGGACAGAAAAATGTACTGGCTGTCTGCAGGCAGAACTGGCAATATTATAGATTTGTGGAGCTCTTTAGGCTCTTTGTGTTATTGAAACTACACAAATATGGCATTTGTATTTGTTACTCATTATTCTAACATTAACTGGACAAGGACGCTGCCGGTGGTATATGATATACACTGTCGTACTGTTAATACTTCTTGTAATTATTATATGTATATCAAGCAGAAACCTGTAGAACGTTAGTCATCTGCAACCCATGTGACATTGCCCATTTACTCAGAGCTTTGCGCACCTAATTCAAGCTGAAGCACAAAGTACCCAAAGTTTGACAGTCTGTAACTTTAATCGGAATTTACTTAGAATCAGAGAACTTTCAGGATTTGTTTCACACAAGTCCATGCCCTAGATTGCCAAATGACGTGACCTAAATTTTCTCCAAGCATCAGGTCTGATTTTGTAATGTTGTGATTGAGCTTGAGTTTGTGCTCAAAAGATTTGAAACCTCAGAGTCTGGACTCTTGACCCAGGAGCCTGGACTCTTGACTCTGGAGCCTGGCGACTTGACTAGGGCATTTGATGACCACGAGACAATTTCAAGTGGTTGCAAACTTGGAGAGGGTCTTCATAGTATTTCATACTTGTACAATATTTACAAGCAGTCAGAAAAAATCGTTAAAAGTTTTATTGCATCTGATAATCACGTTAATCTTGGAGAAAGTCTTTTTTATATGACAGGTAATGAATGATCTAAAATACTTCATGAATGTTTATTTTTCCCCATAGTAGTAGTAAAGTAGCACAAAAAGAACAAGGATAATTTTAGAAATTTTGCTGCTTGTCATCTGAGTGTGGTTCAAAAAAGTGCATATCACTGTTCTATTAAATAAAAACGTTTCATAAAATGTAGTCTCATGAAGCGATATATACACATATACAGGAAGAAGTCACTCGTATGCAAGGCAAGCAGAAACATTAGATGAGAACCACCTGGATGGTTCGGGCAATTTGTTCCAGTGCCATTCGTAATTGGTGGTGGGCGCATGACACCCATGTCTGGAGACGTGCTCTACTGCCCATCCTATCAGATAGATTGGTTTCTTTTCACCAAATTTAAGCAGAACATGCCTCTGCCGCATCCCCCAAACACTGGTAAACCTGTCTCTCTGTTTTATTCCCTAATACACCAATGTCACACAGGAACATCATCGTAGGTCATGCAATAAAGCCACAGCAACCTATTTCAACCGGGTAGCAAAGGGCTTTCCAGTCACGCTCTCAGCTCTCAACCATAAGATCTACGTCATTTGTTAACTTTTGTTCATAAGAATATTCAATTTTGTATTCCCAGGACACTATGGCCTCGTATGCAATGGACATAGACCAAATTAGGAGGTCCCGTCGGGGGTCCTTAGGGAACTACAACATCCCATCTAGAGATCAACTTGGTGATTCCAGTCATAGACTCCTTGAAAACGACACATTATTGCACTCTGCTTTAGCGCTTGGTTGATTGGCTGTGTACCATCTGGTACAAACTTGATGAATTGGCAATGGGTTTTCTGGACTGCACGCTGGTCTTCGATACCGCATTTTATATATCACCTTAGCACTGAGCATGAGTACCTACTCATGCCACCACTTAAACAGACACTAAGCACATGCTGAAGTCTTCATTCGCCAACACATGCTGGTCATTTATCTGCAAGGGCAAGCTTCCAGTTTTCAAGGTTGTTTTCAAGGTTGGCTTGGACTGGAAACATGTCATACACGGACCAAGCATGAAGCTAACTTTGCAGACTCTCATCTCCACGACTCAGTCTATGATAGCTCGTCGCCTCCACTGCTTTTCATCTTATCCACGCATATTGTTGTGATTGGGCGACTGCACTTGCAAACCTCTTTTCCTCTTCACCACTACTTATCTAGTTGGTCATAATTTCTTTGTTTTCCCAGTCTGAGGCTTACAACCATCATGTATTATTCCCACCACCTCTTTGTGCCTTAATCTAGCCTCGGCATTAGAACTTGCTTGGCTTGAAGACCATTTCCATCCTGATCTTACTTCTGGGAGTATGTTCCTTGTCCGTTGATCAAGTCTCTTAGTGTCATGAACAGCGTACCCTTTGCAATTATCCACTTTTCAGTAGTCATTTTAAGGGAAGGCTAAATTTTGTACTTCTGCTGTACAAAGCAGTGAGAGAGAGAGAGAGAGAGAGAGAGAGAGAGAGAGAGAGAGAGAGAGAGAGAGAGAGAGAGAGAGAAAGAGAGAGAGAGACTGAGACTGCGGGGACTCTAAGCCACTTTCTGATGAACACAATGATGCGTTTCTTCATCTGCTTCACGTGCGATATTGCAGTTTCATATATAGACAGAGGCTACATCAGCAATCTCAACAATATCCCAAACAGCAGGCAACACAGCTTCGGCTTTCTCTCAAGTCTACTGTCGTCAACAGATCTAAGTCCCTCATTCAACTAAGCTTTAACATCAACTATTCGCTTTATGTATCTCAGCTCCTCTGTGTACCAACGACCTAGACTCCCCAACTAGTTTATCCAAAACTGTGGAAATGACCTCATGACCGATACTGAAGTGAACTTTCTTGTCTCGCTTACTCTTCCTACAAGGCTCCTTGATTTCATGGCTTTGACTTTCATTGCTCCTCAACTTCAGACTTCCTCCAGGAATCATCACGCCACCCCAGTGGTTTTCTCCTATTATTGCCAGTACCATTCGTAATTGGGGTATGGGCCCACGACACCCAAGTCTGGGACCGTGCTCTGCTGCTCAGCTTAACCGCTGGACTGATTTGTTCTCCTCCAAATACTGGCATAACTTGCCTCTGCCGCCTAGTCCAGTCCCTTACAAAATTATTCCTTTGTTTCCACTGATAATTCAATGTAAATATTGACGTGGCTGATTATAAAATTATATTCCATTTTCTGTGACCTTTACCTTTAAACTTTGTGTCCGCGATGGATAAAGTTTCAGATAAAATGGCCTTCTTAGTTTGAAAGCTACAAAGGAGACACGGAATGGCTAATATAAAACCATGCTGTAAATGTATACTCTATGTCATGAACCAGAAAAAGCTTTAAGCATTATTTCAGTGATGTTTTAGTCATACGTTTTATTAACAATCTGTAACAATGCAGAAGAAGAAGCTTTTGCCAGATCAAAATTTAACCCGAAAACTTCTTTCCCTAAAGTACTGTATAGTGATGTATAGTTAAGTAAAATGCTATGCAAATATCGAGTCAAGTGGAAAATCATGACATCGCTCGGAATTGTTCAAGAATTACATTTCGCTGTGACAAAACTACTTTTTAATCAAAACATAATACATGATTTCCATTTTATTTATATTTTACCAAAAACCACCGCTTTAGCAATGTTTCTCTCATGATTAGATAGTTGGATAATTTCAAAAGTTGGTAAGCACCATAACACGCGACTATTATTGGCAAAGTCGTAAACATAATCTTCACTGATTATTCTACTGTTATCATAATTCCTCTAAGAAACTGGTAATTTTACTCAGCATAAAACATGATCATAATCTTCACTGATTATTCCACTGTTATCGTAATTCCTCTAAGAAGTGGTAACTTTACTCAGCAAAAAAAGTGATCTAGAACAGAAACCTAATTATATGTCCACTACAGAAAAAGAATCGGTATAAGGAATCAAATATATGCATTTTGCATATATCATATAAAAATTTATTATCCAATTAAGACAAACACTTAATTGTTTTTCTCTGAAGTAGAAGGTCTTCAAAAGTACAGATATTCGATTAGCTGGCGCATCATCAAATAATGTATCGAGGTCTATAATGCTACATATTTACTTTTGAGATGGTCTATATTGCTACATATTTACTTTTGAGATGGTCTATAATGCTACATATTTACTTTTGAGATGGTCTATAATGCTACATATTTACTTTTGAGATGGTCTATAATGCTACATATTTACTTTTGAAATCGTTGATAATGCTACATATTTACTTTTGAGATGGTCTATAATGCTACATATTTACTTTTGAGATGGTCTATAATGCTACATATTTACTTTTGAGATGGTCTATAATGCTACATATTTACTTTTGAGATCGTTGATAATGCTACATATTTACTTTTGAGATGGTCTATAATGCTACATATTTACTTTTGAGATGGTCTATAATGCTACATATTTACTTTTGAGATGGTCTATAATGCTACATATTTACTTTTGAGATGGTCGATAATGCTACATATTTACTTTTGAGATGATCTATAATGCTACATATTTACTTTTGAGATGGTCTATAATGCTATATATTTACTTTTGAGATGGTCTATATTGCTACATATTTACTTTTGAGATGGTCTATAATGCTACATATTTACTTTTGAGATGGTCGATAATGCTACATATTTACTTTTGAGATATTCTATAATGCTACATATTTACTTTTGAGATGGTCTATAATGCTACATATTTACTTTTGAGATGGTCTATAATGCTACATATTTACTTTTGAGATGATCTATAATGCTACATATTTACTTTTGAGATGGTCTATAATGCTACATATTTACTTTTGAGATGGTCTATAATGCTACATATTTACTTTTGAGATGGTCTATAATGCTACATATTTACTTTTGAGATCGTCGATAATGCTACATATTTACTTTTGAGATATTCTATAATGCTACATATTTACTTTTGAGATGGTCTATAATGCTACATATTTACTTTTGAGATGGTCTATAATGCTACATATTTACTTTTGAGATGGTCTATAATGCTACATATTTACTTTTGAGATGGTCTATAATGCTACATATTTACTTTTGAGATGGTCTATAACGCTACATATTTACTTTTGAGATGGTCGATAATGCTACATATTTACTTTGAGATGGTCTATAATGCTACATATTTACTTTTGAGATGGTCGATAATGCTACATATTTACTTTTGAGATGGTCTATAGTGCTACATATTTACTTTTGAGATGGTCTATATTGCTACATAATTTACTTTTGAGATGGTCGATAATGCTACATATTTACTTTCGAGATGATCTATAATGCTACATATTTACTTTTGAGATGGTCTATAATGCTACATATTTACTTTTGAGATGGTCTATATTGCTACATAATTTACTTTTGAGATGGTCTATAATGCTACATATTTACTTTTGAGATGGTCTATAATGCTACATATTTACTTTGAGATGGTCTATAATGCTACATATTTACTTTTGAGATGATCTATAATGCTACATAATTTACTTTTGAGATGGTCGATAATGCTACATATTTACTTTTGAGATGGTCTATATTGCTACATATTTACTTTTGAGATGGTCGATAATGCTACATATTTACTTTTGAGATAAAACGACCTTTAGCATATTGCCATCGCAAACACCATATATTTCGTAGTTTTGAAAAGGACTTGTCCACTTATTTCGAGATATTTCATTAATTCATAATTTACTTCATTTTAAAAAAAATAATAATTATTCTTTTCGTTTGTAAATATCGACATGCATTTCATTATATACATATGTTTTCCGTCTGATGTGTCAACTGAACAGAAAGTTTCCTCAAGTCTAGATGCTATATATTCCACGGAATCAAAAGAATTCAGATTAAAAGTGATTTAAATGCAAATCAGATAGAGACTCGTCTGTGGTAAGAAAAAAAAATTGAGCTACTGATTAAATTAAATGTCACATGCCATATGGTATGTATGAAAATGATGGTTTACGTTAAAAATGACTCAAAAAAGAGACAAAAGTTGGCATAATACTCAAACACAACATCCAGCGACTACAAAATTCTATTCACATACTGAAATGACAATTATGTCCCTTGGTTATTATATTTATTATTTAGAAATATATATTTTTCTTACCCGACAATAACTGAATATGACAAACATTTAATTTGTATGAATCTGTACGGAAATGTGCCCTCTTTTGCC
The DNA here is from genome assembly GCA_029931535.1 of Margaritifera margaritifera. NCBI lineage: Eukaryota > Metazoa > Mollusca > Bivalvia > Unionida > Margaritiferidae > Margaritifera > Margaritifera margaritifera. Next base: position 2,607 of record JAQPZY010000681.1, on the reverse strand, counting down.
GTGTGTGATGGATAGATGACAAAGACATTTTAAATGTACTCTCTCTCTCTCTCTCTCTCTCTCTCTCTCTCTCTCTCTCTCTCTCTCTCTCTCTCTCTCTCTCTCTCTCATATGGAACTAAAATACAATTGGAAGGAAAGAAGAAAAATATTAATGAATGTATGACATAACCATGGAGGCCAACACTTGAGTTTGAGCACTGGCAGACATATCTTCATCTCTAGATTGCTCCAACCTACAGAAATGCGAACTTTGTGATCATTAATTATACAAAGCTGTCTTAGAAATGAAAACAAAAGATAATTTTGAAGCATGAAAGTTATTCTTGAATTTATCAAGACATAAAACAAACTGGTTGCATACTTATCCGTATCATGTTTTCCCGCGTATTACGTTTCGTATTATTTTTCATCTTATTCTTGCACCTTTTCCATCATCTAGAAAGAAAGCATGTACGCGAGGAAGTAGATAATGTTTGACAAAACTCTCTAGTTTATAGACAAGTACCTCGTTATAGTGCCTTAGGCAGTGTTACATATGTCATACAGGTGTATGACTTTTCAAGAGAATAATAAATTACATTAATATCCCTCTATTTGTTTACCATCTACCTATTATAACAATACTTCGACACATTTGTTCCCTCAGGATACATAACAAGAAAAGTAACACACACACACACACACACACACACACACACACACACACACATATATATATATATATATATATATATATATATATATATATATATATATATATATATATATATATATATATATATATATATTACGATAAAGACAGAACATTGAATTGAATCTGGAAACTTTGAAAATGACTTGATGGTTTTGCTGTCTTATATCACAATTATATGGACACGTGCTTTATAAAGAATCCTGGACAAATGTCACATTACCTCACTTTAATTTTTCTAACATTGATCTAATCTATAAATAGACATCTCCAGCCAAATAAAATGACGACACAAACTATTAAAAAAAATTATTATCTATTTTAATAGAAGCAGACAGTGTTATCGGGATATTTAAGCGTGAATATACGAGACATTTGAAATAAGTAAGAATTTTTTTTATCTCAAATTGGAAGAAAGGATCTTAAATCAGGGGCTTCCGGTGAATGAAATGGCAAATACTATCCATTGTTAAGCCTTGTAATATTCCATGCATATTTATCTCAGATAATAATATATAGTTTATTATAAAAAGAAATTCATGAAAAACAAAGAAAATTAAGAAGATTTAGTATGAGGTTAATTTCTACAACTGATGATTTCAAAGATATTAACCTCTAATAACAGTATCATCAATTACCTTTGCTTATTTTTTCTGTCACGGTATATATAATTTTTTCACGGTAGTGAAACATATACTTTCGGACGGGTTGGGTAGAAAGGATAATACATGGATTATGCGCCAATAAACAAGCGTATCTCGTAGCTACATATTTGTCATTTTAAATGTATAAGCTGTACTACATTAGGATATCGAATGTGATGGAGTGTAAGTAATGGATGTGGAATGTTTATTGCAATAAGTCAATCGCATAAATTGTGTGCAAGGCCAGATTAAAGGCAGAGCAAATGAAACACTTGCTTCAGGGCCCCCGCCTGGCCAAGGGGGGGGGGGGGGGCATAACGCAGTGAAATGGTGTTTATTTTTATCATTATCTTTCTTATTATTGTTTTTTGTTTTTTGGGGTTTTTTTTAGTGGTTGTAGGAATACATATTAATTTGATGGGTTTGGTTACTCGTCTCCGGCGGAGTACACCACATGTTTTACGACAGAAAATACCGACAATGTTCCGATTCTGACTTTGTATCCTTCCGACGCCATATTTTGCCATTTTTGAACAACAGTAGTTCAGAATATAGTTCTCAATGGCGGCGAATTATGGAAAAGGTCGAGGCTGTTCCTACTGCATTGTCACGTGACGCATCCCAGGTCAAAAAGTTTCCCCAATTAGTCGCCTCCTACAACATACAGGAACTTGTATTCCATTGATAAAATAAAGTGCTGAAAGTCAGTAGGTCAATTTAAAACAGAGAGAGATAGAGTGGGGGGGGGGGCTCCTCGTCTCTTTTTATCTGATATTGTAATTTTATATTATACAACACATTCTATATCTGTATTTTTGTCCGTATATGGATTTAAAATTTTTATTTTCTTTATAAAGAAGGCAAACAATGTTCTCCAAAGAAAGAGGGCATCATTAAAAACAACAACAACAACTTGAAATAATATTCTGAGTGTATCTTAAGAGAAATAGTATTCTGGATGTATCTTAAGAGAAATAGTATTCTGGGTGTATCTTAAGAGAAATAGTATTCTGGGTGCATCTTAAGAGAAATAGTATTCTGAGTGTATCTTAAGAGAAATAGTATTCTGAGTGTATCTTAAGAGAAATAGTATTATGAATGCATCTTAAGAGAAATAGTATTATGAGTGTATCTTAAGAGAAATAGTATTCTGAGTGTATCTTAAGAGAAATAGTATTCTTGGTGCATCTTAAGATAAATAGTATTATGAGTGTATCTTAAGAGAAATAGTATTATGAGTGTATCTTAAAAAGAAATAGTATTCTTAGTG